>CM018691.1:97086121-97649916 GCA_009363875.1 Mikania micrantha
TCACACTGATTCCCAACATGATGGAATCCACACTTGTTGCACTTTGGGTATTTACCAATATCCCCCAGATGACTGTTGACCACTGTTCGAGTTGTTGATGAGTCTTGTTTGAATCCTGCTTGCGGTTCTGCTGAAATGACTGTTGAGAGAAGTTTTTGAAAATGTTGCTCTCTTACTTCTTTTTTGGTCTCCCACTTTAGTAGCTGCTGTTCTCTTGGGCAAAGTTCCCTGTTGTACAGCCTGATCAGTCTGTTGGTGCGCCAACTGAACAGCTTGTTGAATGGTTGTGGGATTTGCAGAAGTGACTAACCCCTGGATCTGAGGCACTAATCCCCCAATGTACCTCTCAATCCACTTGCTCGGTGGATTAGCCATGTGTGGTAGGAGTCTGGCTAATTCGTGTGACCGAGTAGTGTACTCCTCGATATTAGAACCTTCCATCTTAAGATGCCAATACTCATCTTCCAGCTTTTGTATTTCACTGCGAGGGCAATACTCCTCTTGCAGTAATGTCTTGAACCCATTCCAGGTCAAGGCATTAGCTTCTCCCAATCCCAAGGTCTGAACATTAGAGTTCCACCAGGTCAACGCTGGACCCTCCAACGTACCCGTAGCATATTTGACTTTGTTCCCTTCAGGACAGTTGCATATCTTTAAACACTGATTCCGCCTTTTCAATCCATCGTAGGAGTCCTATGGCCCCTTCTGATCCTTTGAAATTATGAGGTTTGCAGTCCAAGAACTTCTTGAACGTGCACACCTGTTGGTTCACTAACCCCCCAGTTGGACCATGTGGTCCTTGTGTGTGTTTTGAGTGTAGTTCGCGATAGCCTCCGCGATCCTGTTGTTGAACAGCTCATTGAGTTCTGCAACTTTCATATTGATGTTTTCACCGGCCATTATCTTCCTAGTTAGAATAAATGTTAGAGCGTTATCAAAATCTAATGTGAAATGTGTAAACAATACAACAAATAGATTTGTAACCGTATGAATAAACGCAACTGTTAGCAATAAGTAATAGCTTTCCAATAGATACTAATTTTTTATTAAATAAAAATTTGAACTGGTTACAATACTTTCAAAACCAAAACATAAGTTTTCAAACATCTAATACAGGGACACAACCCGCCCCTTCTAGGTTTAAAATAATAAAAAAAATCAGGCATCCTCAATAGTAGAATGAGCATCAGAATCAACATCCTGTCCTGGTATCTCTTCCTCTTCCTCTTCCTCCTCCGCGTCGGATATAAACTGCTCCTCCAACACAATCAATCTCCCCTCAGCGATGCCAGCTCGGTGTTCCTCCTCCTGCACACGTGTAGTCAGATGTACGATGTGAGTCTCCATCCCCTGAACTACACTACGAAGCTTTGCGTATCGGGCGTTCACATCCCTGATCTCCTGCGCGATGTGCTCTATCCTATCATCAGCCCACTTTGACTCCCAGGTCAGTCGGGCGATATCATCAGACTCAAATCGTGGCCTCTTAGAGGCACGAAATGTAGGTGGCATACGGTAGGAAGACTCCTCAGCGGGATCCTCCTCAGGAGCCTCCTGTGGGTCCTCCTGCAGTGCCTCCTCAGGATCCTCCTCTGGATCCTCCTCTGGGTCGTCCTCATCGGGATCCTCCTTCGAATCCTCCACTAGAACCTCCTCCAGATCCTCCTCAAAATCCTGAAATGCTGGAGCTATCGGCTCCTCGTCCTCAAGTACGATCACGTGCGGTGGTGATGGTGCTGCCATATCTGTTACATAATACCAGATGTAAATACTATGCAAAACCCAGATGTATAAACAAATGTGTCTAATGTCTAACAGTTATAGTCTAAGTCTACTAATGAAAACCTAGTTCGCTATAACTAATGTCTCTGATACCAATCTGTCACACCCCAAATTTCAACTAACGGAATCATACCGTTTGGGACGTGACAAACCAGGATCTTAGATCATTAGACATAGGGAAGACCTCTATATGCTTTTCAAACATAACTTTGGTCTAAAACTGTAATATCAAAGTTCTAACGTTGCGGAAGCGTTTTTAAAACAATAACAAACGTAACGGTTTGAAAACTGTAAATTACAAGTCAAAATCTTAAATGTCCAAATTCAAAACACAAGAATTAAAATATGCATGCGACTCGATCTCCTAGTCCATGCTTGCTTATTCTTGCACCTTAGCGTCCTGAGAAAACATGTAATTCAAGTCAACACAAAGGTTGGTGCATACACAGGTTTGTTTGATCATAAATGTTTGAAACAACTGTTTGAAATGAAATGTTTGCAGATAACATAATCACACATGCATAGTCATGATAGCTAGTCATTTGTACTATTTACATAAGCGGTCGACACCTGTTAGGTTTCCATTATGAGATGGTGCCCTGCCCACAATTAACCAACCCTTCTGCAAGCTTCAAGTTCATTAAGTCCATTTAATGATGGCAACATTCTAACTCTCTTTACTTCTGTTTTATACAGATTTATTTTGATATGCTGATAATTTGAATAAAGTTCAAATCCATATAATATGTTGATGTGTTGACAGGCACAATACAGACAACACATATGGTTCACATCTCTGAACCTTAAACCTTTCTATTTATAAGATCATTATTTTTTAATTGATTCTTATGTTTAAGTGTTTAGAAATTGCAGGATTTGTCAAGAATGTTGAAGTGCTAACAACCAAAGTAATAATGCTGAAAGCCAACTCATTGAAGATTGAGATGCTGACATTCTTAAGGATTCTTCAATGCTGATAGCTTAAAGTTGTAGTGCTGACATTCAAAGTACACTACTAATGATTTTATCTCAAGGATATTGCAGTGCTGATAAAAAAATCTTGTGATGCTGATGACCAAGTGTGATGCTGATGATACATATGGTAGTGCTGATGATTACAATAACCAAGTATTCATCAATGCTGACATTGATCTCTCAATGCTGACATCCAATTCTCAATGCTGACGACCAACTGTTGTGATGCTGATCAGGAAAATCTGCCAAGTGCAAGAAAGTAAGTTTGCAATGCTGACATGCAAACTTACTAATGCTGAAGTTCAAGATTGTTGTTGCTGATGAAGAATCTACACTTAGATTCTGTTGTTTATTTGTTTTTGCTGACATCAGTTATTGTAACATCAGTGCCGGAACCGTTACCGGAACAGTGATCTCTACAGTACATGAACAGTAAAACAGGTACGAATCATATACATTTCAGTACGTTTCAGATTCATATCATTTATCATTGTCATTTTGGGTTATCATAGAACAAATTTAGAAACAATTAGCAGAAACATAGTTCATAACAATGGTTCTTGAGTCAAGATAATTATCTGGCAACACAGAATCATCATGTGATTAATTGCTAGGATTTATTATATATATATAAACGTATGTGAGGCCTTATAGAACAAAACACACGAACATTGTTATGTGAATGCTAAACCGACGGGTTATTCGTATAGGTGACGATCTGTACGAATGTATCTGAAAGTTTAACGTTCTGAATGATGTTCTATAATTAGAAAACAAGGTTGAAAAGTATAGTTATCGCCGTGTTCGTAAGAGTGACGATTCAAACGAATACGCGCGACGACCGTACGTTTCAATTTAAACAGTAAATTAATATTTTAAATTTAATAAATAGAAGATATTAGTTAATTTATTAGGAATCACAACCTTGTATAATTAAATGATTTCTAATTTTAT
Source organism: Mikania micrantha (assembly GCA_009363875.1). NCBI lineage: Eukaryota > Viridiplantae > Streptophyta > Magnoliopsida > Asterales > Asteraceae > Mikania > Mikania micrantha. Next base: position 97,089,833 of record CM018691.1, read on the forward strand.
AATCGTGTCGTTTTGTTGCGAAAACTACGCGAACCGACATTTTACGCGAAACCGAATGAGACCGAACGACCGGGTATGTTGCTAAACCTTTAATGCTAGCATTTATGTCCCAACAACCTACACCAACCTCCTTCCTCATTCTCAATCTCGTCACTCTCTCTCTAGCACTCTCTCTCTCTAGAAATTTCAACATCTCTCTACGATTAGGAGCTCGATTCAAGTCGGATTCAAGCAAGATTGGTGTTAAAACGATCATCACACTACAAGGATTAAGGGAGTACAAGAATTTCACGAGATTACCCACTGCTTTTAAGGTAAATATTCATTTTATTTTCGGGTTATAGAGGGTTTTCACTATTCATTGGTTTTGCCACTATAATCATCATTAAACACTTAAAATACAAAGATTACACACGTTTAGGTATTGTTAGGGATGAGTTGTGACAGGTTTAAGGTCTCAAGAAGGTGGATGGAAGCCATGGGAAGTTTCAGGTTCGTGAGACCCATTGGCCGAACCAAACAACAACCGGCTGAAACCAAGGGTTTGTTAGGCGAACCCTGTGCCGAACACTCCTTTATGGCACGAACCCTGCATCCATCCACGAACCCTGCACCGAACCTGTGTGGTTCTGAGCCACGAACCTGTCACCTGGTCCAAAGGCCTGCAATGAACCCTGCCCCACTGGTCACCGAACCCTAATGCATTTCAACGAACCCTAGGATGCAGTTCACGAACCTTTAAGCCTGCACCGAACCCTGTAGGAGGGCTGCAACGAACCTGTAGTTGCAACTACCCATGGGCGAACCTTATATCTTGCCGAACCCTGGCCATGTAACCCACGAACCCAAAGTGAACGAACCTTATGAGCTGGACGAACCATGGTGAACCGAACTCTATGGGTTCGTCTAACTCCATTGGAGCCGAACCCTAGGCCAACATAGCATAGGTTCGCTGCCTTGGACCATATGTCGAACCTAGGAGTCGATTAATGAGGCTAGTATGGACCTAGGATCAATGAAACTCATGTTATAAACTAGGAAATGAATTGTGGATCACTAAACTAACAAATTCATGAGGAGTTAATCATATAAGTTGCATGCATGTGTGTGCATGGGAATATAAGTGCATGGGAAATTCACATAAATGCATGCATACCTAACACTAAATGTTGGCCATACAAGATAGTCTAACAATTACGGTGAATTAGTTACAAGTTCATGGGAATCAACAAAACAAGTTGAGAAATCAAGTAGAAATCAAAGAAGTTCAATTGGGCCTAAGCGGGCCCAATGGGGCTTAACTAAGCCCATCATGTATTAAATGAATACGTAAACTCAAGTAATGATATTTTGATAAAATAAAAGCATTATGAATTTATTTAAAAGTTGGTTTGATAATTTCTAAAGTATTGTCTAATTTGAAATGTGATTTATAAATGGCATAGTTTTCCTTTAGTTAAATTTTGTTATAAAGGATTAATTGTAATGTTTTGGTTTAAATATTTATGGAATTGGTTGAATTGGGACTTTGTTATAAATAGACAATATAATTGTCTGGATTTGCTCTAAAAACAAAGGAAACTCTGCCGAAATTTCTAAAAATGTAAAGGTAAGTTATTACAACTAAGTAACTAAACTATGGGATTGGGGATCAAAAAGGGTAACTAGGATAAATTAGACCTTAGTTACACTTAGTACTAAGACACTTAGTTGCACACACACAAAGATCAAGTCTTAGGCACGACGACTACTATGCGTACTTATTATATTCGAATTTTTATAAAATAACTCAGGAACTGAAGAAATCTAAGCTACAAACAAGAGCGCGCATTTGTGTTATAACATTTACATAGCAGCACAGGTGAGTTCATTGCCCCTTTTCTAACATTTTTGTTTTAAAACGCGGGGCTGAGAAGCATGCGTAAACTGTTTTATTTAAATTGTTTACTTAAATGCTTTTAAATTTATATGTTTTACAAATATAGATGTTATCCTAGACCATGTCTAGGAAGATTTTATGCAGGTTTACTAAACTTATTTACTTATAAATTAAGTGAATAATCAAGTTAAACTAAACATTTCAATAAATCAAAACATGTCCAACAAATCAAACTAGACATTTTGACAAAACAAGTGGGTGAGTTTAAGGGATCAAATGAAACATTTTGACGGATCAAGTGGGTGTTTTCAACAAATCAAATAGAACATTTTTGACAAATCAAGTGGGTGAGTTCAACGAATCATACGAAACATTTTGACAAAACAAGTGTGGGATTTCAAACGAATCAAACGAAACAATCTTTGCAAAGACAATATTCAACGTTCTACAAATCAAGTGTTTGTTGAACAACGAATCAAGTGTACCATTGATCAATGAATCTAGTATTCTATGATCAACGAATCAAGAACATCTTGTAACAGAATCAGACGAATCAATAAATCATTTTCAAGGGAAAGCCTGGGAAATATCAGAGATAACATACGCCAAAAACAGACGAAACATAAAATCCTGCATTTCAAGAAGTCCTAGCTAGACCGTTTGACTTGTAGGTCGTATGTTTGAGGATATTTACGGTTTTCCTAACTACTAAGTACCTAGATTGACAGACTAGTCTACTCGAGTATGACCACAGGCCCCAATCATTAGGACTTAGATTTTATTAAATGTTTATTTATTTATTTATTTAAGCATTTATAACTGTTTATATAATTACTATGGTTGATCATATTGTGTGATGAACTTATGAAATCAACATGGATTTCAAATGATTGTAATTACAGGGACGACAATCAGAAGAGTCATGGGTAAATGGTAGGGTAAAAATGCCTAATTATCATTAACAACAATGTCCTATGCGGATTAGTATGTGGTGGGATGGTGTCTGGGCGGCGTTGTAGCCTCGACTCGGGGGTATGCCCTATACATAAGCATACCGATCTGGATGATACATGTGGAGTTAATGAGGTTAGGGTCTTTACCAGAGGAGGTTTTCGAATCATTTTCAGATCATGTTCAGATCAGTTTCAAATCATTTTCAAATGCTAAGTACATGAACTCACCAACCATGTGTTGACTTTTATTTTTGCATGACTTCTCAGGTGACGAACAGGCCAATTAAGAAGTCATTTCTTTTGGACTAGGACTTCAGATAGAAGACTTAGTATTTTGGACCTGCATACTTTTGAAGACATCATTATACAATTTATTTTGTATATCTTGTGTAAATACAGGATAGTCATTTTATGATGTTTACAGTAGATTTACATTGTTAAATTATAAACGATACTGATGTAATTTAACTTTGTAATTCTATTTTATTTAGCATTTCTCATTTATATCATGTGCAATGTAAACAATCTGATCACTTCGATTATCACTCTCGATATCGCGCCTCGGGAACCTTCCGCCTGTCGGGGAAACCCGATCCTACCCCGCCGGCTCGGGGTGTGACAGTTATGACGTGTATAACTGATGTGACGTTTGTATTGTTATTTTGATACCGGTTATTCGTTAGGGCAGTTATGTAGGTCTGAAATAGGTGTCTATAAATAGGACCTTTATAGTTTCAGTCTGTACGCTTTTGTAACGCTTTGGTGAAAACACACGCACTTTTACACACTGTAATTCTCTGAGCAATTTCAGATCTACAATCAATATAACTGCCTTTAATATTCATCATCATCTGTTCTTAATTGTTCTTACTAAATATGTCTTGAATATTAATTATTGTGGGTTTTGTTATTTTAGATTGTTACGAAACTTAGATTGATTGCAAGTTTCCGCCTTGTTATCAATCGAAATCATAGCTCATTGTTATCATGAGATCTCATATTAAGATCTGATCCGATCCTGACAATTGGTATCAGAGACAAGAGCTCAATATTTTGATTTTCCTGAAAATCAAAATCTGAAGTTATGATTTCTACGATTAAGAGCTGATTCTAGCTTGAAATCGTATAGTTTAGAACAATCAAATTTAAATCAGATCAATTCGTTAAACTAATTAACATGGATTGATTGATTTGTTTTGCTGTGTGTGTTCTTGGTGAAACTGTGTGTTTTGAGATTTCAGATTCATAGCTTAATATTGTGAAAACAATCAAGCATATGTGATTACCTATCACTTGTTGATTCGTAATCAATCTGATCATTGAAATTTGTGAGCCGATTCACAAATTTCCGTCTCAAGCATCAAGAATTTCTTTCAGGATTTACTGTTTCATTGATTTTCGATTCTCTTCAATAGATCGCAAATCGTTAACAATAGTATTCATGTTGTTTTTGTTACTTATTTAGAACTGTCTCTGATTATTAATCAATCATTTGATCTAATTGAGTGGACAAATTCGGACTAGGTTATTAGATCCTGAATTAATTTCAACTCATTAGAAATTCTAAGTAAATTTTAGCAAAAATGACAGATCAAACAATGGCACAACCGACTGTGTCTGTATATTCTAAATCAGGTTCATCTGGTGCTAAACCTCCTGTGTTGAAGAATGCAGCTGACTTCCAACAATGGAAGCTTCGGTTTCAAAACCATATCGATAGCACTGATCCAGAGATGTGGTGCTCGATTGTCGAATGCCCATATGTTCCTGCTGATTTGAGTGAAGAAAATAGATTGAAGTATCACAACAAAAGCTTACCTCTCAGAGGAATCAACCTGAGAGATGATGAGAAAAGAATGGTCAAAGTGGATATTAAAGCCTATGGTACACTTAAATCTGCTTTACCAATGGAAGTTTTGGTATGTGTCAAAGATTTTGAAACTGCAAAGAGCTTGTGGGATCAGTTGGAGGTGATGTTTGCTGGAAATGAAGAAATCAAGAGAACGTAGAGGGATAGCCTCAAAATGATGTTTGACAACTTCAAACACATGTCTGGTGAAACAGTCACTCAACAAATCCAACGCTATGTGCAATTGATCAATGAGCTAAAAACCTTTGGAATCAAAGTTGATAATTATGACTTAAATCTTAAGTTATTAAATACACTGCCAGAGACCTGGACTGAGAAGGTCACATTGATCAAGGAAACCAGAAAGCTTGATGAAGTAAAAATTGAAGAGATGATTGCCAAACTTGAAGCAATTGACATGGATGTCAAAGCACGAGCATCTACTACTCAAGTTGGTCAATACAAATTTGTGAAGACTGCTGGTGTTCAAGGTGGTGTTCAAGCCTTAGTTGTTGAAGAAGGGAGGAGTAATTCTCAGTACTCTCCTAATGAAAATGTTGGATTTGGTGTATATTCAACTCCCACACCTCAAGCACCACAGACACCTCAATCACAAAATGACTCTCAACAACATTTTTTTCAGCAACAGTTTTCTGTAAACACCAATTCTGTTGAGCAGCAAGAAGCTTGCAAAGCATTTGTTGCAAGCTTTGAATGTTTTGCTGCAAGTTCTCTGGCAAAAGCTCAATTTACTCAACATGATCTTGAAGAAATAGATCCAAAGGATGTTGAAGAAATGGATATCAAATGGCAGATGGCCATGGTTGTCTTGAGGCACAAAAAATTCTAGAAGAAGTATGGTCCCATGAAATTTGAAGCTGATAAAACAAAAGTGGGTATTGATCTTGATAAACTAAGATGCTACAAGTGCAATCTTTATGGTCATTTCTCACGTGATTGCAAAGCTCCCAAAGACACCTCCAGATATTAGTCAAATCAACAATCAAATCAATCTGCACCTGCTGTTCAAATGAAAGCCATTGAACCACCAAAGCCAAAAGCACTTGTGGTCATAAACAACTCAGAGGATTTTGATTGGAGCAAGTATGCTGATGAGTATGATCCTGCACAAGCCATGATTGCTGTTGTAAACAATTTTCAAGAAAACACAGATGAACCACTCCTTGCTTTAATGGCACTTGGAAATGAGGTAACTAAACCATGTTCTGATGAGTGTAAAATCAAGCAAGAAGTTTCAAAACAACACATATCTGATTTGCAAAGAGAGTTAAGCAAATGCAGGTTTGAAGAGAAACAGTGGATAAACGACAAAATAACTCATGAAAATAAAATTATTTCTCTTTTAAAAGATAATGAACAACTTAAAACTGAGAAATTAATTTTGCAAAAAGAACATGATGAAAACTTGTCAAAATTAACAAAAGCATTATCTGATTTATCAACTGCAACTCTAAAAGTTGAAAATTTTGAAATTTCTTCCAAACACTTGACTGAATTGCTTAACAGTCAACTTCAAGGAAAGTCAAAGGTAGGGTTGAGTTTTCATGCAGTTCCACCTCCGTATAATAAAAACTATACACCCATGCCTGAGTCAATGACCATCCCAAAAGTGGTATTCCAAAATTCTGATTCTCAACATCAGACAAGTGAAATTGCTGATGACTCACATCCACTTTCTTTTAAGAATTTTGTCTTGGCTGAAAATAAATCTTCTGATGCTTTAAAATCATCAATTGAAAATAAATCTGAGATTTCGGTGACATCTGAGAATCAATTAAATTTGAAAAACAAACAAATAGTCTCTAATTCAAATCAAAATTTAGAAAAATCAAATGGATCTAAGTCATCAAATTCAGATTCATCAGCAAAATGCACAATTTGCAATAGCTTATCTCACACAAGGAAACATTGCACATACAAATCAAAGAAATCAAAACAAAATGTCAGTAGTGGTGAGAGTGACTACAGTTTAGGAGGAGACGATGCTTTCTCCAAGGGTAGAAGAGGAAGTTTGACCATGACAAAGATGATGATGAACCAATAAAAAGGCTCAAATCTTCCTCACCACCACAATCCCCGGAGAAGTCAAAATCTCCATCTCCCAAAATTCAAAAAGAAGTTACATCAGTCAAGGAATTAGATCCATATTTTAAGGCTGCAATTCTCAATAGATATGGATTTTTTGAACTTATGAATAAAGCAAATGATGATTTGCTAAATTTCAGCATTCCATCTTTTGAAGAAGATTCTTCAGGAGCCTTTTCTTTTCCCTTTGCCTTTTCCCGGGCAGCATCTTGTTTTCTTCTTAGAATTTCAAGGTGATTTTTGATTAAGATTCTTTCAATCTCATTTCCAGGAATCCCCATTGAAACTTCTTCAATAGATGGAATGCTGAAATTTAGCAAATCATCATTTGTTTTATTCATAAGTTCAAAAAATCCATATCTATTGAGAATTGCAGCCTTAAAATATGGATCTAATTCCTTCACTGATGTAACTTCTTTTTGAATTTTGGGAGATGGAGATTTTGACTTCTCCGGGGATTGTGGTGGTGAGGAAGATTTGAGCCTTTTTATTGGTTCATCATCATCTTTGTCATGGTCAAACTTCCTGTCACACCCCTACACCGCGTGCGGAAACCACGGCGCGGTGACGTATGAACAGTTGAATCATGCACAAGTATTGAATAAGAACAACCACAATGGTTTACTACGTTGCATAATGTTAGACAATTGTTTAGTTACAGACAGCTATCTACCAAAAGAAAGACAACTACGGACCCAAAATATAGTTACAAAATAAGACTTCAAACAAGACAATTAAACAATCAGGATTTAGTGTGTTTCTAATCCATCCTAGCATGTTTCTTCATCTTGTTCTATCTTAGAATGGTCTCCTTAGTTGTCCCTAAGAATGTCTTAAACCTGATTACCTGAAACACGTGAAAAGTAACTGTCAACTACAGACGTAGTTGGTGAGAACAATAGGTTTAAATCATTTGTAAACATGAGTATATGATATAAGGCATAGGTAAGTTAAAGCAACATAAGATTCACACGGATGAGCTGCAACCCAAACTAACATCAAGTAAGAAAATGAGTGTAAACAGTCCAATCACTGTTTGCACGAGAGTCAACATATAATATCAAGTCCCAAACCACGTTTGGAGTTAGATAATGTGTCAACAGTTTTGATAAAACCATATGTAACCAAAATCTGCAGTTAGTTTATAAAACAGATTTAAAAACTAACTGCAGCAATCAGCCTGCCCCAATGTGTGTGTCCGCTTTTGTCACACCCCCACCTCTCGTCACCTGAGAATGATGTCATCAAAAGGGTAGCGGAAGCATAGTGGTGATGTCTCAGAGCATGAGGGGTGACTTACTTGATCCGGTATCATCATAGCACACAGATTACGAAAAGTAAAACTTACATTACAAGGTTCGTGGTTACAAATATTATTACAGTTTATACATATTACAATTTATTTAATTACAGTTGTTCCTAGTGCTGTGAGTGCATCCTCACCGTTGTCCTTGATTGCCTGCAAAAGTTTTAGTTTCGAAAACATCAGCACAAAGCTGGTGAGTTCATACAGTTTAGTTAAATCATATGATATGACAGTTAAATTCAAATACATGTTCACAGTTCCGGATAACCATGGGACCCGTATCTAGTTCCTTTCGGACGATATGTTCAGTTCTCGATATTACCCGTCGGTACATATCTTATTGCCTCATTATCTTAATGTCTATCACACCATTAAGAAGTTCAGGAAACAGATAACAAACATTCACACCAGGGGAGATGCAATCCTCCCAGTGAATGGGGTGTCAACCGATAGTACTATCAATGTTTTCTGCTCGGCCACACATGGGTTCACTAGATACAGTTCAAGAATGAGGACTTTGATATCATGATAGAGATACTAACGGCAACAATCCCATGAAATCCACAAATTCAGTTAATCACATGAAATCACGCAGATAACAGTGACACATATCATATGATCAAGAAAAGTTTAGCAGTTATACCCCGATGTTTATACAACATTAAAAGAACAGGGGTGGTACGAAACTCACCTGATGATATAAGGTAGCAAAATCTCTCAAATCTAACAACAAAGAGATGATTCTGCATTTAATTATATTTAATAAGTTATTTATGTTCTAGTTTACTGATTAGATCTTTCTGAACGTTCAATGTCAAAGACATTGCTTAATAAATCATCAACTCGATATTAATTATATAATTAATTAATTTAATATTATATCATACAATGTATGATAATGTAGGAACCTACATTGCATTAGATTCCTAATACAAAGTTGATGACTCTCTTGATTAATCTAAATAATCTCGGATTAATCAAATAGTTAATATTGTTGATTATAATACTAAGACAATTTTTAGATGATTTAATGGCTTAGAAATGATTAATCCTTGTTATTGATTACCCAAATATCATGAAATATCACAATGTAGCATCAGAATAGGTGAAATAACCAGATTTAACATACTAATCTGACTGTTATCACAAACATCAGATAATCATTCCAATGAGTATGTTAATGATTATGATTAGTTTGAAACACTTGGATTTAACCTTTACATTTCAAAGATTAATCAAACTAATCACCTACATTGTCATAATCAAATGGTTTAAACCATTATAATCATGGGTATGATTTCATGAAAATCGGGCATTACAACGGATCAAAACAAGGATTTAACCGTTAGAACTTCGTGTTCTTCGTTTATAATCAATCCTAGCCATCATCTAGGCAATAATCAACAATCCTAACTATCTCATTACGTTCAAAATCAAGATCTAATCAATCAAAATCAAACTAGAAGGTTAAAATGAACCGTTACCTGTTCTGAAGAATTCCTGCGGGTAAAACAACGATCAGGACTTGTATATATGATCCGTGGGATGATCCAGATGTTTGAGGAGCTTTAAAATGAAGATTGAAGGTGAAAGAAGGAAGAAATGGCGTCTGGTGGGTGCTTAAGGTCGAAATGGATGAGATTTTTGCGTTCTGGACGATTCTGAGCGATTAAATCAATTTTTAACCGACATAGTCCCTGGGCGCATAGCCTGGCTCTCGAGGGTTGGGAGTTAGGCTATGCGCCTAGCGTGTTTTTCTTCCAATATTTGATTTAAACTTCGTTTCGCGATTCCGGGAGCATACGAACTCCGTTTTGCGCACGGTTTTCGCCCACGTTCATCATTTTTCACATACTATCAATCCCCAATAACAAAAGTTACTAAATCCTCGTGGATTTCAAGCACGACCAAATGTGCTCACATCATTACTGCCGAATTCTTCGTACGCAACTGTCACAGTCTCCTCCTGTTAGAGAAATTTCGTCCCGAAATTTAATGAAGACTTACATTAAGACAATTGTTTACAAGAATAGATGTGGGTACTTTGCTTTCATTTGATCTTCACGTTCCCACGTATATTCGGGTCCTTGCTGCGAGTTCCACCGCACTTTAACAATCGGTATGCGGCTACGTTTTAGTACTTTCGTTTCTCGATCCATTACTTCTACCGGTTCTTCGGTAAATTGAAGTTTATCATCGATCTGAAGTTCTTCGAGAGGTACGATCAAAGATTCATCGTTTAAACACTTTTTCAGATTTGATACGTGAAAAACGTCATGAATGTTACTGAGTTCAAGAGGTAATTCGAGTCTGTAGGCTACAGATCCAATTCGTTCAAGAATTTTAAATGGCCCTACAAACCTCGGTGAGAGTTTACCTCGTTTACCAAATCTGAAAATGCCCTTCCAGGGTGATACTTTCAACATTACACGATTACCAACTTGGAATTCTAGTGGTCTACGACGGTTATCAGCATAACTCTTTTGACGATCGTGAGCAGCTTTAATTCGTTCTTGAATCAGTGCGATCTTGTCAGTGGTTTCTTGGATGAATTCTGGGCCAATGATTTGATTTTCTCCTATTTCCGACCAGCAAATAGGAGATCTGCACTTGCGCCCATACAGTGCCTCGAATGGAGCGCATTGTATGCTGGTATGGTAGCTGTTATTGTACGAGAATTCCACAAGTGGAAGATGAATATCCCAGCTACCTCCAAAATCAATCACACAGCTTCTGAGCATGTCTTCTAACGTTTGATTTGTTCGCTCCGTTTGCCCATCCGTTTGTGGATGATAGGATGTGCTCATATTGATTTGCGTGCCCAAAGCATTCTGAAGAGTTTGCCAAAATCGTGACATAAATCGACTATCTCTGTCAGAAATGATAGAGATCGGTACTCCATGTCGAGATACAATCTCATTAACATAGAGTTTAGCCAGTCGATCCATAGAGTAATCTTCTCGGATGGGTAAGAAATGCGCAGATTTAGTAAGGCGATCAACGATAACCCATATCGAGTCATGGTTACGTGACGTTCTGGGTAGTTTTGTAATGAAATCCATAGAGATCTGATCCCATTTCCACATGGGACACTCAGGTTGTTGGAGTAACCCAGAAGGTCGTTGATGTTCAGCCTTCACTTTAAGACACGTTAAACATCGGTCCACGTATTCTAATACGTTTCTCTTCATCCCAGGCCACCAGTAAAAATCTCTAAGATCTTTATACATTTTATCGGCACCTGGATGAATAGAATACCTGGATTTGTGCGCCTCATCCAAGATGGTTGTTCGAGAGTTACCGAACAGAGGAATCCAGATTCTGTTCTTGAAATACAAAACTCCATCAGCTTTAGTTTCGAGTAATTTGTCTAATCCTCTTAGGTTCTCAGCTGGATAATTCGTTGTTTGTAAAGCTTGTTGCTGAGCATTTCTAATCTGAGGAATTAGACTGGTTTGGATAGTCAAACCTAACGCTCTCACACGTAGGGGTTTGATCCGTTCCTTGCGACTCAAGGCATCGGCCACAGCATTTGCCTTGCCTGGGTGATAACGGATTTCACAATCATAATCGTTCAAGAGTTCAACCCATCGCCTTTGTCGCATGTTCAACATTTTCTGATCTAGAATATGTTGGAGACTTTTGTGATCCGTGTACACAATACACTTGGTTCCGTACAGATAATGTCTCCAAATCTTGAGTGCAAACACAACTGCACCAAGTTCTAGATCGTGAGTGGTATAGTTCTTCTCGTGTACTTTCAACTGCCGAGAAGCGTAAGCGATCACCTTATCGTTCTGCATTAAAACACACCCAAGTCCCTGACGGGAAGCATCACAATAAACCGTGAAGTTATCTGTACCTTCCGGTAGTGCTAAGATAGGTGCATTGCAGAGTTTATGTTTCAACAGTTGGAAAGCCTCCTCCTGTTGGGAACCCCATATAAACGGTTGGTTCTTCTGAGTCAAAGTGGTAAGTGGCAGAGCGATTTTTGAAAAGTTCTTGATAAATCGACGATAATAACCTGCCAACCCAAGAATTGACGTATTTCAGTCGGGGTTCGGGGTGTCTCCCATTGTTCTACCGCTTTGATCTTACTGGGATCCACTTGAATACCATTCTCATTCACAACATGCCCCAGAAACTGAACTTCTCGTAACCAAAATTCACACTTGGAAAATTTGGCATATAGCTGTTCACGTGCTAGAAGTTCTAAGATGAGTTTCAGATGTTGGGCATGTTCCTGCTGGTTCCGGGAATAAATGAGAATATCATCAATAAATACAATCACAAACTTATCCAGATATGGTCTACATACTCGGTTCATCAGATCCATAAAAACTGCAGGTGCATTGGTTAAACCAAACGGCATTACTAAAAACTCGTAATGTCCGTACCGGGTTCGGAAAGCAGTTTTTGGAACATCATTGTCATGGATTCGCAACTGATGATATCCGGACCTCAAATCAATTTTTGAGAAATATGTAGCACCTTACAATTGATCAAACAGATCATCAATACGAGGTAATGGATAACGGTTCTTGATTGTCAGTTTATTGAGTTCCCTGTAGTCGATACACATCCTGAATGATCCATCTTTCTTTTTCACAAAAAGAATTGGTGCTCCCCAGGGTGAAAAACTGGGTCGAATGAAACCTTTATCAAGAAGTTCCTGTAATTGACCTGAAAGTTCTTGCATTTCAGATGGCGCAAGCCGATACGGGGCTTTAGCAACAGGTGCAGCGCCAGGAATCAAGTCAATACGAAATTCAACCTGTCTTGTTGGGGGTAATCCTGATATATCTTCAGGAAAAACTTCAGGAAAATCTTTGACTACTGGGATATCAGTGATACGTGTAGGTGAAGAATTGTGCTCGGTCACATGTGCCAGGAAAGCATAACAGCCTTTCCTTAAAAATTTCTGAGCCCGCATACAAGATATGAGACCAAGTTTTCTACCGGCTCGTTCTCCTTGAACTACCAGTGTATTACCGTTAGGTAATGGAATACGGATCACCTTAGTTTGACATACAACTTCCGCTTGGTTATCAGAAAGCCAATTCATGCCTACCACGACATCAAAGCTACCAAGCTCAATAGGAAGTAAGTCGATACAGAAAAGGTGATCATTCAGATTCAAGGAACATCCTTGAATAACACTGCTAGTTTTGATCATCTTGCCGTTTGCAAGTTCAATGACATAAGGAGTTTCTAGTTCTACCGTAGGCAATGAAAGTAATGATGCAAATTCAGGAGAAATAAAACTCTTATCTGCTCCTGTGTCAAATAAAACTGATGCATAAAGATTATTGAGAAGGAACGTACCAGTGACAATGTTTGCATCATGTCTTGCCTCGGCTGCACCAATCTGAAAAGCTCTGCCCCTAGCTTGATTCCCTGGATTGGTGTTATTGGTTGGACAATTGCGCATGAGGTGATCAGGGCTTCCACAAGTGTAACATGACCGGTTTGTTTGAGCAGTGGGTCGTGGAGCTTGGTTTGGTTGACGAGCAGGAAAGTTGCAGTATTTAGCATAGTGTCCTACCCGATTACATTTTGCACAAACAGGACATGGTCCTGTGTGATGGTAGGGACACCTATCACATTTGGGCGCCGGCCCAGTGTAAACTTTCCTCTCCGGTACCGCCGCTCCATAGTTTTTCACGGTTGGTTTGTTCTGACTGGTTTCAGCTGGAGCTTTGGTCTTGGACTTGCCAAACCATTTACGTTTGGTACCTTTAGAAACGTTCGAGGTACCAGCTTCACTACGGCCCACGGCCGTCTGAGATTTTGAGATCAATGTACCACTTCTTACCGCCTCATCGGTAAGCTTGGTGGTCAACAGAATGGTTCTTTTGAGGGTTGTGGGTTCAGCAGCAGTTACATTTCCCCGAATCTGGGGAACCAACCCTTTGATATACTTCTCAATCAATGCTGCCTCAGTTGGAAACATATTGGGAAGTAGGCAAGTAAGTTCATGAAAACGATCGGTGTAGGCTAAACAATCAGCACCGACCATTGAGTGACTCCAGAATTCCTCCTGAAGTTTTTGGATTTCAGTGATTGGGCAGTACTCTGACATAATCAGAGTTTTGAATTCATTCCAGCCCATAGAATCAACTGTAACAGAACCCAAAGTTTTAGCCTGGGTATTCCACCAGGTAAGAGCTGATTCTTTCAAAGAACAGGCAGCATAAGACACCTTATGCTCCTCCAGACACTGGCTGATTTTCAGTTTTGTTTCCATCTCCTCGATCCACCTAAGGAGTCCAGCCGCTCATTCCCTACCTGTGAAAGTAGGTGGGTTACAGGAAGCAAAGTATTTATACGTACATCCCTGTCGTGGTGGATCAGGAGCAGTAGTAGTTGTGCCTGTGGTATGAACAGTTTCAACGTGTCCACCTGTGGCATTATGTTCCACATGACCAGACCCAGAAGTGACATGTGGCTGTGGTGGTATTACAATGCCAGCAGCCGATAACTGTTCCTTTACGATTCGGGCTATAGCTGCTTCATTCAATACCGACCCACTAGGAGCTGCCATTGGTGTCGGGTTTGGGTCCTGGTTCACCAGAGGAACGGTATTTGTTTCAGAAACAGGTGGTGGAACTGGATTCGGTTCAGGGGGAGTAATATTCTCGGTAGCTTTCTTAGCTGGACGACCTCTTTTCGGAGCCATAGTTCTGCTCACATGCAGACAAACTCAGGTCAGTTCAATAATATTAAAGATATAACCCTTTTTAATCACATAACTCAACCATGTTCAGACATGCTGACAATTTCATGTTGAAATGTGATCATTCAAGTATTCAAGTATAACTACATTGAAAAGATCCAGATACGTTCTCAATTCACACTAGTCATTCAGATATTCGTAGTTATACTTAGTCCTGTTATTTCAAAACATGTGTAGAGTATAACCCAACTCATTGCCTCGCAATACATGTTTTTAGAGATATATTCATACAGGACTAGGATATGTTCTCACACAAGTCCTCTGATATGTTTTCAGTTCATGTACTAGATATGTTCTCACACAACAACAGATATGTTCACGTGTTCTCGTACAGTATGGCTCTCGTACTGTACTTTAGTTACAGATATGTTCTCATTAGATATGTTCTCGTTCACATTACAGATACGTTCTCGTTCAGATATGTTCTCGTACAGTATGGCTCTCGTACTGTACTTTTAGTTAATATATTCGCATACAGTATGGCTCTCGTACTGTATTTTCGCGCAATATATGTTTTTAGTTAAATATATTCGCATACAGTATGGCTCTCGTACTGTATATCAGCGCAATATATTTTCAGTTAGATATATTTGCATACAGTATTGCTCTCGTACTGTATTTTCGCACAATATATCTATTTTTAGTTCGACATATTCGCATACAGTATGGCTCTCGTACTGTATATCAGCGCAACATGTTTTCAGTTAGATACGTTCCCATACTGATATGTTCATAGATACGTTCTCATACTGATATGTTCATAGATACGTTCTCATATTGATATGTTCATAAATACGTTCTCATACTGATATGTTCATAGATACGTTCTCATACTGATATAGATATAGTGTTCACATAACATACAACAGATATACAGAAACAAACGTTTGATTAAAACAACACTGTTATTATAGAACCATAAAGTTTATGATACAAAGAGTGCCCTCATAATACATCCATACAAACAACCTATCCGTCTATGAGATGTACAATGAAAATCCCAAAAATGTGGGTCAACTGATCTGACTTACCGTAAGAAATACGGTAAACAGGCTAGCACTATAGCTATAGTAGCAAGTACTATAGCTAACCAGATAAGTCTAGCCTCGGTGCTCAGCGTACCGAGCATCCAGATCAGTCCCTGCAGCCTTTCCCCAAAGGCTGCCACCCGCTGCTTACATGCAGCAATCATCTCCCTCCACCAGGTCCTCCGAAGGCGATCCTCAATGGTCGCCCTCCAGGCTAGGGTGTCCGCACCCTGAGTAGTCACCTGCTCCATAAGAGCCAGGTGAGACGTGAGAATCTCCAACACCGTGTTACGGGTGTCCTCCATCGTGGCATGGTGCTGCTGCAGATCCTGTCGGAGGCCCAGCAGGTCCTGAGAGACCTGCTGTACCTGAGCCCGAAGCTCAGCCTGGTGGGAGGATTCTCCCACCTCGTATACTGGTGCTGGCTCGTCCCGTGGAGCCATAGGGCGTCGTGGAGGTAGCCCCGTGGTTTTGCGGGCCTGGCCCCGCATACGCCTGAGCCCGTCCCATGCCGGGGCTCTGTGTGGTGAGGAGCTCTGCCTCCTCATGGCCGAAGCGTCGGCCAGCGGTGAGTGGGGTGGACTGTGCACCGGTGGGGATCCCGGTGGTGGTGGTGGTATGAACGGAGATCCGGGCGGTAGTGGTGGTACAAAAGGAGATCCGGGTGGTGTAGCTGGTAGCTGTGGTCCCACCTGAGATGATACAGAAGACGCATGAGATGGTACTGCACCCGAGCTCGATCCCGAGCTGTCACTGGGTGTGTCGTCAAGGATGATGTAAGGGAATCTCTGGTAAATATAGTTTTCTCCCGGGTTCGCCATTGCTGAATAAACAAAGTTCTAGATCAGTATCATGAAATAAACATTGAATAATAATATTCAATACAAACATGATATGATATCTCTTCCTATCTCAAAGCAACTATTAGTCTTTAGAATTGTTATAGTTCAGCTTGGATTGACTTAAACTAGAATGCACACGTGTTGCAAATTTCAGTTACGCTGGCCACTCATAATTGAAATTTGTACCACCTGATTACCCTGGCTTAATTCAACACAAGTTTTGTTCGATATTAATGTTCGGTGCTCTCTGTGTCATTATACGAGCCTATGGTTATAGTCTAGGCCCCTATGTCCACCTAGTTCTCTATAACCTGTGGCTCTGATACCACCCTGTCACACCCCCACCTCTCGTCACCTGAGAATGATGTCATCAAAAGGGTAGCGGAAGCATAGTGGTGATGTCTCAGAGCATGAGGGGTGACTTACTTGATCCGGTATCATCATAGCACACAGATTACGAAAAGTAAAACTTACATTACAAGGTTCGTGGTTACAAATATTATTACAGTTTATACATATTACAATTTATTTAATTACAGTTGTTGCTAGTGCTGTGAGTGCATCCTCACCGTTGTCCTTGATTGCCTGCAAAAGTTTTAGTTTCGAAAACATCAGCACAAAGCTGGTGAGTTCATACAGTTTAGTTAAATCATATGATATGACAGTTAAATTCAAATACATGTTCACAGTTCCGGATAACCATGGGACCCGTATCTAGTTCCTTTCGGACGATATGTTCAGTTCTCGATATTACCCGTCGGTACATATCTTATTGCCTCATTATCTTAATGTCTATCACACCATTAAGAAGTTCAGGAAACAGATAACAAACATTCACACCAGGGGAGATGCAATCCTCCCAGTGAATGGGGTGTCAACCGATAGTACTATCAATGTTTTCTGCTCGGCCACACATGGGTTCACTAGATACAGTTCAAGAATGAGGACTTTGATATCATGATAGAGATACTAACGGCAACAATCCCATGAAATCCACAAATTCAGTTAATCACATGAAATCACGCAGATAACAGTGACACATATCATATGATCAAGAAAAGTTTAGCAGTTATACCCCGATGTTTATACAACATTAAAAGAACAGGGGTGGTACGAAACTCACCTGATGATATAAGGTAGCAAAATCTCTCAAATCTAACAACAAAGAGATGATTCTGCATTTAATTATATTTAATAAGTTATTTATGTTCTAGTTTACTGATTAGATCTTTCTGAACGTTCAATGTCAAAGACATTGCTTAATAAATCATCAACTCGATATTAATTATATAATTAATTAATTTAATATTATATCATACAATGTATGATAATGTAGGAACCTACATTGCATTAGATTCCTAATACAAAGTTGATGACTCTCTTGATTAATCTAAATAATCTCGGATTAATCAAATAGTTAATATTGTTGATTATAATACTAAGACAATTTTTAGATGATTTAATGGCTTAGAAATGATTAATCCTTGTTATTGATTACCCAAATATCATGAAATATCACAATGTAGCATCAGAATAGGTGAAATAACCAGATTTAACATACTAATCTGACTGTTATCACAAACATCAGATAATCATTCCAATGAGTATGTTAATGATTATGATTAGTTTGAAACACTTGGATTTAACCTTTACATTTCAAAGATTAATCAAACTAATCACCTACATTGTCATAATCAAATGGTTTAAACCATTATAATCATGGGTATGATTTCATGAAAATCGGGCATTACAACGGATCAAAACAAGGATTTAACCGTTAGAACTTCGTGTTCTTCGTTTATAATCAATCCTAGCCATCATCTAGGCAATAATCAACAATCCTAACTATCTCATTACGTTCAAAATCAAGATCTAATCAATCAAAATCAAACTAGAAGGTTAAAATGAACCGTTACCTGTTCTGAAGAATTCCTGCGGGTAAAACAACGATCAGGACTTGTATATATGATCCGTGGGATGATCCAGATGTTTGAGGAGCTTTAAAATGAAGATTGAAGGTGAAAGAAGGAAGAAATGGCGTCTGGTGGGTGCTTAAGGTCGAAATGGATGAGATTTTTGCGTTCTGGACGATTCTGAGCGATTAAATCAATTTTTAACCAACATAGTCCCTGGGCGCATAGCCTGGCTCTCGAGGGTTGGGAGTTAGGCTATGCGCCTAGCGTGTTTTTCTTCCAATATTTGATTTAAACTTCGTTTCGCGATTCCGGGAGCATACGAACTCCGTTTTGCGCACGGTTTTCGCCCACGTTCATCATTTTTCACATACTATCAATCCCCAATAACAAAAGTTACTAAATCCTCGTGGATTTCAAGCACGACCAAATGTGCTCACATCATTACTGCCGAATTCTTCGTACGCAACTGTCACAGCTTTCCCTTGTTGTGATCACCCAGTACTAACGCTAATGAATAAGATACTTGATGCTTTTACAAGTTTGTTTACAACAATAGACACCATGTTTCTGAACCTTACTTTAACCGGATGTGTTAATGCCTTATTTGATAACATGAATTGAAAACCTAGATTTAATTCCACGAATTAAATCCTTTGTTTTGAATACCATGAAATGAACCACTTGATTTGAATACCATGAAATGAACCACTTGATTTGAATACCATGATGTGAACCACTTGATTTGAATACCATGAAATGAACCACTTGATTTGAATACCATGATGTGAACCACTTGATTTGAATACCATAAAATAGTGACCTTGTGTAACAACAAGGTTTATAACAAAAGAGTTTATAAAATCCTTCATTTAAAAGTGTTTATCCTTCATAAATACATTTGAGTAAATCGGTTACAAAACAGTTCAAAGATTCTTTATAAAACCTTTTTAGTGAAAAGAGTTTAATAATTGCTAATTCCTTTAAAACAGTTGATGAATCCCTAGGATTCGTAAAATGAACCCATAATGTTTATAAGAATACACACACCTTGTGTAATGAAATATGATTGTAAACGATTGTTTGATCACGTGTTCCACCCCAAAACAGTTATAAAACAGTAAAAGAGGGGCTAAAGTTCTCACCTGTCTGCAAGATGAGCAACTCGGCATGTAGCTGCAAAGTGTCCCATACGCCCACACTTGAGACACTTCTTGCAAGGAGTGTTGGGCAGATGATGATACTGGCATTTGGTGCAAAGTGGAAACTGGCCAGTATAAGGCTTTCTAGCATTAGCTGGTTGTGGCATAGCAGTGATAGGTGTGGCATGAGTAGGTGTGGCATGAGTAGGTGCAGCCGCAGTCAGCGCTGCAAAGTTCTTGATTGTCTTTTGCTTCTTCTTCTTGTGATGGTGCTGTTCAGGCTTCTTGCCTTCTTCAATCTGTGCTCTCTTGAATCCCTTTCGGGTGAGCACTCCAGACTTCACATACTCTTCAGTAAGAGTAGCACCAAGTTGAATCGCTGCCTCCAGAGTAGTGGGGTTATTCCCCATAACAGTTCCTCTGACAACTAGAGGCAAGCCTTCGATGTATTTCTCTATCCTGCGGGATAGAGGAGTAACCAAATGGGGTACCAGAATGCACAACTCATGAAAACGAGTTGTATACTTTGCGTTCTCACCACTATCTTGCACCAGATTCCACATCTCCACCTCAAGTTTCTTCAGTTCGTGACGTGGACAGAACTTTTCCACAAGCAAGTTCTTGAATCCGTCCCATGGTAAAGCTAAAGCAACTTCACGTCCTCTGGTGTTCTTTTCAGAATTCCACCAAGTGAGTGCGCCCTTATGAAAAGCGCTTGAGGCCATCTTGACCTTCAGATTCTCAGGACATCCAGTGAAGTCGAGAATGTCTTCAATGCTTTCCAGCCATTGCAGTAGGCCGGTAGCTCCCTCGGTACCAGAGTACTTAGGAGGCTTAGCATCGTTGAACTGCTTGAAAGTAAAGTTAGCAGTTCCAACGTTAGTGGCATTGGAGTTGTGTGCGGAATCACTGGTACTTCCCCGAAGATTCTGGGTGATATCAGTGACCATACCAGGAATCACATCCCGCATATGAACCGCGATAGCTCGAGCAATCTTGTTGATCTCATCGTCGTTGCCACTTGTTGAACCCCCTCCGTTAGGATCACGTCGGGGAGGCATTCTACGAATAGAAGCCACAAGTGGGTCAGTAATGAGGAAGGATACAATTGAATTTTCATGATAAGATCAGTAATATATCCATACTACTAGTATTATCATTCAATTGTAATATGATCCAGTACACGTATAAGTTATCAACTTATTTGCATACTTATCATGTGAATATGTACGATGTCTCATGATCTCACCACCAAATCTACACACTGACACTTTCCCGATATACCGAAAACAGCTTATATATAGGGCTCACTCTCGCTGCCCACCACCGTTTCGATATACCACGATCATGCCCTTGCTAGCATTTGGCAACACGTTTGTACTGATTTCCAAGTGTGTTCCATTGATTAAGAATCTCATGATCTTTGATCAACTTGAACTATGATTGATTCCATGATTGAACCATGATTATGTTATGTGTGCACCTACTAACAGTTGTTAACATGTAGAACTAAATCATACGTGTGTTCTACACTTTCCTGTTAACCTATGTCAGTAAGTACTAATGATGTAATCACTTAAGAATTTCACTTAAGGTTTACATCTAAAGAATGTTCACAACTTGATTGATTTACCATAATGTTTGGTTCATCCAAGTTTGAATTGCACTATGATTTGATTCACCAATGATTGTTTCCCAAATGTTTGTATCCCATGTGTTTGACTAACGTTCAATGATTCCAGTTGATCCCGAATCCTCACTCCAAATACGAACGCCGGATTCCCCCTAACATACTGAAATAAGCTTATATATAGGGTAAGCTCTCACCGACCCACCACTTACCTCAACACGTCAGCGTTAATCCGTCGTCTATATTTGGGGCTAAGATTCCAACTGTTGATTGATTATGATTGTTTCATGATTTCTCCTGTTCTGTGACTATGATGATGATTATGTAAACCATGGTTCTTAATTTACTTAGAAATTAAAACCTTAGGTTTTAGCATGTGTGTCCGAGGTTAATTAACCTAGGTTCTCAATACCTACGGTATCGAGTATAATGATCTCTTGTGAGAACTTCAACTAAAGAATACTGTTACACAGATTCTAAGTTATAAAGTTCCTATGATAATGAACACCTGATAATGATAACAATGATAACAATGACAAGGATTTCAAATCAAGATTCTAAATTAATAGTTCTTGACCTTTGAATTCCTATAATGAGCATGACAAGGATTTCAAATCAAGACTCTAAATTAATAGATCTTGACATTTGAATTCCTATAATGAATATGACAAGGATTTCAAATCAAGATTCTAAATTAATAGATCTTGACCTTTGAATTCCTATAATGGATATGACAAGGACTTTAGATCAAAGATACCAATCTTTGCCTCTAAATCCTATACTGAATATGACAAGGACTTTAGATCAAGATACCAATCTTTGTCTCTAAATCCTATACTGAATATGACAAGGACTTTAGATCAAAGATACCAATCTTTGCCTCTAAATCCTATAATGAATATGACAAGAAATTCATATCAAAGATACTGAAAATACAGATCTTTGCCTCCGAATTTCTATAATGATCTCTGTGTGAGAATTTCAGATCAAGGATACTAAGAATACAGATCCTTGCCTCTGAAATCCTTAAATGCATATGTGTGAGAATTTAATTCGGTTTCTAAAATTATAGAATTCCGATTCAAATTCTTTGACTCGATATCTAATCTTAGAAAAATGTCCCTAAGATCTTTCAAGCTTATTGTAGACTTAATGCTCACTTAAGTTACTTAGATCCTAAGTTCCTCAAGCCTATAGCACTTAGTCCTATTGGGTAGCTTAGGTTATAGTCTAGGTCGTTAAACATTGGGTTTTTCCTAGTTCTCTACAACCTTGGCTCTGATACCAACCTGTCACACCCCTGCGCCGCGTGCGGAAACCACGGTGCGGTGACGTATGAACAGTTGAATCATGCACAAGTATTGAATAA
Source organism: Mikania micrantha (assembly GCA_009363875.1). NCBI lineage: Eukaryota > Viridiplantae > Streptophyta > Magnoliopsida > Asterales > Asteraceae > Mikania > Mikania micrantha. The sequence goes on from CM018691.1 coordinate 97,112,586, forward strand.
GAACAACCACAATGGTTTACTACGTTGCATAATGTTAGACAATTGTTTAGTTACAGACAGCTATCTACCAAAAGAAAGACAACTACGGACCCAAAATATAGTTACAAAATAACACTTCAAACAAGACAATTAAACAATCAGGATTTAGTGTGTTTCTAATCCATCATAGCATGTTTCTTCATCTTGTTCTATCTTAGAATGGTCTCCTTAGTTGTCCCTAAGAATGTCTTAAACCTGATTACCTGAAACACGTGAAAAGTAACTGTCAACTACAGACGTAGTTGGTGAGAACAATAGGTTTAAATCATTTGTAAACATGAGTATATGATATAAGGCATAGGTAAGTTAAAGCAACATAAGATTCACACGGATGAGCTGCAACCCAAACTAACATCAAGTAAGAAAATGAGTGTAAACAGTCCAATCACTGTTTGCACGAGAGTCAACATATAATATCAAGTCCCAAACCACGTTTGGAGTTAGATAATGTGTCAACAGTATTGATAAAACCATATGTAACCGAAATCTGCAGTTAGTTTATAAAACAGATTTAAAAACTAACTGCAGCAATCGGCCTGCCCCAATGTGTGTGTCCGCTTTCCCTTGTTGTGATCACCCAGTACTAACGCTAATGAATAAGATACTTGATGCTTTTACAAGTTTGTTTACAACAATAGACACCATGTTTCTGAACCTTACTTTAACCGGATGTGTTAATGCCTTATTTGATAACATGAATTGAAAACCTAGATTTAATTCCACGAAATTAAATCCTTTGTTTTGAATACCATGAAATGAACCACTTGATTTGAATACCATGAAATGAACCACTTGATTTGAATACCATGATGTGAATCACTTGATTTGAATACCATGAAATGAACCACTTGATTTGAATACCATGATGTGAACCACTTGATTTGAATACCATAAAATAGTGACCTTGTGTAACAACAAGGTTTATAACAAAAGAGTTTATAAAATCCTTCATTTAAAAGTGTTTATCCTTCATAAATACATTTGAGTAAATCGGTTACAAAACAGTTCAAAGATTCTTTATAAAACCTTTTTAGTGAAAAGAGTTTAATAATTGCTAATTCCTTTAAAACAGTTGATGAATCCCTAGGATTCGTAAAATGAACCCATATTGTTTATAAGAATACACACACCTTGTGTAATGAAATATGATTGTAAACGATTGTTTGATCACGTGTTCCACCCCAAAACAGTTATAAAACAGTAAAAGAGGGGCTAAAGTTCTCACTTGTCTGCAGTAGACTCTGAACTAAAACAGATAGCAAGTAGCAAACAGGACTTCTAATTGTTTCCTATAACATTGTAATCATACATAAGATATAGGATTTATAATTGTATAGACTTTGATTCGTTGATTGACTCGTGTTCTCTTGAAATTGATTAACACTTGATTACTTGATCATGATTATGATTGTTGTGAAAACTTGAAAGTTATGATTTGAATCACTTGATTGATCATGGGTTCAAGAAACGAATATGAAATGATCCTTTGTGCATAAATCTTATGCATAAAATGATAATTGTTTGCGAATTTGATAACCATTGATTAACATGACTTATGAAAAGATGTTCCAATTGTTTAAGTCTTGTGATTGTGACTTGATCCCATTATTAGTTTAAGTTGTAACGTAAACCAACTAAGATCAAATTACAATCACTTTGAGTTGTGGCCAACCATGGGCCATTTAGGTTAGCGATGGGCCAATTGAAGGTGGTGTTGGGCCCAGTGAATGGGATGTTGGCCCAACAACTTGTATATAGGCCTCGTAACGCGCCCAAGCTCATATCGAGCTAATTAGGATCATAATGAACCGTATGGGCTTGGATTGGGCCTAAGGGACTTGAGTTGGGCCGTCCAATGTTCATGTAGGCCATTTAAGCTTCTAAGTCAATATTGGGCCACTTAAGATCATCATGGGCCAAATAGGATCTAATTGGGCCTATCACCATTGTTTTGGGCCATAGGGTATTGAATTGGGCTACATGGAATTGGGTTGGGCCGAAAGGTTTATGGGTTGATAATCATGGGCAGCGAACCTTGTTCCACATCCTCCTAAGGTTCGGCTGAGGTTGTTCAAGGTCCAATGGTTCGTTGCATGGCTACTAAGGTTCGTGATCTTACAGGCTTTGGCTCATGTGGGTTCGTTTCTCATGAGAAAACATCAAGGTTCGGCCAAAGAACCTTACAAGGTTCGGCTGACATAGCTTCTGCTACACGAGCTAGGGTTCGTCAAGATGTATAAGGGTTCGCTGCATGTTGATAAAGGCTCGTGAAAGCAAAGGTTCGTTCATGATCACCGAAGGTTCGCAGCAGTAGGAAGGTTCGTGGATGCATGAAGACTGGTAACAGGTTCGTGAAGGCTACTAGGGTTCGTGGGATCCCTTGTGACTTCGTGCAGATTCGTGAGAACCATTAGGGTTCGGCCTGCTGTGACTCACGAACCTTGGGTTCGTTTCCCTTCGCAGGTTTGTCCAGAAAGGGTTCGGCCAGCGAACCTGTTACCCACATCAGCTCCATCATCAAACTTCTGGATCTAGACCACGATCTAAGTTGTTCTAACATCAATGATGATTGCTATAGGTGCGAAAACTCAAATAATGGTGCAAGAACCGGCTAAAACTTAGATTCGAACACTCACACGTAGAAAACCCTAATATCCGGATTTTTCAAGCTTCATTACCTCGAGATTGGCTGGGTGAATCTGCGAAAATCTTGTACTTTCGTGTAGAGGATGTCGAGGGCTTCGCGTGGACACCAAGAATGACGAAATCCGTTGAGAATTAAGCGAGTTACGAACGTTTAAAGAGAGTTTTTCTAGAGAGAGAGGGTAGACGAAAATTTAGAGAGAGAAAGTGTTGTAGGTGAAATAAATGAGATAAATGATCTCATTCAAGGCTTTTATAGCCCGTATGGTATTCGGGTCCGTTTCGGTCGCTCGGTTCGCGTTTCCGATACGTAACGCGTATTTTACGCGGTTTTAAATAAAAAGAGTTGTTAAACTCATTAAAATGATGAGTTTCAAAATTGTAAAAATATAAAATAATTAATTTAATTATTTTTACTCTTCGTGTGTTGACAGATCGTTAAACACTCACAATTACGTGTATACCCGCAATCGCGTATGTTTTTCGATCGTATTAATTATTTAAAGTCGTTTAATCATAATTATAAGTTCAACATTCGTATCATTATGGATCATCACCCATAACTATACTCAGTCTCGCTTACGTATTACGATTCTTGTTGAATTAATTGTCATAATATTCGTCTTAACACTACGCACCAACACTATCCTGTTACACCGAACGCAGTATATATATAGGGCTCACTCTCGCTGCCCACCACTGTTTCGATATAACATAATACTGTTCTTGCCTAGTGCACTCGACTGTAAATAAATAATACATACTTGTTACATAATAAAGATTCTAACACACAAGCACATAATGAACACATGATTCACATTGACTGACTGAACATGGATACACACTGTTCTAACACTGTTCACGACTACATGACTAAATGTACAAATGTTACACTTCCTCTTCTTCCCCTTGGAGAAAGCATCATCTCCTCCTAAATTGTAGTCACTCTCACCACTACTGACATTTTGTTTTGATTTCTGAAGATCTTCAACCTCATCCTCAAGTTCTTCAATTTTCTCCCTTAACATTTTATTTTCTTTTTCAAGCTCTTCAATGGTCGATTCAAGAGATTCAAAAGAGGTCTCTCTCCTCTTTGTTTTTGAAATTATGGCATTAAGCCTTGTAATTTCTTTTGCAGCCTCTTGCAGAGAGATAATCCTGTTCTGATTAGTTTGCTTCAAGGAATCAATCTCTTTCTGCAAGGCTTTGTATTTTGCTTTGACTGATTTCAACTGAAGATTCATCTTTTCAACTTCTTTTTCATAGGTCAGCTTGCTCTCTTCTAATTGATCTTTTAAATCAATGATTTTTTCACATTGAGCATTTAATTCAGCAATTTTCTGTTCTCTTGCATTGATGGTGTTTTTAAGTTCAGCTATAATTGCCTTTTGATCATTATCAACCAGGCCACTAGCTGCTGCAAGCTGATTTTTCATAGATTGAATTTCAGATTTGAGAATATCTACATGCTCCTTCATTTTATCTTGAGCCTTTTGAGCGTAAATTACTTCATTCTGAGCACTAATAAGCATTTGGCTCAATTCAGTAGATTTCTCAATATATCTTTCTCTTTGAGCAATTGAGAATTTTAAATCACTTTGTAGATCATCTACAAAGGCTTTTAAATTGGCTATTTCTTCAGCTTGTGAATCCAGAGAGTTTGTAAATTGATTAACATAATCATCACTCTTTTGAACATAAGCTTGAGCTTGAGCAGCTGCTTCACTCAGATCTTTGATGTGTGCATCCTGACTTTCAATATATACATTTTGAATCGCCAGATGATTGTCTTTCTGTTCAAGTTCGATCAGGAGTCTAGTGATTTCAGCATTTTGTTCATCAAGAGCTTCTTGAAACTGGTTGTATTCAGTCATATGTTCATCAAAATCTTTCTCAATTTCAGCAGTTAGCTGAGTAATTTCAGATTCTTTGGCTTCAATTTGAGAGGCCATATGATGAATCAAAATTGGGACCATTTTAACTGCAGCTGATGGTTGAGTTTGATCTTGAGGATGTGGTTGAGAAGATTCAGGTTCAACAAAATCTTGAATAACAGAGTGAATTTGTTCAGTAGCAAGCACTGTTGCTGATTCATTTTGTTGCAGTTGTTGTTGTTGTTCTTGCTGTATTGTAATATCAACTTCCAAAGGAGAATTTGGAATTGATAAAATTTCTGTTGTAGTTTGGATTGGAGATGAAATGGGAGTAAGATCAAGATTTTGAATAAAATCTTGATCATCAGGCCTTGCCTGTGAATCAACTGAAGTTGCTGGAGAGTAGTGTGCAGAAGTTAAACTTTGTTCTTGAAATCTTTCATTATTATCACCATCATTATCATCATCTTCATCTTTACTGCTCTCACTACTAGACACATCAGCATCAGAATCAACGTGATCTGATGATGAAGTGCTAGAATCATCATTCTCATCATCAGCTATAATCATCCCATGTTCAATCAATGCATCTTGTAAGTCAAAGAATAGTTGAGGGAAATCTGTATCTCCTCCCTCAAATTTACCCCTGTTCATTGATGGACATGTAAGATGATCATGATGCTTCAACCCATGAATCTTTTCACCAAAGGGTTGTATATCTGGGTGCTGATGATTGATTACTAGCTGAATGAATCTTGGATACATCAAGAATTTTTTACTTCCTGCACTTACATTTGTTGTCATACCATTAAAGATGGTTCTTGTAAAGTTGAATGGTGTTGACAGCAGCAAACTCATTATCATAGATGTTGTTCCAAGTGGAAGCTCAAACCATCCTGATCTCCTATTTGAGATACAATGTTGCAAGATGTGAGCTAATAGTTTCCACTTAGATCCCAATTTTCCTTTAAGAATCTGTCTTCTGGGCATTCCACCCGTATAACCAAGAAAATTTTGAAAGAAATTCAAAATATCATCATCTGGAAGTTCAGTTGTATCACATTCATCATTTCCTAAGTGCAAAACATTACTTAATATATGTTCAGAGATGACGACATGTTGCCCCCCAACTGTGCCAATAATACAACGGACGTCATTCTGTACTTCTTCAATTGCTGAGATCCAGAATTCATTTATCATGTGCCTGTACATGGTTGGCCTTGCTGTTAGGGCAAACACCAAGCTTGATCGATTTACGAAACGAAGAATTTCCCTGAACCCATGAGCTTTGGGATGCTCGGCATTCAAGAAAGCACACACGTTGTGTTGTTCTGCGATTTCTAAAAGAGCCATATCTTTAAGATGAGGGTCGTGAACTTGAAGATGAAGAGTATTGATGATTTGATTGCAGTATAATGATGATTTTTTGCTGAGGTTTGAAGGTTCGAGTGAAGGGTTTTCGCTCAAGTACAAAGGAGTGCTGATAAGGGTTAGGGTTCACTTTTCAAGTTCCTTTTATAGGTTAACTTTGCTGAGTACGAGGTTGAAATCTGGTGAAAAAGTGAAAATTTTAATTTTTTACGTGATTTCATTAAATTCTCATGTGCTCCCCCTCTTCAATTGATTAAAAAAAATGCTAAGTGATTGACATTTCTCATCAGCATTGGTAAAAAAATTTAACTCATGGTCATCAGCATTGATCATTTGTTCAGGAGTTATACTTAACCAAATATTGAGATTTGATGATTCTGAATGTCAGCATTGATTAATTTGTTAGGCAACATGCTACTTGATCAAGTTGTACATCAGCATTTGAGAATTTTTCACTACTGAGATTTTACTCATCAGCACTAAGAATTACTTGTCAGTAATGAGAGTTTACTCATCAGCACTGAAAGATTACTCATCAGCACTGAGAAATACTTGTCAATTTGTTAGGCAGACATGTTAATCAATGCAAAGGGATCAGCACTTGAAACAGATTGCATTCATCACTGAAACTTATTCTTCAGCATTAAAGAATTGTCAGCACTGAAACTTTATCAGCATTGGAGAAGTATTAGCATTGGAACTTCATCAGCATTAGAAAATTGACTGTCAGCACTGAAACTTATTCATCAGCATTAGAGAAGTGTTAGCATTGGAACTTCATCAGCATTAGAAAATTGACTGTCAGCACTGAAACTTATTCATCAGCATTAGAGAAGTGTTAGCATTGGAACTTCATCAGCATTAGAAAATTGACTGTCAGCACTGAAGCTTACTTCATCAGCATTAGAGAAGTAACTATCAGCACTGAAAGATACTTGGAAATTCAAATGAATCTTACCTGTCAGCAGTGTAATGTGATGTAATTCAAATGATAACCTGATGATTACCTCTCAGTGCTGAAACTCTTTTGAAGAAGTTTCAAGGGGGATTCCTGGAAATGAGATTGAAAGAATCTTAATCAAAAATCACCTTGAAATTCTAAGAAGAAAAAAAGATGCTGCCCGGGAAAAGGCAAAGGGAAAAGAAAAGGCTCCTGAAGAATCTTCTTTAAAGTTTGATAAGAAAGAAGTAAAAGCATTGGCTGGAATTCTGGGTGATTTAACTGATGCAGAATTAGCTGCGAATGAAGCTTTAATGTCAGAAATCCAAGAATCCAGTAGCATGCTTGAACCAAATGTCTCCTTCAATGAAAGCTTTGCATCACAATTCTCTGCAAATGCTATGGCTGACACCCATATGAAGCTAGTGCTAAAGCTTGTGGAGTATGGTGGCTTGGATTTTGAAACTGTCAATTTAATGTCATTTGAACAACTGTCAGCAGAATCTGATAGAATTGACTCTCTCCTTGATCCACAAAATGAAACTGAAATTGATAAGAAGGAGAGAGAAGATAAAGAGAAGAAGAGAAGGGAGCAAGAAATAGCTGATTCTGAAATCGCAGAGGGTATGGTTCAGCCAGATCCAAATACCATGAATGATCAAGCTCTAAGAAACTTCTTACATGACAGAGGGGTTCCCTCTAGAAGTTATACCAAAATGAAGAGGGACACTCTGATAAAAAGGGTGAAAGAATTTTTGCTGGCAGATGAGAAAGCAGGCAAGAAAGCAAAACTTGATAAATCAAACATGCCTGTCATCAGCCGAATAGTCTCCACTAGTCCAAATTTTGAAAAGCCAAAGTCATTTGTTCCAAAATTTCTATCAGCATCACAAGCAAAATCATTCTACACACAATCTTCTGCTCCCAGGCAATCTTCTCATTCCTCCCAATACATGAAAAATATTGGAATGACTTTCCAAGAAACTTTAACTGTTCAAGATCAAGATTTAATAAAACAAAAGTCAAAAATCATGGGATGGAAATATGACTGGAGCTGGGATGCTTATCAAATCAAAAGAGAAACAGGAGCAGTGGAAAGCTTTTATCCATTCTTTCAAATATTTAATCTTTCTGATCAAGAGTTAACTGAATTGGCTGGTCTAGATTTAGTAAACAGAAGCAATCATGCTAGACCAGCAGCCTTTCAAGATACTCTAAGAAAATGTGTAAGGCTATACAGATTGCAAGATGGTAGTTTGGATCAAGATAAAGTCTTAAGAGAATTCAAGAAGTATGAAAAGAAATTCAGTGAGCAAAATCTGAAGCTGAAACCTCCTGAAATCAAGAAAAAGAAAATTTTTGGAAATATGAAGGAGTTCCCTATCACTGGATGGGCTTATGATGAAAAATCATGGGAGCTGGTAATTTTCAGAAGAGATCGAGTCTTAAGTGCAACTGATATAAGGCTATATGCCTATTCTGAAGTGAGACTGCTTGAAAACTCTTATATCATTTCTTTGGATAATCTAAAAATTGACAAACCAATTTCCACTTTTGGAAGACGCAATCTCCTTCAATTCTTGAGCATGATCAGAAGATTAAGAAAAGATTCAGAAGATTTGTTCATTGGCTATGAACTGAGAAGAAATGAGCAAAAGGTGAAAACTTTGAAGAAACCACAAAGAGTTTCTATTAACAATGATGGAAATCTTGTGGTAGAATGTCTTGACAAATCATACATCTTCACTGAAAAAGATGACATGTCTGAGTTGGATTTCAAATCTCTATCTGCACTAAATCAAATGCCGATTTATTACATGAGAGAAGATTTGAGAGCTCCAATGACTCAATTTGCTGGTATTATACATCATTTGATGTTATCTTTCAGCATGAGTCAAGTCAAAGAAGAAGAGGATATGTGAAGATGACAAATGCTGATGATGACAAGGCTTTGGATGTGGTTTACTCATACGAAAAAGGTATTTATGGATTATGGTGGGCTAATTGTAGGAAGCATCATCTCAGGGGGAGATTTCCATTATGAGATGGTGCCCTGCCCACAATTAACCAACCCTTCTGCAAGCTTCAAGTTCATTAAGTCCATTTAATGATGGCAACATTCTAACTCTCTTTACTTCTGTTTTATACAGATTTATTTTGATATGCTGATAATTTGAATAAAGTTCAAATCCATATAATATGTTGATGTGTTGACAGGCACAATACAGACAACACATATGGTCCACATCTCTGAACCTTAAACCTTTCTATTTATAAGATCATTATTTTTTAATTGATTCTTATGTTTAAGTGTTTAGAAATTGCAGGATTTGTCAAGAATGTTGGAGTGCTAACAACCAAAGTAATAATGCTGAAAGCCAACTCATTGAAGATTGAGATGCTGACATTCTTAAGGATTCTTCAATGCTGACAGCTTAAAGTTGTAGTGCTGACATTCAAAGTACACTACTGATGATTTTATCTCAAGGATATTGCAGTGCTGATAAACAAATCTTGTGATGCTGATGACCAAGTGTGATGCTGATGATATATATTGTAGTGCTGATGATTACAATAACCAAGTATTCATCAATGCTGACATTGATCTCTCAATGCTGACATCCAATTCTCAATGCTGACGACCAACTGTTGTGATGCTGATCAGGAAAATCTGCCAAGTACAAGAAAGTAAGTTTGCAATGCTGACATGCAAACTTACTAATGCTGAAGTTCAAGATTGTTGTTGCTGATGAAGAATCTACACTTAGATTCTGTTGTTTATTTGTTTTTGCTGACATCAGTTATGACATGTATAACTGATGTGACGTTTGTATTGTTATTTTGATAGCGGTTATCCGTTAGGGCAGTTATGTAGGTCTGAAATAGGTGTCTATAAATAGGACCTTTATAGTTTCAGTCTGTACGCTTTTGTAACGCTTTGGTGAAAACACACGCACTTTTACACGCTGTAATTCTCTGAGCAATTTCAGATCTACAATCAATATAACTGCCTTTAATATTCATCATCATCTGTTCTTAATTGTTCTTATTAAATATGTCTTGAATATTAATTATTGTGGGTTTTGTTATTTTAGATTGTTACGAAACTTAGATTGATTGCATGTTTCCGCCTTGTTATCAATCGAAATCATAGCTCATTGTTATCATCAGATCTCAGATTAAGATCTGATCCGATCCTGACAATAGCTGACTGTTAGAATGTTGGTTGCCTTTCCACTATTGTCTAGCACAAACAATAATAATGTTTGAATTGGCTAGTCAAACACTTACGTAGACCTACAATCTACCAAGTGAGGTTTGTCAAACCTAATAGATCTATTTCCAACTACCACGCTTTGCACTACGGCAAACTAAACGGTTCGATATGTAAGGACTTGTAATGCTATGTTCGCACTTAATGTAAATAGCTAACTCATGCAAGTGATATGTATCTAAAATTTTTGTTGCACATGTTTTCTGCCCCAAAACAGTTAAAATAAGAAAAGGGGTCGTGTACGCACCTTTGGTAGCAAACAGAATGATCACACACGTGAAATCGCGCAGAAAATCCGCTACGAAGAATCTGTGTTTAAACAATAACGTTGTGTTATTCGGGATGTCGTTTTGTGTTTGAACTCACATACGTGTCAACACACGTATTTTAAAGTGTTAGAAGTGTGCGTATATAAATACGCGTGCCTTTAAAATCGTTTAACTAAATCATACAACCGTATATGATTTTATTTAAATAAGCGTGATTATACGTGATTACGTTTTCGGGTTAAAATATAAATTTTATTATTTTATTTTGTTCGAGATGAAATTCTGATTCCAACGCAATTCGAACGGGTTAAAACGGAGTTCGAATGAGAAAGTTATGCTCAAAATACTAAAATAGTCTTAATTTCACAAAAACGGTGGAGTCTGGGATCGAACCCGCGACCCTCCCTTCACAACACACGCGTCTTACCAGTTCAGCCCGCTAGGGTATCGTGACATTCATCCCAATTTAATTTTTTTGAGCTTAAGCCAACCGGTTCCCTTTTGTTCATCATAACCGAACCAAATGGGTTCAATTGGACACCAATTCGAGCCCAATAGAACTTGTAACCAGAGGGCTTTGGTTTAACAGGTTTAAACGAGTCAATCCATGGATTTAATTTGATTATTGATCGAATTCAAAGCTCCATATCGATGCCAAACGAATCCGGTTTCAACCAACCTAAGCCTCGACTCTATAGCTTTGAATTTGAACTAATTAATACACGAATTCATAGGGTTTTCATTACGCTTGATATTTTGAACATGGCTGTAATGTTTAATTTTTTTTCATGATCAATTGATTCGAAACCCCGATCCGTTCGACGCTCAAGAACCCTAAAACTTAAAATCTTAGAATTCGTTTTTGTTTCATAAAATTGACATGGGAATTACCTTAAACGCATCTTTCTGAATCTGTCAGTGTGGTTGAATTCGATTATTAACCCGTTTTAACAAGAAACCCCCAAAACGTTTTACATAGAAAACCCTAGGATTCGTTCTCCTACAATTCGTGATAATCACATAGCATCATTATAAGGTTTTCATTTATAATGATGTTGCGAAACTGTAGGTGTAGTTTAATTCGATTCTTGAAATCGTTTTGCTAGAAAAACCCAAATCATGCTTATTATGAACCCTAATTATTCAGTCTTGTATAATTCGAGATTACAGCTTCGAATTAACATGGGGATTTGCTTAATCGGTTGTTTTAGGTAGTGTAGGAAGAATTTGTTACCTGATTTGATGTTGGATTGATGATGTTCGACTTAAAGGTTGCTCTTCGGCCACCCCTTGATCGACTTCGACTGTCTGGAACTCTTGGGACCGAATTCTTGTTCGCAGAAGCCTCTAATAATGCCGATTATAGTGTTTGAAGTTTCGATTTGATGTAGTAAAGCCGAATGATGTGATTTTGATAGTGAGTAGCTACGGTTTTGCCTTTTTGACTTACATTTGAGTTCAATTCGGCATTTTTGGTTATTATAACTGAAAATCATTGATGATAATCATCAATATGATGATTAAGGATGGTTAATGATCAGTTACAAGCCTCATTGTGGTGAATTCCGAATTTAATTGATTATCAAGGTCGAATTTTGACTTCTAAAGTCAAAATTAAACATATTATGTAGTTACAAATTTAATCCTTATATTTTAAGTGTTTTGCAAACTTGTGTTGTTCAATCTTAACCCTTGTAGTTTGTTTTTGTTCAATTTCATATCGTTTCGGTAAGTTTTTGTTAACGGGGTTAACCCGGAAATGTCGGATTGTCACAGAGATAACAGCCTCCATCGCAGAAATCCAGTGGCAGGTGGCCACAGCATCTTTCCTTCCGTCAAAGGATGGTGGATTGCATCCCTTGAAAGCCTTGTAGTCACAGCCTTTCATCATACTTCGGTTGGAGTCACCGCTCTTTGTCTCGAGGATCACGATTTCCTCGTCATCTTTGGTGCTTTCTTTTGTTCCTTCCGACTTTTCCTTCAGCGCATCCTTTAATGCCTTAGCAATCATTGCCGGCATTTTCTCATCCATGATTCTGCAGACTTCATTAGAAATAACCTTTACCACGATAGGCTCTAGTGTGAACTCTTCTTCGTCTTCCGGTGGCTCACTGTGCTCGTTTACTTCTTCGTTGACAGGCTTCTCGGTCTCGACATGTGGCTTCTCATCTCCCTGTGGTTTCTTTCGTGGTCTACCCCTTTGACCGGCCATCTAAACTTTCTACATATTGCAACAATTGATGAGTCAGTACAGGAATCAGTTTTACACGAAATAAGCTTTGTAAATCGTTAATGACGTTGATCAGGTGTTATTAACCATTTACCCAAATCATAGGCTCTAAACGTTTCCCATCCCATCTCCTCAATGTGCATGACATCTAACTACCTTTCTATCCTTACATCTACTTCTTAACTCGTACATACGCATTCAGCTCGTGGCATCCGTTCATCCGTGGTTGGCAATCCGCATCAACTAATCCCATTCTCAGTTTAAGTCTTAGCATTTGGGATGCTAAGATCTCTCAAACTATGGCTCTGATACCAACTTGTGAGGCCCCGATCCCGGGCACCTCACAGAGGTTGGTTGCCATCATAACACATAGCTCTTAAACTAAAAAGTTCATAGTTAGCAGCGGAATTTAAAACATAGTTTGTCAAACATAAAATAATGTCTGAATTAAAACATAATTGATTGCCAACACCACCGGATTCTCTATCTTGATGCCCGAGCTCCACGTTTCTTCTTACCATAGCTTTAACCAGACATACATGCTAAAATGTCAGCTTACGCAGGTGAGTTCTAGTTTTCATAAAACATCGTAAACGTTTTGTTAAGTTAAAACATATTTAACATAAAACATCATTTCGTTCACATAATCCAAAACCTTCTCACATAAACATCCTAATCATCATCATACGACCACTGCTACCGAGCGTAACAGTGGGCTTATGCCGGCACAAGGCTCCATAACCGTTGATCTAACCCGTCGAAGCGTTCTGCAGATCCATACTTATCCCATACGAATATGGGAGCAACCATACTTACCCCATACGAATATGGGAGCAACGTCATACTTACCCCGTAACAAGTACGGGAGCAACCATACCTACCCAGTAACAAGTACTGGAGCAACCATACTTACCCCATAGGAATATGGGAGCAACGTCATACTTACCCCGTAACAAGTACGGGAGCAACCATACTTACCCAGTAACAAGTACTGGAGCAACCATACTTACCCCATACGAATATGGGAGCAACGTCATACTTACCACGTAACAAGTACGGGAGCAACCATACTCACCCAGTAACAAGTACTAGAGCAACTATACTTACCCCATACGAATATGGGAACAACGTCATACTTACCCCGTGACAAGTACGGGAGCAACCATCATTCATCATGACATGATATACTAGCACTATATCATCATTCAGCATAACATCGTAACCTTATCCTAATAACATAGGATTATTCATAACAGGCTATGCTATTATCATATCATCATAACATCCTAGCATCATACACATGTCATGCTAACAACATATCATCATATCATTCATCATGGCATCATAAACACATTATGCTAGCATATAATCATCATAGCATGTTATCATACAGTTCATCATCATAACTTACTAACATACATTCGCCATACTTAGCATACTTTCATTATTAAATCATGCTAACACCTAAACATGCATACATATTCATGGCACATCATCATTCGTTCATCAGCATCATAAGCACATAACATCATAAACATAACAATAAGCATGTATGACAGCCCAAAACATTAAACATAAAATAGGGCGTCTAGAACTCACCTGATAGTAGACTCTTGTTTCCTTATCCGAACTCCTTAGCTAGGCCTTAAGAACCTACATCAGTACATCTTGTCATTACATATCATTCTTTAGACTTAGAATGTATTCTAAGTCCTCATAACCTCCTAACTAGTCCCCAGCATTCGAAAACCATTCTGTTCCCAAACTGCTTAAGTACTCGAAGACCAGTGTACTCGAACCATCACTAGTACTCGAAATGCTAGTGTACTCGAATTCCCATGTGTATTCGAAACTAGTGTACAAGAAACTAGGGTACTCGAAACAAATGCACTCGAATCAGTGTATTCGAACTAGTGTTCCCGAACCATACCTAGTTTCGAGTATTCCCCTTTGTGCATATTTTTGAGTACACATCTTTTCCGCATAATTCATTACAGAAAACTATTCAAGACTTGGGGAGCTAGTTGCAGGTTCCTTAGGTTGTTATCAACACACTGGAACCTCAAAGTTCTGGACTTTATGCATAAAGGCGTGAGCTTTATGCATAAGTTCACTTTTGTCTAAAAATCCTAACATTTTAGTTTAGATCACTTACTTGATGCTAGATGATCACTCCTGTAGATCCCCGTGCGTTTCCTCCTTCGTTTGGTTGATCAAAGCTCGATTCTTGAAGTTCTTGGACCCTACTTCGTGTACTCGAGAGAGAATGCGCTTCTAGTCAAAGGTTCGCACATTTCCCAAGGCACTAGTATTTATAGGCGTGTATCCGTACTAGAACTGTGGAGATTTCGATTACTGGGGTTTCGAGAACTAGTGTACTCGAAATCCAATTCGAGTACACTACTTCGAGACTTGAACTTAGTTATTTTTCGTCCATTTTACCCCGTAACAAGTATATTATCCGTTACCCATTCGTAAGTTCAAATAACATGTATTTAGAAAATTTTGGGATGTTACAATGAGCTTTTGAGCATTTGAAATCGCGCCCCGACGTGTTCCGCCGTCGGTCGGGGTGTGGCACAATATACGTGTTTGGAAGACAATTAAACATTTTAATATAATTTAATATATTAATTAGTGTATCGCATCCTAAACTAACAACATATCTCAAAATTTATAGTCCTGAACTAAATCTAAATCATTAATTTCTAAGCTGGTAACATAATTTAAAGTTTCTTCACAATATCAGTTTTTTTAGCTTCATTATTAACATTATCATCATATCGTTTATTTCTTTTTCATAAACTTTAGGCTCTACATTCATCTTAGAAGCTAATTCTTTTGTGTCAATTTTTTCCGTTTCAAATCCATTTTCTGTAAATTTGAAAAAACACTCAAGGCCATCAAATTGAACAACATCATCAATATACATATCTTTTGATTGTAGTTTCTTACTAACTATATATCTATAGCATCAAAAAATACAAACCAAATAACCACATTTATAGCATCTAAAAATTAAAACCAAACAACCATTGCTAAAAAAAATCAAAATTTCAAAGTTCATATGTTGTCAAACTTTTAGATTTAGTTTTGATCTTTACATATTTAAAATCATCATATAATGCACAAAGCTCATATCTTATTTGTGGTGTTTTATTAATTTCTAATTGCCTTAACACTTTCTAGCTTACATTCCCAACGTGTTTGTGATAATGATATTAAAGTTAAACCTTGCACATGATCTTTTAGCATGCCCCATATTTTAGTTGATGAAAAAAAAATATTGTATGTGTGCACTTTACCACTCCAAAGAAATTGCTAGCTTGATTACATGAGTTAGCCACATCACAAAGTGCTAAGTTAAAACTATGATAACCACATGGAGTATAAAACACTCAAGAATTAATATCTAATTATCGTTTTTGTAGACCTTGATATTTTTACTTCATTTTTGATCCATTGTTATAACCTTGCCCTCTAACATTTTTTATATCAAGTCCCATTTTATTTATTTCTTTAATAATAGCAACAAATATACCTTAACCGGTTATATCATCTACTTTTATAAATTCTAGAAAGTAAACTTTAATTTGTATTGGAGTTGAAGAGATATCTAAACATTGTAACATAATAGACATTTGTTCTTGATGACTTGTATCATGAGGGCAATCTAGTATAATTGAGAAATATTTAGCTTCTTTAACCTTTGTAACAATCTTAATTTTAATTTCATGTGCGAGTTGGTTTGTCAATTCATTTTTCATTTTATGTCCAAGTTAATGGTTATAAATTTCATTATTCTTTATTCGCTAATATGTTCTTGTATTATTGGATAAAATTCTCCAATCATTTCAATCATAATTAAAAATTTCCATTGTTTTTTATATAGTTTATTTTTCCTTTTTGCCAAGAAATGATTGAGTATTTTTACCAAATTTTTTTACAACAACAATAATTCTTATTAACATATTTTCCAATGTTCCTTATTTTTATTTACATGTTTATGAGTTTGTTTATCAATTGTTTTATTTATTTCCAATTTATCTCTAAATCAAGTCATGTTCTTATATTTAAGATACTTATGTTACTAGTTTAATGTTTCTTTAGTTTAAAGCTAATATTTCGCCAATCGTTATTACCTTCGTTTAGTAACTTACTTGAACATTTATTGACATTAAATAACTTACGACAAAAACAAGATACCATATCTATGTCTGTTGAACATTTATATTAACCCATTGACTTAGATCAAAAATACTTGGAGGTGTACTTACTTGAGTTTCATTATTTGTAGGTTCATCAATGCTTGAATTCTCATCAAGATTTACAAGTTCATCATCGTTTGTATTCTCATGAAGATTTGTATTCTCATGAAGGTTTATAGACTCATCATCGTTTGTATGTTCATGAAGATTTGTATTCTTATCAAGGTTTATAGGTTCATCATCGTTTGTATGTTTACGAAGATTTGCATTCTCATCAAGGCTTAGAGGCTCATCGTCGTTTGTATGTTCACATGAAAATTTGTATTCTAATCAAGGTTTAGAGGCTCATCGTTGTTTGTATGTTCACATGAAAATTTGTATTCTCATCAAGGTTTATAAGTTCATCATTGTACATTCATGAATATTTGTATTCTTATTTAGGTTTTTAGGTTCATTCACATGTGTACTAATGGTGGCTGTTACAATCTTTAGTAGTGATCTTTTTAGTGATTCTTTTAAAGCTTCTCTTTTAAGTTTTTTTGCTCTTTTGGATGCACATGATTAACACTTTTGGTATTGGTTAGACATTTACTCTAATATTTTAAGTTTTAGACAATGGACAAATTAATAGCCTAATAAGAACATTTTAAAAAGACAAATTTATTTTTAGACAATGTACAAAATTAATTATTTGACAATGGAAAACACAAAAAAAAGACATTGTAAAAACGGTTGCAAAATAGGACCTACCCAATTTATGAAGATTAAGTAGAACATGAACAGAGAAAGTCTTGAAGATGGGTGAAGATGTTGAAGAACACATCCAAGAACGAATCTGAGATGTAATGTAATGACTAACAATGTAAAGCAAATAAGATTCACTAGTCAACAAGATTACATTACCTACCTCTCACATGCTCAAACTCAATGGATAAAGAATCCATAAAGTTTATGGGGAAGAGCTCTCAAGACTACATTGAATCACACCCTCACACACTCTCTTGTCTGTGCTCTCTTTCTACAAGTGAGAGTAATCTATATTTATAGTGTCACATGACCTAAAACCCTAGAAACAACAAATACAACAAAATGATAATAAATAATGAATATTAAATTAAGCTCTATCATTTTTGTGTTCTTTGGGTATTTTGGTCATCAAGTGTCTTCGTAATCTTGAGCCTTTACTGGCTCGTGCGGTGACTCATTGCTCCATAATCAACAAATACATAATACTTTTTGTTTACATTCCATTTATCTAAATTAATCGTTGGTCTTGACTTTTTTAGACCCAACAGTCTCCCCCTATTTGGTTAGATGAATGTAAGCCAATGTAGAAGTATGATGAAACAAACATGAATAATTAGATTGAACTTGTGTAGATGCAACTCATGTTTCTTTCACTGCAACAACTGCGAAGATTTCTTTATTCCATTTCTCAAACCCAAAAGAAACTTCTTGAAGTTTCATGTCTTCCACTTATCTTCTCTCCCTTTAATAAATCTCCCCCTATGATTAAACAATCTTAATCTTCAATCCCAACCCAAAAGATATCCTAATACAGGGTTTCAGTCCAAGTATAGGAATCCCAGCCTTTCTTCTAATGAATATG
Source organism: Mikania micrantha (assembly GCA_009363875.1). Classification (NCBI taxonomy): domain Eukaryota; kingdom Viridiplantae; phylum Streptophyta; class Magnoliopsida; order Asterales; family Asteraceae; genus Mikania; species Mikania micrantha. The sequence goes on from CM018691.1 coordinate 97,131,043, forward strand.
TGAAAAATAAAGGTTCAAAAATGAATGTAAACCCATATCCCAACAATTTGATTCTTGAGAGTCTTCAAAGTAGAAATAAAGAAATCTTCACATCAATGAAACCAAAGTCTTCACTGATAAAGCACTTATAACACACTGGCCATCTGTTCCCATCCATCAATCTCCCCTAAACTGATGCTATAGATAACTGACATGTGAAAACCCATCAAGCCTTCAAAAGCAAGTAGTGTTCTTCGAAAGCAATCATTTCTAACTGGAAATATGTTCCATGCTACAAATCTGGAACACCAATTTAGACTTACAGAATAGACATCATAAACTCATTTGATTTTTTTGATGATGTGTGAGTTTCAGCTCTATCATGCCAAAGAGTATAGTACTTCCAATAATGTGACTGAACGAGTGAACCAAAGTCAAATGTGTTTCAGAAGTGAAATCATATGTTTTTAACTTCTAAAGTGTTGATTTGAAGATGCATTAGAACTTGGACATCACCCAAATTGACACTTGGAAAGAAGACATTACATATCAAGAGATGATGTCACTTTAGAAGCATTTGGTTAACTTCAACAGTACCGATTTATAAATGATTTGAACTTAGACATCATAAATTAGCACATAAGAAGCAAACCTCTTTTCATACCAATAATAGCTCAGCTCTTTGGAAGGAGCTCGTAGGAAGGTCTCTTCGGAAGATACTTCGGAAGAGAATTTATTTAGAAGAGAAACCTTCCAAAGAGAGAAGCTGATCGGAAGGTCATTTCGGAAGTGTCTCATAAGAAGAGAATTTAATGTTGATTAAAAGTAGCTTGTTCATCGCATGCAGCTGGTCGGAAGAAGCTTTGGAAATACATGCCTCGGAAGAAGTTTGGAAGGAGCCTCCTATCAGAAGATGCTTGAGAAGTACCATACACTTAACTCTTCGAAAGTGAATATGAACTTTTAAAAGATATTCGGAAGAAGTTGCTTCCATTGACCCAACCTTTAATGACATTTGAAAAATCAAATCTTTTGTACAATTGTTGTCACCAATCTGTTTCTTCACGTGATAGGAAGAATGAGACAAAATGATACAAATGTTGACTTATGATAATGGTGACATAACACTAAATCAATCCATGTGCCTTCTGCCATTAATCTTGAAATCCAAAAAAAACAAAAGCAATGAAAGATTTAATTTAAGATGTACAAGAAAATATGCATAGGGTATCAACATTGTTTTAACTTTATGAGATAATGACAAGAACAAAGAGATACCCAGATGTTTCTCAAGAGATTAAATCTCAAATAGCCAAATAAATATGAGAAACATCATACTAGAACTAGATTTGAGTGGGGTTTTGATAGAAAGTAAGGAGAATAAAAACCCACTTGTGTTTAAAAACATCAAACACAGAAACCCAAATAAATTGAAGAACCCAGAACAAGAACACCTTCATAGAACTTTAAAAAAATTCACAAAATCAGGGTATTGAGCACAAGTTTGAGACCAGCAATGGTTAAACTGATAGTCTCGGGAACTTGGCTCTGATACCAATTGTAAAAACGGTTACAGAATAGAACCTACCCGATTTGTGAAGATTAAGCAGAACATGAACAGAGAAAGTCTTGAAGATGGGTGAAGATGTTGAAGAACACATCCAAGAACGAATCTGAGATGTAATATAATGACTAACAATGTAAAGAAAATAAGATTCACTAGTCAACAAGATTACATTACGTACCCCTCACATGCACAAACTCCATGGATAAAGAATCCATGGAGTTCATGAGGAAGAGCTCTCAAGACTACATTGAAGCACACCCTCATGTACTCTCTTGTGTGTGATCTCTTTCTACAAATGAGAATAATCTCTATTTATAGTGTCACATGACTTAAAACCCTAAAAACAACAAATACAGCAAAATGATAATAATTAATTAATATTAAATTAAGATCTATCATTTTTGTGGTCTTTGGGTCTTTTGGTCATCAAGTGTATTCGTAATCTTGAGTCTTTAGTGGCTCGTGCGGTGACTCGTTGCTCCCTAATCAACAAATACATAATACTTCTTGTTTACATTCCATCTATCCAAATTAACCGTTGGTCTTGACTTTTCTAGACGTAACAGACAAATTAACAGCCTAAATTTAATGTTTTAACGTTTAAACAATGGAAAAATTAACTTTTAGACACATTCTAACATAAACAACTAAGCAATAGTAACAACTAACAAATCAAATTAAACAATTAACAAGAACAACTAACAAAACAAGCTTAAACAATTAAACACAATAGATTAACAGGAAGACGGGAACACTGGAACATGAGTAATGTGTACCAATTAGTGAATACAAAATGACCAATCAGTGAATAAATTAACAGGAACAAACAATCAATAAATTTGGGACATATGAAATCACATGCCTGAACTAGTGAACGAAGTTGCTTGGAGTAGACACAGACGAAGGCATGGAGATACCCACGGCCGTCCACCGATTATGTACAACCAATTAGCTGATTATGAACAAGCAATTATGAACCGTCGCTCAGAGAGTAGACACATACAAAGCAAAAGTATGAACAACCAATTAGCCTTGTTATATCAATCTAGTTGACTAGCCTTAGCAATGAAGTAAGCAATTGAACAGCAGATTGTCGATTACTCGATTAGCCGAAGAGATTGAGATTGTGAGATACTTAGTGAAGTATATTAGTTAATCAGACGAAGACCCTTCGTCTCCAGCTATTCCCATTTCCCTGATCAACACCTCATCGGTCATCCCCAAGCTTCCGCCCCTTGTCATTGTTTCCAACACTCAAGAGATTTTTTAATCCTTATGGCTTCCGCGTCCTCTGGAACCACATCCGCTTTTCCTTTTGGGGCTCCACTTTTCTCTTAATCTGTTAATAAATTACTTGTTTTCTTGAATATAGGACTATTCACACACACACACACATACATATATATAGGGTTTGTATCCTATGAAAACCCGATCTTAAAAAGAAAACCCTTAAATCATATGTGAAGTGTTATATCAAACTTATTTATTTTTTTATTTAATTTATATTGAATGGGTATTTTGGTCTTTTCTCCCCTCTCTCCATACATAATTACTTTCTCTCTCTCTCTCTCTCTCTCTCTTTCTCATTTCAAAAGAATCCTTTCTCTATTTATGCACTCTCCATACTCTCTCACTAAAAAAATGGAGAGGGTGGAGGTGGTGGCCAACGGATACTGGTGGTGACCTATGCTCTCACCATAAAAATGGAAGGCGAGTGGGTGGTGACTAGCAGGTGGTGGTACTGACCGGCGACGACAACATCGGGGGAGGAGGTGGGGTTTAGGTGGCGGCAGCGGTTGGCGGAGATGGTCTTGTTCTTGTTTGAAGATGGTCTGATGGTGGTTTGGCGGTCGTCATTGTAGTTCAATGGTGGCATTGAGTTTCTTTCTCTACTTTCTCTTTCTAAAGATGAAGGTGGTGGTGACTTCTTGGTGGTTTTAGGCGGGTGGCGTTGGTGAGTGGCGACGCCAACAAACAGAAGGTTGTTGTAGTATGATGGTAATGGTGGTAGTTCTCAGTCGGTGTGGTGACAATGGTCAGGCTACGAAGGTGGTGGTGGGTGTTCAGGTTGTGAAAGTGATGGCGGTTTAAAGACTCAGCTTGACCAGGTGTACTAATGCATTAAACTTGTAAATTTCTATTTCTACACATGTGTAGTTGTACTTCATGTATTAAAACTTGTATGTTTTAATTATACTCATGTGTAGTTTTTTTGAGACATTTAGTATTTTTTAGCTCATATATTTTTTTGTATATTGGTTTATCTTCTGATTGTACAGATGCTCATGTTTTGTTTATACACGTATAGTTTTTTTATTTATACACATGTGTAGTTTTGATGAAATTTCAAGTGATGGTGGTTACAGGTGGTGGTGGCGGTGGTTTCAGGAGGTGGTGGTCATAGTGGTTCAAAAGACCCATTTGAACCAGGTGTACTTCATTCATTAAAACTTCACATGTGTAGTAATACTTCGAGTATTAAAGTTATGCCTTTTTAGTTTTACACATGTGTAATAGCTTTTTTAGATCATATATGTTTTTTGTATGCTGAATGTTTGAACATAGACAAATGTGCGTTTTTAATATCATATATGTTATTTGTATAAAATTTCACAATAGTGGTTAATTTAATATTTTTGTATAAAACTACACATGTATAATTTTTGTTTCATATGTAAAATACACATGTGTAATGTTTATTATGTTGGATAATATGTAATATTGTGTTTGTGTAGTGAAAATTATGTTTGATATACATTGTGTAGTTTTTTATACGCATATATATGTTTTTTGTTTCTTCAAAAAGATATGTTTTTTTTTTATTTTGTATAAAAATTATGCATTCTTGTTGTTGTTTTGATATTCAAAAAATTTTAATATAAAAAAATACTACACATGTGTGGTATTTGGTTAATCTCAAATATAAAAAGAGAAGAGATAGAGAGATACATATGAAAAAAGAGAGAGGAGAGAGCAAAGAGAGAGGGAAAAGGAAAGAAGAGAGAGAAGAGGAGAGGAAAGAAGAGTGTGAAAAAAAATTTTTCTTTTACCCCTTAAAAGAGTAAAAGAATTATTTACTTTAAAAATGTGAATAAAATATTTAAGTTTAATAGTGTACCACAAGCTTTTTTTTATTTAATTAATTAAAATCTAAATTAAGTTTGATATAACAGTCCAAGTAAAGTTTAAGGGTTTTAAGTGTTAGCTTGACCCATTAACACTATTACATTTTTATGATAAATGTAGTGTAAATGTCTAATTGGTGTAGACCCTTCTTACATTTTAGGAACATTGTATACTGTATAGGGTATTATAATAGTGTATTTTATGTTTATGTGTTTGTGTTATAATATTTATGATATTATGTCTTATTATATTGTGTTAGTAATTATCGTGCCATTTCTCTTCTTTTTCGTTAAATTTTTTCTCATTATATTTATAAGAATATGTTTCTCTATTCTTTTGCCTGTATTTGTTTGGTTTTGTATATTTGTTTGTTTAGGAGTCATGTATCTTTCTAGAAGCATTATTTTTTTAACGTAAGATTTACCTACTTATTTGTATATACCCTTAAAAACCAAAGTCGGTGGTCATCTAGAAGGCCATTCCATAGCTATCTAAGTTATATTTACGTTTAGTCGGTGGTTAATCTAGAAGGCCATTCCATAAGAAGTATACTAAATTTGGTTAAAATGGTTAGGTTGTTGGTGTTTGAAAATTGAGGTTTCAAGTTCAAAACTTGTGATGAAATATTTTTGGTTCTTTTTTTTATTTTACTTCTTTTTATATATATTCATTACTTTTAATTCAAGTTTTATACTACAGTGTTCATCTTCCATTATATATGTGTGTATGTGTATGCACGCGCGTATGTACACACACTTTGATTTTTTAAATAATTTTCGTTTGTTACTTACACAGACACACACATATATATTTATAAGGATTGTATCCTTTAAAAACCCGATGTTAGAAAGAAAAATTTTAAACTTTATGTAGGTCGTTTATTTGTAATCTTGAAAATAAATATTTGGTCCATATTAAACTATATTTTTTTTTTATTCAAATCTCAATTTTTTATTCAACTTTAATATAAACCACATATTTATTTTCAAGATTTTAAATGGACAGCCCAGATAGGGTTTAATGATTTTTCTCTAAAATCGGGTTTTCACATGATAAATCTTGTACACACACATACATACATATATATGATTGTGGGCTATTTCGACTAACCGTATTTTACTTTCATGGTAAATAATGAGACCGAGACAAACTGAAAATTATCGCACAAAATATCGCACTCTTATATAACTTCTATATTATCGTTATTTTTTTTTTACTTCAACCTTTTAAAGTATATTATAATATATGATCTAATTATAAAAAATAATTTTTGTTTGTTCATTTATAAATATATACACACACACACACACATATATATATATATATATATATATATATATATATTTATAACTAGGTTATATCGACTAAAAATGACTTGTTTTCACCGTGAATAATGAGACTGAACACAACCGAAAGATATCACATATATCATTATATGATTTTCCTTTTATATATGTATCGACATTCAAAACCAAGTTGCTGTAATTTTATACCTTTTATGTACATAAGACACAACATTCATAATGAATTTCGTACATATTTCACATTGCATGATTTCACTCTTCATTTATTTTACACATTTTTCTATTAAAGATTTATACATTGCAATATATAAGGCATAGTAATATTTTCTTTTGTGTTTCAATTTTCATAACTAATCCATCACAACTTCATATGCTTTTTTAATCGTACCATCACATCATAACACTCAAGTTTTAATTGTATCATCCCGCCGCAACGCATGGATAACTATTCTAGTTCTTTTTAAATGTTACAAATTGTTTTTACAGAAGTGTGATTTACTATATATGAATGTTTTTGTATGATATTTAAAAATCACTAAATAATATCATCATTAGACTAATGATGTGTTGCCCTATTGGTAAGATGAATGTATTGAGGAAGTGATAGGAGGCTCATATCCAGGTTTCGATCCTTGATATCACCCGGTTTTACCGCCTTCTACTGTCGTGCCTTTGGGCGTGTGCTTAGGTCGGGTTTTTCTTGGGAATTGGTGGCTGGTGGGCTAAGTGTTCCATCCATCTGCACTAGTGGCCAACTCGAACATCCTTTAGCCATTGAGGGCCGCATACACAACACCCGAAAGTTAATTAATTGGCCGTTTAAAAAAAAATATCAGCATTAAACTAACATAACATCGGAATATTGTAAATTGATAACAATCTTGTTTTTTATAAATTAGCGCATTTTAGGGGAAAGTGCTTTGTTCTTTTCTGCATTTTCAAAGACATTTTCCTTAATAGACATGTTTAGATGCCTTTTTGTAAGCAAAACCAACTAAATTATATATTATTCGCATAGGAGAAAATTAAGACTCGACCAAATTAGAAATTAAAATATTATCTTTCTAGTCTGGTCTACACGGATTTGGTTGATATGTCTATGCGGTTTTAATAAACAATTTAAATTTGTGGTTGTTTTGTAAATAAGTCTTTAATGGATAAGATGTGTGAATGATTTATAATGTGTTTTCAGCTTAATTATTAACATGTTTGCTGATTGATTTAAACAGGGGCGGCCGTAAGATTTGGCAAGCCCAAGACGGGCCGAAAAAAAGGCCCCTACCGAATTCAAATATTAAAGTGGATGTGTACAAAAAACCGAAAAAACTGTTTAATACCGAAAACGTAAACGTATTCGTAACTGAAAAATCGAACCGAATTCTGAATTCGGTTATAGTTTTGGTTCTAGCTGTATCCAAATTCCGAATTCGGATTTCGGTTCGGTACCTAACCATATCCGAATTTCGGTTTTTAATTCCAATTTTTTTATAAATTTGGTTTGTTTGGTTAACCGATTAAACCGAATTTAAATTTAAATGTAAATTTATTATCTTATTAATAATATATAAGATTGAATTAGGTTTACTCGGTTGAATTCGGTTTATTCGGTTTTTAATCGATTTATTCAGTTTCAATCAGTTTATTCGATTGAATTCTATTTATTTGGATCGGTTTATTCGACTTTTAAGCGGTTTATTTGGCTTTCAATATGTTTATTTGGTTTTAACCGGAATTAGGACCGAACCACTTCTCGAATTCGGTTCAGTTTTTTGATAGGGAAAAAAATTGAAAACCGATTAAACCCGACCGAATAAACCATTAATCGAACTAATAAACACATTTAGTTTAAAGGACATGAAAGTAACTTCATATACTTTAAAAAAATGGATTTTTACACCCATTAAATAATATGTTTACAAATGTCTTTTTAGCTCTATTCGTCTTATTAGTTCTCATTTGAATGAATCTCTATATATACATATATATATATATATATACATATAAAATTATGTGTCTCTCTTAAAAATGGGTCCGGGACGGAGGTCGAGTTTGCCCCTCCCCGGACCGCCCATAGATTTAAAGATGTTGCCAAAAGGTTGTCAAACATCCCAACATTTGATCGATGAAGAAGTCGGATCTTAATAAAATTGTCAATACGTTATTACTAAAAAAAACTATGAAATAGGTTTTTTAAATGACAATTAAATATTTGCATTTGGCTTAGACCATGATTCACAATCCAATCCAACCCAATTTTTAATAAAAAAATAATTTCTCTCTTTTCTATCTATACAACCCAATCAAACCCAACTTTTTACTCTCATTAACAAACCAACCTTTATTACTTTTTATTATATAAATATAATTTATGATTTTTAGTTTAACTAAAATTTATTTGAAAGACAAATAAAATAATTATTTTATTTATAAAAAATAAAATAAAATATTACAAAAATATTTATATTTATCAAACAAACTTAATTAAATATATAAACTAAATTACAATGATGACATTAAATATAAATTACAAAAATTTGGAAAAGAATGATTCATGACAGAAATTATGAAATTTAGATATCAAAGATTATGAATGGTGTTGGATATAAAACTATGCTAATATGATACAATATTTATAGGGAGAAATAATGAATTTTCAAAATAAATAAATATTTTAAACAGATAATATTTTAGATAATAAGTTTGATCTAGAAAATATCCTTAACCAATAAAAAACTTCCAAATGTTAGATAGGATAAACCAATGATTGTTTATATTTATTTTATATAAAAAACATTTTTTAAATAAACTCTGTTTTTAACAAAATGTATGCCGACATGTTCATAAAAAAAATTGATCAAGGCTGTGTTTTTAAATTTTTTTAAATATTAATTATTTGAAGTTATAAAAAAACAAGATTATAAACAAAAACTAATTTTGGATAACTTAAAAAAAGAAGAAGAAAATAAAGAGGTCCAATTGTGATTTGTCATGTGGCAACTTTTCTGGGTTGCAAGGGTTGCAATCTAGGTTGATGGTCCGATCAAATTGTTCGACTTTTTGCCATTTTTTTTAAACAGTGTAACGAACTAACGACTCATGTTAAAATCACCTATGGGGATTGTCTTAGATGATACTAACTCGCCAATTTGATCCCAACAAGAACACAAATTATGTGAGCAATGAAGTCAAATTTTAGCTAATTAATTAAATGAATTAGTTTTAAAATAATGAATTGATTATGGGATTGTATTTGCTCGTAATATCCATTGTTTATAGTCAAATTTGCCATCCTTTTTAGGTTTAAATTAAATTAATTTAATGAAAGATATATAGACTGTTTGTGTACGTTTTTTTTAACTTAATTAATTTACAGATTCAAGATCAGCATATGTCACATGTGCATATTACGAGTGGTTCGTGCTATTTTCAGGGTCTTATTCACTTTTATCAAAAAATAAAATAAAAAACGTTACGTTTTCTATAGTGTAAGACGCTTTCCTCTTTCTTTCGGCAAATTTAAAGTAATTTGACAAAAAAGTTATTCGTGTTCAGCCGATAATTACAAACATAAATTCAAGAAGACATTATCCTTTATCAGTTATTATATATATATATATATATATATATATATATATATATATATATATAATATATGCGTGAATTATTTAGATATACATATATATAGTCACTCTTAATTTAAATTAATTTAAGATTCAATTTGAGCCATCTAAATTCACTAAGATTGCATCACGTCCATTTAAATTCACATGCATTTTTAGTTGTGTTTAATTGATATAAATTTAATTTTTGAATTGATTTAGACGTAGTTTATTCAAATGTTAGATTTTTAGACAAGGTTTTTACTTTTGTTTTTAGATCTTATTTATATTTTTTGATTTTAGATGCATTTAATTACTTTTAGACGCAATTAATTGAAATAAATTTGATTTTATCAACTTTCTCGACTTTTATGAAAGATGTTGACTCATTGTTAAAAATTTTATCAACGTATGTGGGTGCAAAATTTGATATACATCTATTGTTTGTTTTATCTTCTGGCTCTTCTTTTTTGACGGATATTCGAGATTTTTTTAGAGCTTGACATATTTGAAAACTAATAGTGAAAACAAAGTATTGGTTGACAAGAAAAATGTTAAAATGTAGATATATATAGACTAAGTAATGTGTAGGATATGTTAGGTATGACAATAAATATACACAATAAGCTCGAACAACGTAACGTTGATGTAACATATACAACACTTATATAAAGCCATCATGTATTTAATTTCAAGAAGAGCAAAAATGCTGAAAAAATCAAAGGGGAAAAAATATTTAAAAAGTTGGGAAAAACAAATGGTGGGAAAAATAAAAGGTATGAAATATTTAAATAATAAAATCTTTTGTTTTTGAGCTGAAATCAAAAAACGCAATTTTGATGTAACACGACAACAATTATATACAATAAGGAAAGACGAAAATTTTCAGGTGGCAAATTTTCTAGTGGGAAATGAAAGGGGGTAAATTTAATAATTAAATTCTTTTGTTTATTATTTGAATTTGATAAGAGAGAATGTGGTATATTAATAAAATAGAGTGTGATAGTACAAATGTATTAAAAGACGAAAATGCTCTTCTATTTAATAATGATGGTAAAAGGAAAAAATGAGGAGACAAATAGTGGACCAAGTATTGGGTTTGCAAAGTTAACACATCTCAAGTGCGTTTCTAATATATATACATGCCCATTATTTAGATATACATATATATAGTCACTCTTAATTTAAATTAGTTTAAGTTTCAATTTGAGCCATCTAAATTCACTAAGATTGTATCACGTCCATTTAAATTCACATGCATTTTTAGTTGTGTTTAATTGATATAAATTTAATTTTTGAATTGATTTTAGACGTGGTTTATTCGAATGTCAGATTTTTAGACAAGGTTTTTACTTTTGTTTTTAGATCTTATTTATATTTTTTGATTTTAGATGCATTTAATTACTTTTAGACGCAATTAATTGAAATAAATTTGATTTTTAGATGTGTCTTATATGATTTTTTTTATTTATAGTAGCGGTTTTGATTTTTGATTTTTGATTTTTGATTTTTGATTTTTGATTTTTGCACGTGATTAATTGAAATATATTTTATTTTTATAGTGATTATTAGAGGTGGTTTATATGAATTTTTGATTTTTAGCTGCGGTTGTTTGTATTTTTGGTTTTAGACAAGATTTTTTAATTTTTGTTTTTCAGACATAGTTTTGTATTTTGGTTTGAAATAATTTGGAAATTTTCATTACGTTAAGAGTTATATTTTTAATTAATTAAAAAAATATTATTATTTTGCTTCGAATGAATTGTGAAATAGTAACAAAATTATGGCATTAAAATACTCGGTCATGAACAGGCATAGAATTAGTTATAAAAAGTACAAGTAAAATTCATGAAATTTTTCTCAAAATATGACATATTTGCATTTAAAAAAAAAACTAGTTAAAAATCTCACACACTTGCATTTCATTTTTCAAGAAAACTAAAAAAATTTAAAGGTCAAGTTATACTCACACCCACCGCAAACTAGAAGTATCATTTGAGTTGGTTTTTCGTGTTATTCGCGTCAGCTTATTGTATTTTGTAAATAATCAATCTCTTTTTAAACACTTTTGTTGGAAAATATGGCAAACTTCACACATGATTCCCAAAGAATATAGTAGTTAGACTAAGGTACAATTTTGGTTTCTGTGTGTTAAATCAATTAATTTATTTCATTAAAAATAAAATTTTAAAATAACGAAGCGGTCGTTTTTTAAATAATTAACGATTTTAGCTCTCATCTATAAGGGTATATGTTGTAAGGTGACTGAATGTGAGGGGTCTAGGTCACGGCCCTATGACACCATACACCCATTACACATGGGACGTGACTGGGTATGACATGATGATGGTCACGGGGTGATCAAGAGTAGCTTTTGAAGGTGAGGTGATGTGTTATGTGATGAGTGAATGATGGTAACACACACACGTTTATTGCGTTAACCGAATAACTACATCGTATTACTTTGGGGCCCACACTAATGTAGATCTAAAGGTGTATGTTTTTCTTTTTCTTTTTAATTAAAGTAAATCTAAAGTAATAAGATGTACTTATTTGGTTAACGCCATGGGTTAACTTTTGATCCTCTCCATATATATATAATATATACATATATGTGTATATATACACATACATGTGTATATATACACATACATGTGTATATATATATACACACATATATATATATATATGTATATGTTTGTGTGTGAGAGAGAGAAAAGTGGATGATGATTTTAATTGTTTATGTGGCGTCTACGTGACGCATACGTGGAGTGATGTAGGTGTGATGAATACACATAACCTAGCTGAAAACGTTGAATGGTACTGTTACAGACTGGTTCAACATACACCATCCATACGACTCGTATGGGCCAATACGGGTCGTATGGATATTTTATTTCCGACAAAAACTAGTACATTAAATCACTGTTCTGACACGGTTCGTTGACACCACCTACACGGCCCGTATGGGGCCATACGACCCATGTTGATCTTTATTTTTGAAATGTGTGCCTATCATTTGAGTTCTCAATTCGCGTATTAATTATTTTACGCGACGTGTGGATAAGCACTCGTTTTGCGGGCGAATACGTAGTATATAAGGAACGATATAGCTTAAGTTTTCTTCATTCAATGTATTCCTCGTTAAATATTTGCTTGTTTGTAGTTTTTAAATCATATTAAAGGTTTAACAATGTCGATGGGAAACAACTTCGGAGATGAATATATGTGTTTGTGAAACAGATCAGGTTATAGACTTATTTGTTTAACAGTCGTTAGTTTATAAAATCTTAAACATTTGTTGTTTTCAAGTGTAACATCACTGTACTTCCGGTCGTCCGTACATCCGTACGATTGTACTGTTACGACCTGAGATTTTGTAATTATTAATATTGATACATTATTTGATGATTATCACTGTTACTGGTATACATGTTTAGAACATATTATACGCGTAAACCATGGGAAGTTTAGTTGTAACTCAACTAAACAGAACCAGAGAGTTTATCGCAGTTATATTGTTGATGATTATGGATTTGGTTTGGAAATGGAAAGGGGATTTAAGTTGGTTGTTGTTTGGTTACTAAACATAGTCAAGGACACATGGTCATGGTTTATCGAAATAGCGGTGGGAGGTGGCTAGGGCAGTTGCGACTGACCCTTACATATGCCCTATACATATACATATTTCGGTCTATCATGGATGTGTCAGTGACTTGGGTTTAGTGGGTTTTGGATTGGGGATTGATAATATTAAAGTTAATAAATAATGGGGGTATAATTGAATTAATTACGCGATGGTGAGGTTACGAACACAATTTAAACGCGAATATAAATTCAGAAATATTAACTTAATAAAGGTATTCGCGTGGGTGACGATTCACATTAATATAATTATTAAGAATAATATTCTGAAATAATATTCCTTAAATTATAAATCAAATCGAAATACGATACGAGCGTTGGATTCACAAAGGTGACGATCTTTAAGAATACGTACGCGAATAACGCGTTTCGACGAGATAATTAAATAATATCTAACGACATTAAATCAATAAATGTAAACTTAGAACGTTTATTAGGAATCACAACATAAAATGAATTCGAATAGATTAATTATTTAAATAATTGATTTAACTAAAATAAATGGTGATCTTTTATTTAAACGATTTTAATTGAAAAACTATTTATTTAAAACGAAAATAATATAATTGAATGTTTTATGTTTAAGAATATTTCACGTTGAAAACCGATTATTTATTATAAGTTATCGCGATAAAAACGAGATCGAACAAGTGGGAACCATACGCGCTATAAGGAAGAAGAATTCTTTCTTCTTTCTCATTTTCATCTTCTTCTCTCTCTACCTACATAGAAATTTCGTCACCCACACACCTCCCCACTTCTCTCTAGCTTTTCTCCTTCAATTCTTGACAGATTTTCGAGATCTCGGAGCCTAAACGACCGAGGAATCAAGGAGAACAAGGAAGTACAAGAAGATCACACGTCTGATCCACGAATCGAGGTAAATCTGAGTGTTTCTTTTCGGTTTTTGTTGAAAACGTTATTAGAACATGGCAATCCTATCTTTAACCGATATTTAGGGTTTTACATGTGTTAATCGAATTAATAGGAATAAGTAGGAAGTTGTAGCTTGAATCCACAGCAGGTTGCGTTGGAAACATGGTCGGCCGAACCTTTATGATGATCGGCCGAATCCTTGGCAGCTGAACATGAGTTGGCCGAACCCTGCACACGTCGGTCGAACCTTTTCTCTTGCCCAGACTGTAGCCGAACCTTCTTCCTTGTCCAGAATGTAGCCGAACCTGTCCCCTTGTGCCGAACCCTCAGGCATGCTAGACGAACCATGTCATGCACGCATTAGGAAGAGCCAAACCTACAGGGTTCGTGGACCTGGTCTCGAAAACCCTAATAGCCGAACCCATGAAGGTGGCTGAACCTCTATTCGACCGAACCCCTCCCTCTTCGCACGAACCATTTGGAACTAGACGAACCTAGACCCTATAAACCTTGGACTGCCGAACCTACACTTCTTTTGGGCCGAACCTATGGGTTTTGCTAAAGGTTCGCTGCCCTATGGCTTGATTAAAATCAAGTGAACAAAAATAGTGGGTCTAGGGTAGTTTTGGATCAATAAAGTGGTGTGTGAACATGCATAGATATAAATGGTGACCACTTTTGTAGTAATAAAACGAGATTCATATGATGGAGTCTAAATAATGAGAAATTTGTATAGTAAAGGACTAGAAGATGACGGTTGAGAACTTAAATTGGATTTTAAAAACAAAAACTAACCGAAATGATCAAATTGATTGCACATACGTGCATGGATTTGATTAGTTTATCACTTTTCTTAACAATATAAATATAGAATTTGGTAGAGTAAGACATTTTATGAGAATAACTCACATGTAACTTTCTCAAACATAAATTGAATAATAATGACTTAAAGTAGGGTGGTTACTTTAATTATACATGCATGAGGTTATATATGCGGATAGAAGTATGATGAGAACTAATGTCTTAAGCATACAAATCTAAGTGACCACATATAAGATATTACAAGAAGAATTCATTGTTAATCAATTAAAATTTCAAGACTAGATTATAAATCAGTGATGAGTAGTCATAAATAATGGGTATTTCATTTTAACTTGGAAATAGATTAACAAAGTAATAGCATCTACAATAATTTAAAGTAAACACTCATGATAAATTAATAGTGATGAAACGCATATACTTATGAATGTGTAAACACACTAATTACAGATCTTTGAATTGATTTGAGTTACATACGCGAGCGCGCATAATACAAGAACACTGACTCTAAGGATTCAGGTGAGTTCTCATAACCTCCCTTTCTTTTAAACTATTTTTGTTTTTAAACTCGGAGGTGGAACATGTATACCAATATTTATTACTATTTGGGATAACACATGGATGACACTTGTTTATTCGTATGAAATCCATATTTATGGATTATCATGTTCCATGAGTTGATACTATTGACTTAGGTCATTCGTAACAACCGCATGTATTGTCACGTGGAATTTGCCACATCCGTGTGTCGTTGTCTTTGACTTCGGTCATCTACAATGATACATGTATTGTCACGTGGAGTTTGCCACATCCGTGTGTCGTTGTCTTTGGCTTCGGTCATCTACAATGATACATGTATTGTCACGTGGAGTTGCCACATCCGTGTGTCATTGACTTTGACTTCGGTGATATACAATGACACATGTATAGTCACTAGTAATATTTGAGATTGTTGATGAATGAGATTGGTTGAATGTTTATGTGATTGAATATTTATGATTAAATTGAGACGTGTGATTATGTGTTGGACTTGGATTATGTGTTGGATTTACGTGTTGGATATTGTGATGGATTAACTCGCAAGTGCCATGTGGATTTCTCAGGAAAACCCTAACATTTTATAATCATTTTGAAAAGCTGTTTTAAATATAAAAACTTATGATTTCTCACCAACTACTTTGTAGTTGACACTTGATTTTTCACATGTTTCAGGTAACGGAGCTAAGTAGGTTGATGAAGAGGAACTTACACTTTTGGACATCATCATATAGGATCTTGGACTTAGCTAATTAACTAAAATTCTAGCGATTAGAGTTTAGTTAGTTTAGCTAATTCTTTTGTGTAATTAGTGTATTTAATTCATGATAGACATGATTTTTGTGTAATTAATTTGGTTGATGGAATGTTATATGATGATTTAAATTAGATGCCCACGAGCTTTTGAACAATCTACACATCCCTCGTGGCATCCCGACGTTTCCGCCATCGGTTGGGGTGTTACAGATTGGTATCAGAGCCTGGGTTATAGGGAATTAGGTTACTAGAAATGGTTGACCTAGTCTATAACCATAGGATACCCTAGTATGAGGTATTTTCATACACTAGTTAGTATATTCAGGATTTCATGCTTATGTGTTTATTACATGTTAACTGAACTCCTGTTATACATCTGAATTATACATATTGCTTACTTGTTTACTTGTGCCCTAATGATTCGATAAGGACATGCACGTGATGTATCGTAAAGGATGTGGGATGTTGGCTAGGGCAGTTGCGACTGACCCTTACATATGCCCTATATATATACCATTTATGGTACATTAGGTGGATGTCAATATTGAAGAATCTGGGAACTACCCGTTTGGGAAATTATCTTCTTAGGAAATTAACTGCTTAGGAATTATTTGCTTTAGGGAACTATTTGTCTGATCTATAAACTCCAGGCAAGGACACACTCGTGGTATACTACAAAGGTGGTGGGACGGTGGCTAGGGCAGTTGCAACTGACCCTTACATATGCCCTATACGTATACCATTTGTAGTATATTGGGGGTCTGTCAGTGTCAGGAACTTAGGATATTATTAGGAATTGCTTTAAGGTTATGATTGATGTATTATTGATGGTATGTTTGTTGGATTGGTTTGGATTGACTCATGGATGATCACACTTGATGAACATTTATAAATTCACTTATGAAACACACTGATTGGACACGTAGGGTGCATAGGAATAACGAATGATATGAACGATTAGTGATGGATTGTAGAATTGGGTGATGATATAGACACTTGGGTATAATATAAACGCATAGTGATGATACTAACACTTAGTGATGGTATGGACACTTGACGAGAATAAATTATAGGGAGGATATGAACACTTAGTGACAATAAGAGCACTTAGTGATGATATGAACCCTTATTGATAATTATGGACATTGAGATTTGGTGTGAAACTTAGTGAACTTAGACATTAGGGGAACTTTAATGTTAGGTGAACTTAGACATTAGGTGAACTTAGAAATAGGTAAACCTACATGTCAGGTGAACTTAGACATTAGGTGAACCTAATTGTCCAAGGGAACTGAAGACCGCTTCACTCAAAATTATCCTATCAAGGATAAGGTTTGGGAAGTGAGACTATGGTAAGATACATGATACACCCTAAATGCTAACAAGGGCATAATCATGGTGCAATGGAACGGTGGTGGGACGGTGTAGGGGAGATTGCGATCTACCTCTGCATATGCCCTATATATAAGCTTGTTGCATTGCATCGGGAGGTTGTCAGTGTTGGTATAGGGTGGAGAATGTATGAAACTTAGGAATAGTTAGTTAATATTAGTTATGACCAACTAGGACACTTAGTATAATTCTAGGAAATTTAAATTTTTATGAGTTTAATGACAGATGGGAGAAAAATATAGTTCCTATATGTAATCCTAACTGTTTAAATGAACTCATTTGACCATTGTTTGTATGACTTACGTTGTAAACGGTAGTAACATGTTTCTAATTCCTCAGAAACATGCCGCCACGCCGTCACAACAGAGACGATACGAACTCAGAGGATGCTAACGGAAATGCCAACGCAGGCATACAAGAGTTAGCAAACCTTATTTCTGGATTGGTGAATCGACTGACACAAGCCAATCAGAACATCAACCAGAACAGAGGTGGTGCAAACCCGCCAACTTGCACGTTCAAGCACTTCAACTCCTGTAATCCTCTGAAGTTTATGGGCGCTGAATCAGCCACTGGTCTGCTGCAGTGGTTCGAGAGTATGGAGAACACTTTCATCAACAGCGATTTCCCCGAGAACCTGAAAGTTCGTTATGCCACTAGTGTTTTCCAAAAGAGAGCACTAACATGGTGGAATGGGGAGAAACGAACTAGGGGAGTTGATGTTGCCTTAGCGCTAACATGGAAAGAGGTCAAGGACCTGATGATCACTGAATTTTGTCCTCGCAGTGAGATGAGGAAGCTTGAGACTGAGTTCTGGGAGCTCAAGCAGGACAGCGGGGAAAATGTAATCTACAATACTCAGTTCCATGAGTATAGCCTGCTGGTTCCTCGTCTTGTGACACCTTTGGAGAGAGCCATAGAGAAGTATATCAGCGGGTTGCCGATGCAGATTCAGGATACTGTCTACGGAAGCAACCCCAAAACACTTGAGGCTGCTATTCGTTTATCTGCCACATTGACTGATAACCATGTCAAAGCTGGAACACTCACAAGGAAAGGGGCGAAGAAAATTGAGGGGAAATCTACTGCAAAAGAAACAAAGACTAAGGTCAAGACTGAAGCTGCTAGTTCATCTAAAAGCAGCAACAAAAAGAGAAAGACCAGGAATTTCATGGCCACTGCTCCTGCTACTAAGTCTGCGCAGCAATCATCAAACAACACCACTGCCAGAAATTACACTGGGAATACTCCCCAATGTAATACTTGCAGATATCATCACATGCCAAACTTGCCTTGTCACGTCTGCAACAACTGTGGCAAGTACGGCCATTTTGCAAATGTCTGTCGGAGTGCACCGCAAGCACAAAGGATGCAACATCCACCGTTTGCACTGCCAGCTCCGCACGCACAACCTATTCCAGTTGTACCCGTTCGCCAGGTACCTCCTGCACAGGCAAGAACCTGTTATGAGTGTGGTGAAGTGGGTCACTTCAGAAATCAGTGCCCAAAGTTGACTGGAAACAATCAGAGGGTGGCAAGAGACAGAGCGTTTCAATTGAATGCTCCAGCTGCTCAAGCCAACCAAGATGTGGTCAACGGTACATCTCTAATCAACAACTCTTATGCATCTGTCTTATTTGATTCTGGTGCTGATAGGAGTTTCGTTTCATATGATTTTGAATGCATGCTTGGTAGAACATGTACATATTTAGCTAAACCGTTTAACGTGGAGGTGGCTGACGGAAACACTATTGATATTGACACTGTTATTATTGGATGTACTGTGAACTTAAGTGATCACGTTTTCCCAATTGATCTCATACCTTTGCATCTTGGTAGCTTCGATGTTATCATAGGCATGGATTGGTTAGCCACCCACAAAGCGGAGATTGTATGCCATGAAAAATATATTCGTATTCCCTTACCTTCGGGTGAAACTTTAAGAGTTTTTGGGGAAACTTCTAGCAAAGGTCTTAAGCTGATGCCATGCACTAAAGCACACAAGTACTTTAGGAAGAAGTGTATAGCATTTTTAGCTCATATTGTGGAGAAAAAGGAGAAAGGAAAGAGCATTGAAGACGTTCCAGTGATAAGAGATTTTCCTGAAGTATTTCCAGATGATTTGCCGGGTCTTCCACCAGAACGTCAGGTAGAGTTTCGAATTGACTTAGTACCTGGTGCGAACCCTGTCGCCAAAGCTCCTTACAGACTTGCACCTTCGGAGTTGCAAGAATTGGCGAGCCAACTGCAAGAACTGACTGATAAAGGATTTATTCGCCCGATCCATTCACCATGCGGTGCACCGGTCCTGTTTGTCAAGAAAAAGGATGGGTCATTACGAATGTGGATCGATTATCGCGAATTGAACAAACTCACAATTAAGAATCGATATCCACTGCCGCGCATCGATGATCTCTTCGATCAGCTTCAAGGCTCGGCATGGTTTTCAAAGATCGATCTTAGGTCTGGATATCATCAGCTTCGTGTACATGATGATGATATTCCCAAGACAGCTTTCAGAACCAGATATGGCCATTATGAATTTCTGGTAATGTCCTTCGGCCTTACCAACGCACCGGCGGTTTTCATGGACCTCATGAACCGAGTTTGCAGGCCATACTTGGATAAATTTGTGATTGTATTCATTGATGATATTCTAATATATTCTAAGAGCAAAGCGGAACACGAGCAACACCTTAAATTGATTTTGGAGGTCTTGAGAAAAGAACAACTGTATGCCAAATTCTCCAAATGTGAATTTTGGCTTAAGGAAGTTCAGTTCTTGGGACACATAGTCAATGAAAATGGTGTTCACATGGATCCTGCGAAGATTGATGCGGTGAAGAATTGGAGTACACCAAAGACACCGACGGAGATTTGATCGTTTATCGGACTTGCCGGTTACTATCGGCGGTTTATATCGAATTTCTCCAGGATTGCTGACCCTCTCACTTCTTTGACTCAGAAGAATAAACCGTACGAGTGGGGACCGAAGCAAGAAGAGGCGTTTCATACTTTGAAGCTGAAACTTTGTGATGCTCCTGTTTTGACACTGCCTGATAGAAATGATGATTTGTAGTCTATTGTGATGCATCCAACCTAGGTCTCGGTTGTGTCCTCATGCAACGGGGAAAGGTTGTTGCTTATGCATCAAGACAGTTGAAAATTCATGAGAAGAACTACACTACACACGACTTAGAACTTGGTGCTGTCGTGTTTGCCTTGTAGGTATGGAGACATTATCTTTATGGCACAAAGTGTGTAGTCTTTACGGCTCATAAAAGTTTGCAGCACATTCTCAATCAGAAAGAACTTAATATGAGACAACGGAGATGGGTTGAACTGTTGAACGATTATGACTGTGAAATTCGCTACCATCCTGGTAAAGCGAATGTAGTAGCGGATGCGCTTAGTCGTAAAAGTCAAGTTCAGATCCATAGTGTCCGAGTGCACACTAGTCTCCGAAATGATGTTCTCACAGCCCAACAACACTCATTGGCTCAGGATAACTTGAAAAATGAGATGTCTTGCGGGGCTAAGATTTTATTGGAAACTAAGGATGATGGGTTAATGTACTATTTGAATCGGTTGTGGATACCGAACAGGGGTGATCTTCGGATGGTGATTATGGATGAAGCTCATAAGTCTCGTTATTCAATCCATCCGGGTTCTGATAAGATGTATCAAGACCTTAGGGACTTGTACTGGTGGCCTGGAATGAAGAAGGATATTGCTGAGTATGTGTCTAAGTGCCTTAACTGTGCCAAAGTCAAGGCAGAACACCAGCGACCTTCAGGATTTTTATTACAACCAGAAATACCGATGTGGAAGTGGGAGAATATTTCTATGGATTTCACTACTAAACTTCCACGGACTGCAAATGGCAAGGATAGTATTTGGGTGATAGTTGATAGATTAACCAAGTCGGCTCATTTCTTACCGATACGCGAAACGTACCCTGTGCGGAAGTTAGCTCGTATCTACATTGATGAGATCATTAGCCGACATGGTATTCCCTTGAGCATAATATCGGATCGTGATGCTCGTTTCACGGCACGATTTTGGGAATCACTCCATGAAGCCTTTGGAACAAGACTGGATCTTAGCACTGCCTATCATCCTCAAACGGATGGGCAGACGGAACGAACGATTCAAACACTGGAAAACATGTTGAGAGCTTGTGTCATCGACTTCGGTGGCAATTGGGATAGCCATTTACCATTGGTTGAGTTCTCGTATAACAACAGTTATCACGCGAGCATTGGTATGGCACCGTTTGAGGCTCTTTATGGCAGGAAGTGTCGGTCACCTATTTGTTGGACCGAGGTCGGCGAATCGCGGATCACTGGTCCTGAGATTATTCAAGAAACGACTGACAAGATCCGCCAGATACGCGATAATCTGTTAGCAGCTCGCAGTCGACACAAGAGTTACGCGGATAAGCGAAGGAAACCGTTAGTGTTTGAAGTTAATGATATGGTATTACTTAAGGTATCGCCTTGGAAAGGCGTTGTGCGATTCGGGAAGAAGAGTAAGCTTGCTCCACGTTATGTTGGCCCTTTTAAGATCCTTGAACAGATCGGGATGGTCGCCTACAAGTTGGAACTTCCTCCTGAACTTAGTAACGTGCACCCGACGTTTCACGTGTCCAATCTAAGAAAGTGCTTAGCTGATCAGGATCTTCAGGTACCACTCGATGATATTCGCACCGATGATACCATGCACTTTGTTGAAAAACCGGTGGAGATAATGGATCGTGAGGCTAAAAAGCTCAAACGCAGTAGAATTCCAATTGTCAAAGTACGTTGGGAATCGAAGTGGGGTCCAGAATTCACCTGGAAACGGGAAGATCAGATGAAGCTTAAGTACCCACATTTATTTACTACGGTCACTCCAAGTTGAATTTCGGGACGAAATTCCTTTAACTAGGGGAGACTGTAACATCACTGTACTTCCGGTCGTCCGTACATCCGTACATCCGTACGATTGTACTGTTACGACCTGAGATTTTGTAATTATTAATATTGATACATTATTTGATGATTACCACCGTTACTGGTATAATGTTTAGAACATATTATACGCGTAAACCATGGGAAGTTTAGTTGTAACTCAACTAAACAGAACCAGAGAGTTTATCGCAGTTATATTGTTGATGATTATGGATTTGGTTTGGAAATGGAAAGGGGATTTAATTTGGTTGTCGTTTGGTTACTAAACATAGTCAAGGACACATGGTCATGGTTTATCGAAATAGCGGTGGGAGGTGGCTAGGGCAGTTGCGACTGACCCTTACATATGCCCTATACATATGCATATTTCGGTCTATCATGGATGTGTCAGTGACTTGGGTTTAGTGGGTTTTGGATTGGGGATTGATAATATTAAAGTTAATAAATAATGGGGGTATAATTGGAATTAATTACGCGATGGTGAGGTTACGAACACAATTTAAACGCGAATATAAATTCAGAAATATTAACTTAATAAAGGTATTCGCGTGGGTGACGATTCACACGAATATAATTATTAAGAATAATATTCTGAAATAATATTCCTTAAATTATAAATCAAATCGAAATACGATACGAGCGTTGGATTCGCAAAGGTGACCATCTTTAAGAATACGTACGCGAATAACGCGTTTCGACGAGATAATTAAATAATATCTAACGATATTAAATCAATAAATGTAAACTTAGAACGTTTATTAGGAATCACAACATAAAATGAATTTGAATAGATTAATTATTTAAATAATTGATTTAACTAAAATAAATGGTGACCTTTTATTTAAACGATTTTAATTGAAAAACTATTTATTTAAAACGAAAATAATATAATTGAATGTTTTATGTTTAAGAATATTTCACGTTGAAAACCGATTATTTATTATAAGTTATCGCGATAAAAACGAGATCGAACACGTGGGAACCATACGCGCTATAAGGAAGAAGAATTCTTTCTTCTTTCTCACTTCCATCTTCTTCTCTCTCTCCCTACATAGAAATTTCGTCACCCACACACCTCCCCACTTCTCTCTAGCTTTTCTCCTTCAATTGTTGACGGATTTTCGAGATCTCGGAGCCTAAACGACCGGGGAATCAAGGAGAACAAGGAAGTACAGGAAGATCACACGTTTGATCCACGAATCGAGGTAAATCTGAATGTTTCTTTTCGGTTTTTGTTGAAAACGTTATTAGAACATGGAAATCCTATCTTTAACCAATTTTTAGGGTTTTACATGTGTTAATCGAATTAATAGGAATAAGTAGGAAGTTGTAGGTTGAATCCACAGCAAGTTGCGTTGGAAACATGGTCGGCCGAACCTTTATGATGATCGGCTGAATCCTTGGCAGCTGAACATGAGTTGGCCGAACCCTGCACACGTCGGTCGAACCTTTTCTCTTGCCCAGACTGTAGCCGAACCTTCTTCCTTGTCCAGAATGTAGCCGAACCTGTCCCCTTGTGCCGAACCCTAATGCATGCTAGACGAACCATGTCATGCACGCATTAGATTTGGTGTGAAACTTAGTGAACTTAGACATTAGGGGAACTTTAATGTCAAGTGAACTTAGACATTAGGTGAACTTAGAAATAGGTAAACCTACATGTCAGGTGAACTTAGACATTAGGTGAACCTAATTGTCCAAGGGAACTGAAGACCACTTCACTCAAAATTATCCTATCTAGGATAAGGTTTGTGAAGTGAGACTATGGTAAGATACATGATACACCCTAAATGCTAACAAGGGCATAATCGTGGTGCAATGGAACGGTGGTGGGACGATGTAGGGGAGATTGCGATCTACCTCTGCATATGCCCTATATATAAGCTTGTTGCATTGCATCGGGAGGTTGTCAGTGTTGGTATAGGGTGGAGAATGTATGAAACTTAGGAATAGTTAGTTAATATTAGTTATGACCAACTAGGACACTTAGTATAATTCTAGGAAATTTAAATTTTTATGAGTTTAATGACAGATGGGAGAAAAATATAGTTCCTATATGTAATCCTAACTGTTTAAATGAACTCATTTGACCATTGTTTGTATGACTTACGTAGAAAACGGTAGTAACATGTTTCTAATTCCTCAGAAACATGCCGCCACGCCGTCACAACGGAGACGATACGAACTCAGAGGATGCTAACAGAAATGCCAATGCAGGCATACAAAAGTTAGCAAACCTTATTTCACATGTTTCAGGTAACGAAGCTAAGTAGGTTGATGAAGAGGAACTTACACTTTTGGACATCATCATATAGGATCTTGAACTTAGCTAATTAACTAAAATTCTGGCGATTAGAGTTTAGTTAGTTTAGCTAATTCTTTTGTGTAATTGATGTATTTAATTCATGATAGACATGATTTTTGTGTAATTAATTTGGTTGATGGAATGTTATATGATGATTTAAATTAGATGCCCACGAGCTTTTGAACAATCTACACATCCCTCATGGCATCCCGACGTTTCCGCCATCGGTCGGGGTGTTACATCAAGTATATTCGGGTGTTGATGAACTGGTAGATTGGGTGATTGCTAGAGGGCGTGAAAAATGTTATGTGTTAGTTTGACGACGAAGAAAAACTGATGCAACCAAAGTTGTCATAAAGGTGTGGCTTAAATGCGATCGTGGTGGCGTACATAAATGATGTAATCCCCAGGTTTCTCATTTCGAATGATATATATATATATATATATATATATATATATAGGGAATAGATAATTTGAAAACTATTTCTGAATGAGAAAACTGTGAAAACCCACTTTCTAACCATTTATTTCATGCTTGTTTGGTTGAGATTAATCTATGGTTTTTTGATTTATTTTATTGTTTCATTAAATGTGGGAAAGTACAGAATGGGTAAACTTGTCATTTACAAGTTTGTACTTAAACCACTTTTTTGGATTTGAAGAAAACAAAAACCGTTCCCTTTTCCCCAACTCTTACCTCGTTTCCATAAAAAACTGAAAAAAGTAAAAAATAAGTAATTATGACATGTCACATCAGTTAAAATATTTAATAAATTCTTTGAAATTGATTCTAAAAATGTGACATATACGTAACATAAGTGTAACTATGACGCATGACATACATTTCGAACATATTTAAAAAACCTTCTACTAACAAAATCAAAAGACAACTTTTATGAAAACATAACAAAAGAACAAACACTGTAGACATTTTTTTAAACCACAATTAACATTAATAAAAAACAAAAAGCACATGATATTCCCTACTTTTCGACATTCACATTAGCGGAATCGAAACCCATTGTCTTTCAATTACATGAATCATGCTCAATAACATATTTCTGGCATGTACGACAAATCCTATGTGCCTTGTGAGATTTCTCGACTAATTTATATGAAAATTATATATATGTAATATAGTTGTTCCTAGTGAAAACTATCTAAGCTGTTATATGTAAACATTGTGTAACGAACGTAATTTATTTGTAAAACATATGTAATATAGTAAAACAAAGATTGTTGTTAATATGTAACATTTTTGTAACATAGGTGCACTATCTGTGTAACAATTCATGAACCTAAAAAATACTTGTAAAATTGTTGTCTTTGTAATGATGCGTTACCGAATAAACAACATTCTCATTGACAAGATCAATGTGAATACATAACAAAACAACTTTCCCTGTGAGCTATCTAAGTTGTTATATGTAAAACATATGTAATATAGTTGTTTCCAGTAACATATATGTAACATAGTAAAACAAAGATTTTTGTTATATGTAAAACAGTTGTAACGTAGCTGGATTTACTATGTAATAATTCACGAACCTGAAAAACATTGGTAACATCGTTATATTTTTTATGATGTGGCCTAAGAGGCTGCCTAGGCGCTAGGCGCCCTCCACTAAAAACTATATGTAAAATATTGGTAACATCATTGTATTTATTATGTGTAATGAACGTAATTGATATGTAAAACATATGTAATATAGTTGTTTCAAGTAAAACATATGTAACATAGTAATACAAAGATTGATGTTAATATGTAACACCTTTGTAACAAAGGCACATTAACTGTTTAACAATTCACGAACCTGAAAAACATTGGCAACAATCATTATATTTGTTATGATGCGGCCTAGGCGGCTTCCTATATAGGGAACACAAACATTTAAACAAATAGGGTTTTCTTGTTCGTGTTCGTTCATTAAGAAACTTAGTGTGTTCGTGTTCGTTTATGTTCGTTCGTTAATAGTATACATGAATGGTTCACGAACATAGACGAATATAAGTAAACGAGCATAACTAAACAAACATAAACGAACATGACTAAAGAAACAAAACAACCATTATTGAACACAAATAGTTAAACAAACATGAACGAACAAATGAATTATAAACTTGGATTGATAGTAACCCATTTCAGTTAATAAATTCACTAAAATTCCAATAAAATAAGAATGTCACAAGCATGTTAATTTATAAAGAACACGAATATATCACTGATTTTTCAAATAAATGAATTGATTTACTAATAGAAATAAATTAACGAGGATAAACGAACCTAAAGAAACAATATAAACGAACGTTCACAAACGTAAATGAACAAATGGGACATGTGTTCATGTTCGTTTATTTACTAAATAAACTATCATGAACGAACTTTTTACTTGTTTACTAAACGTTTGGTTCATTTACAGGCTAAAAACAGTGTAAAGAATTAAAAAATAGACTGAAAAAGGTAAAAACATTGGTAACATCATTGTATTTGTTATGATACGGCTTATGAGGCTGCCTAGGCGCTAGGCGCCCTTTCACTAAAAACTATATGTAAAACATTAGTAACATTGTTGTATTTGTTATGTGTAAAGAACGTAATTTATATGTAAAACATATGTACCATAGTAAAACAAAGATTTGTGTTAATATGTAACACTTTTGTAACGTAGGTGCATTAACTGTATAACAATTCATGAACCTGAAAAACATTGGTAACATCATTACATTTGTTATGATGCGGCCTAGGCGGCTGCCTATATAGGGAACACAAACATTTAAACGAACTGAGTTTTCTTGTTCGTGTTTGTTCGTTAAGAAACTTAGTGTGTTCGTGTTCGTTCATGTTCGTTCGTTAATAGTATACACGAATTGTTCACGAAGATAGACGAACATAAGTAAACAAACATAAACGAACATGACTAAAGAAACAAAACAACCATTACTGAACACAAATAGTTTAACAAACATGAACAAACAAATGAATTATAAACTTGAATTGACATTAACTCATTTCAGTTGATCAATTCATTAAAAATTCAATAAAATAAAAATGGCATAAACATGTTAATTAATAAGAATACGAATATATCACTGATTTCTAAAATAAATGAATTGATTTATTAATAAAAATAAATTAACGAGCATAAACGAACCTAAACAAACAAATATAAACGAACGTAAATGAAAGAATACAAACGAACGTTCGCAAACGTAAAATAAAACTTATACCAATTGAAATAACAGGAAAAGTGTGATTTAAAACTAACGGGAAAAAAAAAGAGAATTTGAAAATGCAGTTACTACATGTAAATTAGTGTCACCTAACACGTATATTACACATTACAACACTTCTTAATTTGATAATTTACTATTACAACTGCTAAGAAAAAATGGGGAAAAAATATGACCCCAAATGTTAAAATGACGTAAGACAACGCACGTTTCATGTGTAACAAAAACATGTAAAATTACAAACGATCGTTTGCTTTTCATGTACAAAAAACCGAAAAGGTAACAAAAAATAGAAAAATAATAACACAATAGTGTAACACAGATGTAACAACATTCTTGACATTCTCTATATACCCAATGCGTGTGAAATTGTGTCAAATAATGGATAAAAGTCCATGGAGGTAAAATGACATCTTTACCCTAAAGGAATTATTTAATGTGTTGATGATGTGGCAAAATTTTAGTCACAAAAAAAGGTTTTCATGGTTTTCTTATTGAAAGTGGGTTTGCATTTTATGTGTGTGTATAGGAGATGGTTGCTAAGAAAGCCATCATTTTAGAGAAAACTAATTATAATTGTTATCAATCAATTTCGTTTTTCGTTTTTTGTTTTACATTTTGTTTTATTATAAATTTATATTTGTTAACAAAAAGAAAAAAATAAAAAATATATATATGTAATTCATGTTATTAAATATATGTAACTTTATAGGTTATATATACATAACTTCGTGGTATACATATTTTTATTATAAAAAAATTGTTTAAAACATTTCTAAGCTAATAATAAAAAATCATGATTTTTTTTTTAAAAATTGATTGGTTAGTAGAAGTTTTCTTAGTTTTATCCAAAGTGAGGAGTTTTCTTTTGAACCCTCCCATACATATATATATACACACACACACACACACACACATATATATATATATATATATATATATATATGGAAGGGTATAAAAAATAACCCTCATCTTTTGCTACAACTACATAACCTATTTCAACCAATCATAAATTTACACATAAGCTTTTCATTAAAATATTAAAAAGGGCATCCTAGTCATTTTACCTTTATAAGTTTTTCCCCCCATCTTTTTTAAACATTAATAACTTTTTTATAATATATTATTTTTTAAAAAAAATTGCACCATTATATTCGTCTCATTTTTCTTTATAATTCCGTTATAGTCTCGACTAATTTTTTTTACTTTTTTCAGATGCCCTATATTTACATCATTGTAACGAGCTTAAATATAACAAATTTAATTGAAACTTTTTTAAAAATGATAAATTACAGTGATGTAATTTACATTGACGTAATTTATCGTGATATAATTTACATTGACGTAAAATTTGGTTTCGGTTTTTTCGGTTAATTTGGTTCCGGTTCGGTTTTTTCGGTTAATTCGGTTTCGGTTCGGTTTTTTTTTTGGCTTTTTGCTCATCCCTAATTTGTAACGAGCCTAAATACAACAAATTAGTTTGAATTGTTTTCGAACAATGATAAATTACATCACTATAATTATCATTGTTAGAGAAAAAAATCAAAATAATGTGTTATATTACATTACTGTAATTTATCATTGTAATTATCATTGTTAGAGAAAAAGTAAAATAATGTGTTATATTAATTACATCACTGTAATTTATCATTGTTAGAAAAAAATTTAAAATAATGTGTTATATTTATGCTCGTTATATCGATGTTAATAATGGGCAATGAGAAAAAAAATTAAAAAAAAAACTAGTCAACATTATAACGGGAATTAAATAGAAAATTACATCACTGTAAATAATGTGTTACGTCACCGTTAATTATGTCATTGTAAATTACTTCATTTTGTGTTATATTACTTCATTTTGTGTTACATTACTGTAATTTACCATTGTTAGAAAAATTTCTAATTAATTTGCTATCGTTAAGCTCGTTACAATGATGTAAATACATGACATAAAAAAATAAAAAAAAACTAGTCGAGACTATAACGAAATTAAAGAGAAAAATGAGACGAATATAATGGTGCAATTTTTTTGAAAAAATAATATAGTATAAAAAAGTTATGAATGTTTAAAAAAAAGGGGTAAACTTTATATAAATAACAAATGTCTTAAATACCCTTCATACTAAAGACAAAGGAATAGACACGTGGCACGATCCTATACATTTACCTTTTTCAAGTAACCATTGGATGATGGTTAATGGGTTGTAACAAAAGATGAGGGTTATCAAAAATTCCATGTCCTATATATATATATACATAGGGACTTATTCCATTGAGAACCACTAAATATGAAAGAACCAAAAGAACTAAATTTGAACCATATGTTATTAGGGGTATAAAAGTAATTTAACCTTAAAGTATGAGAAGTTACTATTTTACCCTTTTAAATAACCACTCTATGTACAAAACATAAAAGCATAATGTACACGTGTATTATGCAGTTCTCAAGTTCCTAACATAAAAGTGGTTCTTAATGGAATATCTCCCTATATGCATATATATATATATAGGGGAAGGTTCCCCTAAAAAGTTTATTTTGCCTAAGAAGGCTAAGAAGGATTTTAAAAACTCGAAAACCGACTCAAAGAAACCCCGATTGAACTCATTTTTGCGTCATTGGAACCGGCTTGTCGAACCCTAAAACCCAAACCCTAAATCATAAACAATAAACCCTAATACTAAAACCAAAACTTTAAAAACAAATCTTTAACATAAAGACACAACTTAAAAGCTAAAAACCAAGCCCTAAAACCTAAAATCTAAATCTAGATGTTAAAACGAAAACTTAAAATCTAATATTGTAGAGTTCGATGAGACGGTTCCAATGCCATCGAAATGAGTTCAATCGGAGTTCGTTTGGGTCGGTTTTAAAGTTTTTAAAAATCCTTCTTAGCCTTCTTAGGCAAAAAAGACTTTTTATTTGATCCTTACCCTATATATATATACATATACATATATATATATACATATATATATATATAGATATATATATATATATATTAGTGATAAAACAAAGTTTATATTAATTCCGTAGATTGTTGAATTTATAAACTATACACACCCACGTATATAAAATAGGTATAGACAAAACAAACAAACTTTAGTTATAAATAATGAACTAATAGGAAGTATTTTTCTTAGATTTATTATGTTTTACAATAAATGCAAAATTTATAAAACTTATACAACTTAGAGTTAATGATATATAAGAAAGTTTTTTTAAACTTTTTAATCCATTTTGTTTCTTCATAAAATAATAGATTAAACATAATATAGGGACAAATTGTGTAGGATTCAAAAGTTATTTTCAGTTTTATAAAGTTATTAAACGAAATGGGCAAATTAGGAAACAAGAGAGGGCTGAGTTGTAAACCTCGGATTCTTTTCCTTCTTCCCACGTCTGACCCGAATCCCCCACGGAACCCATTCACGACCCGTTTACATAATCGGTGATTACAACTCATTCCAGATCGATTAAGAATATTTTTGGTTAGGATTTAAACGTGAATCGTTTGAATCTACAATTATGGCTGATTATTAAGCCATTAACGTGTAAATCAATTCCCAAAATATATAAGTTTAACCAAAAAAACGAATTCGATACACACGGGTATAAAACCCAAATCAAATCAGCAAAAAAAGGTTCCTATAAGCCTTTCGAACCAGTCTGAGCAAGAAAGAAGCAAGCACAACCTCTCTTTAATGCGTCAATATGAATTGTTTTTTATAAAGATATAAATAATTTATTTATTATATTATTCGGTTCATAATCTTGGTTCAACATGTTCGACTAGGGGTGTTCAAAAAAATCCGAATCGGCAATATCCGAAAATCTGAATCCGAAATATATTTGAAAATTTGGATTCGGATTCGGATACCTATTTTGAAAATTTTCGGATAGTTCGGATATGCGATATCCGAAATAGTTTTCTTTTCGTATCCGAATCCGAAATTTCGGATATCCGAATTCTGGATATCCGCAATTCCGGATATCCGAAATTCCGGATATCCGAAAATGAACAACCCTATGTCCGACATATATAACCTAAGAAGAACCAAAAACAACCGGTTTGTTGCATGATTTAGTTATGAAAAGATTTGTTATACCTTAAAGATCACATTATACGCAAACAAAATATTGAGATTGAGACTAGAGGTGTGCAAACCGAATTTTTTTTAACCGTTCCAGTTTCATTCCAATTTTGGTTTTGGTCAAAAAAGTCATGAACCAGTTACCATCATGATTTGATTTTTGACCGGTTTTTACTTGTTTTGTCCAGTTATAATTCCGGTTTTGGTCAAATAAAGGTAAAACCAATTTCGGTTTCGGTTATGATCTCTGTGAGAAACTGGAACTGCATATGATGTCAGTTCCGGTTTGGATTTGGACAGTCGGTTCCGGTTATGGAACCAGTTTTTTCCCCACCTCTATTGGCCCTATGCTAACAAGTTCATGCGCCTCATAAGTTTGGCCCATATCAATGTCATCAAGCTATAGCCATAAGTTGAAAATTTCTTTAGCCTCACGGCCCTCACTCATGCGTTTGACCCATATTAAAGTCATCATGCATGATCCCACATGTTAAATTTCCTTTAGCCTCGCTCACGAGCTTGGCCACTGTCAGTGTGCGATCAGTTTGAGGCATTGGGCTACATGCTATATGCTAGATGGGCATACAAACAGGTTCAAGAGCAAAAAATGGGTTATATATAATCCGATCCTAAATCCGAAAACCAAGCCAAATTGAGTGGAATCGGTTTGAATTCGGCCGTTTTAACTGGTTTGGATATCCCATCTGAAAATTAGTTAGATGAAATGGTTGAGGCATTTGCGCTTCCCTTTTTCTTTGTAACTTTTTTTACCCTTTTTAACCCACATGTGTTACGTAGATATTATTAGATGTGTTGGTTCAATCGCAATTCCTGAATCTTACTTTAAATTGAGTGCAGATGATTTTGAAAAAATTGAAAGTTTAGTAAAAGAAATCTCAATTTTTAATTTAAATGTTGTTGTTGTGATTTACTAGTCATGCAAGCTTTTACAAAAGATGTTCAATCGATCAATTTTTAATGACATGGTTTTCCATATGACAAACAAGTCTTGAAGGAACACATGATAGAGTTGATACAACAAACGAAAGTCTTGAAGGAAAACTTAAAGTTAAAAGATCAAATACACAACCAAGAGGTAGCATAATGATCTTACTCTTTGATATACTATTTTGAAGTAGTCCTTTATGACCGCACCTAATATTTTGCCCTTACAGAAAAATAATCCTGAATTTGTCAGTGCAAATATATAATAGCATTTGTTTGTTATATATATATATATACATATATATATATATATATATATATATATATATATGATTTGGTTCAAATAAGAACCCACCATTTTTGTGGTAACCTATTAACCCATTTGAGCCAATCAGATTCATACACATCATAGATTCCTTTTTGAGTTTATGAGGGTATTATGGACATTTTATTAACTCATTTAAGCCAATCAATTTCACCCACATCATAAATATAATATCTATTTTCCTTTTTTTAAATCAAAGTTTCCCCCTTGATTTTTATACACTTATAACTTTTTTATACTTTGTTATTTTTTTATAAAAATTACATCATTAAACTCGTTATATTTTTCTCGTTAATTCCATAATAGTCATGCCAATTTTTTTTTGAATTTTTTTCGAGCGTTTGTAATTACACCAACATAACGAACGATAAATATAATAATTTTCTCTCGTTTTTTCAAAATCTTTCCATCTTTAAAATGTTTTCGAGCGTTCGTAATTTTCTCTCATTTTTTCGTTTAACATGTTTTTTCGAGCGTTCGTAATTTTATATCATTTTTTCGTTTAAAATGTTTCAAAATCTCGTTTAACATCTTTAAAATGTTTTCGAGCGTTCGTAATTTTCTCTCATTTTTTCGTTTAACATGTTTTTTCGAGCGTTCGTAATTTTCTCTCTTTTTTTCGAGCGTTTGCAATTACACCAACGTAAAATCTTTTCATCTTGTTACAAATTATTTTTTACTACAAAAATTAGTTCATTAATATTTTAAAAAATTAAGAACACTTTGAAAAAATCCAGATCCTTACATCAGTGTAATTACGAAAACTTTGTAAAAATTCAGCTCGTTACATCATTGTGATTACATCAGTGTAAAAAATGCATTTCGTTACGTCAGTGCAAAATGTCGTTGCATCAGTGTAAAACGTCGTTGCATCAGTGTAAAACGTTGTTACATCAGTGTAAATTACGAAAATTTTAAAAAAAATTGACAAAATTATACTTGAATTAAAGATAAAAAAAGTGACAAATTTAATGGTGAAATTTTTATAAAAAAATAATAATGTATATAAAAGTTATGAGTGTTTAAAAAATTGTGGGGTAAACTTTTTTTAAAAAAGAAATCAAGTACACCCATCAAATGTCAAATTAGTGTAAAAAAATGCATTTCGTTACATCAGTGTAAAACATCGTTGCATCAGTGTAAAATGTCGCTGCATCAGTGCAAATTACGAAAATTTTAAAAAAATTTGAAAAAATTATACTTGAATTAAAGATAAAAAAGTGACAAATTTAATGGTGAAATTTTTATAAAATAATAATAATGTATATAAAAGTTATGAGTGTTTAAAAAATTGGGGGGTAAACTTTTTTTAAAAAAGAAATCAAGTACACCCTCACCAAATGTCTAAAATGCCCTTAAACAAATCCCATCCACATGTTTTTTTGACTTTTTTCAGATTGAATATGGACCATTCATTTCAAAAAACTTTATTTTAACAATCAATGAAAATGAGTTAATAGGTTTACACACTTGGAGTGGGTTACCATTTGAACCTTACCTTATATATATATATATTTCATCTATGTTTATTATTTAAAAGAATTCATGTTGATTATTTTTTATTACAAAAAGTACTAGTTTTTTATATATAGCAAATATTAAAAAATCTAAAACTAAAAATGCAATTATGCATTATGCTTTATGTATGTGTTAAATGTGTTTTTACTAGTTAATGCATAAATAATACAAAAAATAAATAAAAATGAGGCGGTTCGTAGCTCTGCTCGCACAGCTAAGTATATTTAAGGGTTGTGCTAAATATACCCCTCTTTGTATTTTTTTACTTGTCGTACCCAATCCTTAAGCTTTTTAAATATATACAAGTAAACATTAAGTTTTTAATTGTTAACTAAAAAGATTCATAAGTCTTTAAAAACATTTAACTGTATCTTCTAACTAAAATAAATCCAAATAGGAAATTCAATTTTATCAACTAGAAACAAACTTACGGATAAAGTTTTCTGAAAGTTTTTCATAAACATATCTTGGATGAATCAAATTTGTTCGATCGATCCTTTTACATAGCCATTCTCTCCGTTTCTAAGTTAGTCCACCACTCCTACGATCCAATTGTCACAATCAACTGTGTCACCGAGAAGAGTTTAATACCCGTTCGTTAACGCCACTGCGGTCAACCATTGGAGTTACTTAATTATTAGGATTATGATTAAGGAATTAATTAATTTTGATAAAAAATAAACGAAATTATTTATTTCACCAACGTTTTTGTACGTAAAAAATGCAACTCATAATTTGATAGTATTGATTTTAAAATCCTTCTAAAGTTGAAGGGTTAATTTTGACAAATTTATATTTTATATTTTGGAGATGGAGTATGACAAGTAAGAAGATGGGGTGTGTTTTGTGGAATTTAAGGTGAAAATAACGTTTGATGCATTTTGTTTGTGTTATAAAGTTGAAGGTTGATTTTGATAAAGAAATATTTAATATTTTATAAAAGGGGTATGACAAGTCAGAAGGAGAGATACGTTTAGCCTGACCCTATTTTTAAACGTCAGGCTCGAGTTTGACTTTTTAGCTCAACAAAAGTGAACCCAACCTTGAACCAAGCCCAACAAGCCTAAAGAAATGCATCAACACATTATGTACTTTCTATGAAAAACTCGTATCAATAAAATCCTCAACAACGATAATAGCACGGTCTTAAGGATAAGATTAAAGTTTAGTTATTAAACATCAAAAAAAAGAAAATATATGTTATTTTCAATTATTAACTTATTAAAAAGTTTTTTATTAACACTATTCAATTTCAAAATGGCCAACACGAATCAGTACAGAACCAACCACAACTGTTTCCTACTTGCTTGTTATTCTTCCCTTAAAACCAGATTCAAACCAAATCCATTCTCCACTAACTGTTTTAAACCATGTTTACTTGAATCTCACCAGGCTCCTAACTCGAACTGGTTCAGGATTGAGGTGCGTAAATCGGGTTTTTTTAGAACCGGTTCCGGTTCCAATCGGTTACAGTTCCGGTTCCAATCGGTTACAGTTCCGGTCAACAAGGTCAATACCCAGTTCCGGTTCCAGTTCCGGGTTTCGACCGGTTCCGGTTCGGTTTTTGGCCAGGTACAAGTGGAACCAGTTCCGGTTTCGGTTTTAATTTGTCTAAAAGACGGACCCGTTTGTACCTATCGGTTCGGGTATGATCGGGTCCGGTTCTGGTTCGGGTTGCCGGTTCCGGGTCCTTTTTTTGCCCACCTCTAGTTTAGGATTTCGATCCAATATTTGCAATTTTGCATAGAGGTGCGGAAATCGGGTTTTTTTGGAACCGGTTACGGTTCCGGAACCCGTCCCGGTTCAGGTCAACAAAGTCAATACCCGATTCCGGTTCCATTTCTGGGTTCCGACTGGTGTTTGACCTGTTCCGGTTCGAGTTTTGGCCAATTCCTGTTCGGGTTTTGGCCGTTCCGGTTTGGGTTTTGGCGGGGTACAGGTGGAACCAGTTCCGGTTTCGTTTTAATTTATCTAAAAAACCGGACCCGTTTGTACCCATCGGTTCGGGTTGCCGGTTCCGGGTCCGGTTTTTTTGCCCACCTCTAGTTTTGCATATATATGCTGTATGGGCCATTGGGCCGTGCTGAGCATTCGGCTGAAACATATGGATCGATAAGTTCAATTCAAAAGCCCAATAATAAGCCCATGAGGAGCATAGAGCTACATTTTAGGATGCATTGACATAAACTTCTTGATATAAACTATGAATATTTTATTATTATGATTATTAACCAATTTTTGTGTATAACATTCTATATGATATAGGAGTTTTCTTCACCTTTTTCACATTACTAAATCACTGAAAATGGATAAAAATAGTATGTAGTGTTTATATTTGTCAATAAACTTCTTTATTCTTTGAGGTTTTTGCAAGCAACTCATCATTTGCGTTCTTTTGCTCCCTCTCTAATCTTGAGTTTCCACTCGAAATTCTTCCGTCAATCCAATTGATTACATCCAGAAACACGATATCTATGTTTTCAGGAAACTCTCCATACGTGAGTGAATGCCACATTTCTGGATACAATTTAAAAGTTTTGTCGAAGCTTGAAGCAGTTTCATACAACAATTTACTAAATGTTGGATCCGTCACCTTGTCTGCTTCTCCATGTCCAACGAAAAACGGAAATGTCACCTAATTAATTAAATCAAAATGTTCATGTTGTTTTCAACAAACCTTTTTTGGTTATATTATTTTTTTATTTTTAATAAAAAATGTAAACAAGAATCCATAAACTTACCTCTTGGAGCCTCTTTTCAAGGTCTAAGCTAACATTTAGCAGTTGATTCGCTGTTTGTAGACGCAGTCGACCCTTGTAACATAACGGGTTATTACGAACCTGTCACAACAACATTCAATTTGTAAATTATAAGTACTATTTTGATCCAAAAAAAAAATAAAATAAAATAAAAAACCTAAATTTATTGTTACCTCCTCTCTAATTTTAGGATCTCTAAAAGCAACATCAACAATATCTTGACCTGGGACGATTTTCCATGTTGGGATTATTTTTGTAAGTTTCGTCAACACGTTAATCACAAGTTGAGGTGGCTTCATATCATCTGCGATCTGAGAAATTACATACATAAATTACTAAGAAAAACTAATGAATAATTGGAGCCAAAATCGATAATTGTCTAAATTAATAAGAAAAACCAACGAATAATAGGAGCCAAAATCGATAGTTGTCTAAACCACAACCCACAGGAGTTGAATTGATATAAGATCTATTTTGAGCCGAAATATTTAAAACACTTAAACCACATAGGCCAAAACCGTTATTTACTCTTTTATTTTATTTTTTTGAACGACTTTAAACGTTGACACTAAAAACAATATTTCAACCCACCCATCGGACTTGACAATCTGGGGCATATGCCGTAGTCCATCCTAGAAAGAGCCTCACAACTGGCTAAATTCCGTGACCTTATCTTAACAAATAAACCTCGATGTAGATTCAAACTAAGACCTCTTATATAAAAGTCAAGGGGTAAGCTGAAGACTTTATGTTGATATATAATTATATTATATATATGATAATACACATACATAATCATAATAAATCATCATGTTTTTTCATTGTCTATCTTCCTGTTTTTTTGTTGATTTTTATTATGATTCATGATCTCATTTTAAGATACATCTTCTAGACATAGTCATTTCTCATAATCAAAAATAAATAATAATAATAAATACTATTGAATATTAATTAACAATTAAAAACCTTTAATTTAATATATTATATATTTCAAAAGACATTGAACATCAATTAGGTTCATATCATTGTCATTTGTGTTGGCCATTAACATTAAATCCACAAATGTTGAAGTTGTATGACGTTTTTGGTACCTACGTCTCAAACATCAAACGTAAACTTTGGCAACTTTTAACATTTTTAAGATGGCAAGGAATAGTGACATAAAACCTATTTATTTTCTATAAAAAGATTGATTTAAATTAAAGGGAAAAAAGTTTTTTTTTTTCTTTCTTTTTTCTTATATTTTACATGTAAAATACCATAACTACCCTTTAATAATAAGAAGTTGCAGGGCACTTTTTGTAATAAATGAAGGAGAGACGTGATTCAATAAGGGAACACCTTGAAACAAAACAATCAAACACCATATTTGACTTTTAACATTCTAGATAGATGTTGTAATAGAAAAAAAATGTTAAAATACACATTATTATAATGTTATCTTATACTCGCGTACAATCCTCAAACTCTATGCCCTTTATACATTCGTATATGCGAAATGTATAAAGGGTCAACCATTATTGGTTAAAATTTCTCAGCGTTAATGATTGGTCATATACGTCTCGAATAGTCATATACGAGACATATATGTCCTATACGAGACGTATAGAAAGCCAATCATTATTAAATCAGTGAATGTGAAAGGGGCTAATGCGTCTCGAATAGTCTTATACGAGACGCCTGTGTCCTACACAAAACATATAGAAAGCCAATCATTATTGAATCAGTGAATGTGAAAGGGGCTAATACGTCACGTATAGGCTATGCAAGACGTTTATGGTCGATGAGAAGTTAAAATAAAAAAGATATGTGTTCTAT
Organism: Mikania micrantha; assembly: GCA_009363875.1. NCBI lineage: Eukaryota > Viridiplantae > Streptophyta > Magnoliopsida > Asterales > Asteraceae > Mikania > Mikania micrantha. Next base: position 97,170,588 of record CM018691.1, read on the forward strand.
TATAATAGGTTGTTATTATTACTATTATTGTGACATGGATATAAAATAGACTTTTATGCTAACAAAAACACCAACACATGATTTTAATATTTTTTTAACATACCATGCTTTTATTACTTAAAACACAAAAGGACTATGTGTCTAGATATTTTTCGCATTATTAAAAGTTATTCTTAGAACAATAATGGTAATTTTGTACATGAGCCATATTTGTCATATGCATGCTCCTCAATTGTAATATACAAAATTGACACTTGTCATTCAAGATGCATAAATATAATATTATTGATCTATCTATCCATATTTAAAAATAAATTAGTTTGAATATTTTTAAATTTCAAAGATTTTAACATACCACTCTGTATTTTATATTTCTAAGATAATATAATATATCATGAATATTTAAACTAATTTTATCTTGAGTTATATATCTAAATAACATATAAAATATTTTAAGTTTAGAGGATTCCGATCGGGTTTGGATTTATTTATTTTTTATTTTTTATTTATAATTTATTTGTTATACAATTTAAAAATGAAGTAGCATACACACCTTGCACATGGGTGCGACCAAGACTCCCCCATCCCAGTAATCTGGTTTCTTTCTATGTAATAGTAGAACCATTGCTCCTCCCATTGATTCTCCAAGCAATATTCTCATCTTTTTCTTATTTTCTTTCTTTTCTGAAAAAATAAAATAAAAATAATTAATTAAAACATAATTTAAAAAAAAATGCCAATAAATCACTACTCTTAAAATGATATTATTAATAATAATTAAAAATAAAAAGGGTAAATACAATGTATTTATATGTTAATAATTATCCTAGAAAACAAGAATACGTATCATTTCAGTCAGTCGTGACTCGTGATAGATCAAGTCAAAATTTGAAAATTCAACTTTTGATGTGGGTTTAATTTAATAAACAAAAGGTTATTTTAACTAGTAAATATAAAAAATAAAATTTATTAAAAATACAGAATATTAAATATTAAAAAAATAATTACCACAAATAGTTGTGAAATAATCGGAGCAATCTGTAACAAGATCATCAAAAGAAGGGATATAACCCTGAATTCCAGATGACTTCCCATGGCCTTGATTATCAATACCATAAACTGCATATCCTGCTTTTACTAGCCTTAATGCAGCCCCTGTTTTAAATATAATTAATTTGATAAATTTATCAATGATTTTGGAACATTAAAACCCTAAAAAAATAAAAAATAATAATAATAATAATCCTGATAATCTAATTGTAGTCATCAGGTTTTCAAATAAAATTTAAAAGTTTTTTTTTTTTTGGGTACCTTTCATGGAGACACTGCATTCCATGCCATAGCCATGATTAAGGAAGATCAAAGCTTTTGGTTCGATATCAACAGGCAGCCATCGACATGTAAAGAGCTGTAATCCTTTAGAGTTGACAATATATTCCTGAAATTATCATACCATCACGACTTAAAATCACATATAGACCTGGTAATCTGTACCCATAACAAGATAAACAGATATATTTTGGTAAATATCGAATAGTAACACGTTAACATAATACGGGTAAAAATTAGTAATTTAAAAACCATATGTATATAATGGACTCTAACAGAGAAGAACTATTTATAACATATTCGATGAGAATCTCTTTAAAAATTAATAAAATAAACTATTTATTTGTTAAAACTCATTTTAAATCAAACGAAATTAACGTTTTTTAAAACGACACTTAAAACTTATTATAACCCGCATCCGTTCTAACTGGTTACTCAATTCAACCCGCCCCATAATCACAAGTGATCATGCATAAAAACTGAAACAAAAAACAGAGCAAATTTCGTTGGTTGGTACCTCTTCATACTTGTAATCTGAAGCTTCAGTCGCCTAAAAAAAATCAGAATATCAAAACCACCCAAACAAAAACAATCAATTTATCAAGAAATAAGAATAATTTGACACAAATTAAATGATGTGAAAACGAAGACATACCATGAAAGTGTTGTGCTTTAAATCTTTTACAAAATTCACAATCTTTCGATTGTTCCTCAGATTTTGGAGATTAAAAAACTATGAAAATATTGAGTTTGATTGCTATAAAATTGGAAGTATCAGAATGTGAGAAGATGAAGATGATGATGATGATGATGATGATGATGATGTGTGTGTAGAATACAAGACGTGATGTCTATTTATATTGATGATGAGCGTGTTACAGTTTTAGTTTCTTGGATTTAGCAAGTGGATGGGTTTATTTATAGTTTCTAGTTATTTCATAGGTCATTGACCTTTTATTTATTATTTTTTTAAAGTAAATTATTTTATTTTATTTTATTTGCAATATGTTCATATTCATATTTTCGTCTGAGATTACTTTTTATTTTTCTTTTATTTAAGGGTAGCTATCATAATAAAGAAAAAGGAACAAAAAGCTAGCAAGCCACAGTAATAAGTAGTTAGAGTACAAATTGCATTATAAAAAGATAAACCATGCATTATATTACATACCACAATCTATTCAAATCAAACTTTGTATGTGTGCTATATTTATTTTATTTATTTGTGTTCGGTTATTTAATAAGATTAAAAACTCACGACTCAAAATTCGAATTGATTTTAGTTCAGAAATCACGTTTGAAAAAAAAGAAATTCCAATTCAAACCAAATATAAATAGAATTAATATTTTTGATTTTACATTGAATTTGAATTTTATTCGAATCTTTTTAAAATTCGAATTGAATTCGAGTCATACTTAAAATCAAAATTAATCGGTTAAAATTATTCGTAATTTAATTCGTTGAACACTTAGCTCTATATTTAACCAATTAAACAAAGATGTTATAATCTCCTCTACTCATGTCCAAGGAGAGTAACTATCCTCTAACACCTTAGGAGTTTCAAGGCTTTCAAATAAACCAAATAATAAGTATAACAACCCTTTTCAACTTTATCCTCTACAATGTCCTTTTGGGTTTTTTAGGAGCTAAATATGATCCATTATATTCGTCAAAGGGGCACACAAGAAAACACTCTAAGAACAAAAGCGCTCCCAAATAGAATTCAATAAATCATAAGTGAAGAAAGTGTGATCTGATGGGGTTTTGGTTTTCGTATATTTAAAGGGTTTTAGTATACAATTTTATGTGCATTTCATATAGAATAATGGTACTTTACCATACATTTGTGATTTTGAGGTAAAAAGTGGTTAAAAGGATGCATAAAGACTTTAACCGGATGAAAATGCTAACAGATGGATCAAGATCAGCTGTGAAAAGCCCGGAAATTGAAATGAGCATATCTCGAGCTAGGATAGGAGTTACCGGAGCCATATTTTTATGAAAAATGAGTTTGTCAACGAGCCGGATTTGAAAAACTACTTAGTTTAGGCATAGCCTATGCCTAAATATTCAGCGTTGGCCTAAATCTTTCTGCATATCACAGGGACCCGCGTAGGCTACGCCCTAATTGGGCATAGGCTACACCCAAACGCTAAAAAGTGAGTTCTTAAGCTGATCTTTTCCAGATTAAAGTGCATAACCATGGGCTTCAAAATACATCAATTTCTAAATGATTTTGGGACGAAAAAAGGTGACTTTTAGGCTGCAACAACCCTACAAATCACATCCTAATTCATAATTTCACAACAAGAATCAAGATCTGAACTCATGAAAATGCTAGGCTAATATCATTGTAATCATACTCAAGTGAACGGTTAGGGTTGGATTATGGTTATTTGTGTTTTACTCGTCAATGGATTCAAAAGTTGATAGATCTTTGTATCTATTTATGTTTCTATGGTTGACTTTGTATTTTGGTTGATTGATTTGTGTTGATTATTTTAATTGAATGTTCATCATTTATCTGTTTCGTGTTGTTTAACATTGAACATTTGTTTATTTATCAATACTAATTGTTACTTGCAATCAAGAATTGATGTGTTAGTTTAACACATCCGTTTTTGTACATATTCGAGTCAATTTTCATTAGTTTTGTAAATATTTTGAGTCGATTTTAGTTCCTGTTTACATTTTAGTGTTTTTGTGCAGTAATGTGTCCCCGAGGAGCGGGAATGAAGGCAAACGGGCGTCGAAATCAAGAGCAGGTGAACAAACGAAGAAAACAAGAATTTTTGACCTAGGCGGTACGCCTATCGAGAGTTCCTGGTCCCAGGCGATACGCACGGCATCATCAGCCGCCAATCTCCCAATAATCCCACGCGTAACGCCTAGCCTCATGCAGGCTCGATAGGCGTTACGCCCCAGATGATTTTTGAGCCTAAAACCCTAATTTCAAGCCCTCTATAAATCAATCGCATTCCAGCCGTTTTAGGGGTGTTTTTATGCGACTTTGGAACCCTAATCAAGCTAGGAGGCTGCTGGAGCTTAACCATGGAAGGAAGAGCTTGATTAGGGCTTGTTGAAGTGAAGAAGGACCTTGTTCTTGAGTATTTTCCTTATCTTTTAATGTTCTTAGTTTAAAGCTTTGATCTTTCATGTATTTAGACATATTTCAGACTTGTTTAGCTACTGTTGGTATGATTTGTGGCTAGATCTATGGTTGTATCTAGGTTTGGGATGACAAAGTTGTGATCTTTGATGATTTTGGACTTGATTTATGCTTATGGATGATATATGCTTTGTAATCAGCTGTAAAGTTTGAAACTTTGATGATATTTGCATGTGTTGAATGATTATATTTGGTGAATGTTTGATCCACATGTGTTTAGGAAGGTCTTTCCACACATAGATGCATGTTAGGCCTACTACTTTGTGTTTTAGGTTAGTTTATGGGTTGTTGATCACATTCCATAGGATTAGACTTCATTAAGTATGGTTATTTGCATGTGTGACCTAGCCTAGAAATCCGGAAGGTGATAGGTTAGATGGTTGGTCTCTTACACTTGGGATTTTTGAGTTAAACGACCCGGGAGGGCGTTGTCTTAGATCTACTTAGTGTTAGTGTCAATCCATTTCAAAGTTGTCAACTTTATAGCTCTCTAGTGTCTTAGGATACAAACGGGTGGAGAAATCCGGGAGGTGATTCCCCCGTTAGAGTGCAATTGCATATCGGGAAATCCAGAAGGTGACCCGATAGACTAGTGCATACATTACAGCCTTAGGATTCCCATTGGAGTTGCCTGGTATCTGATCTGGGTCCCATTAGGTATTCCTTAGTCTATTCCTTAAGATCCTAGTCTTCATCTTTCATAAGTCAGTCCAGATCAGCATTGTCATACTTTTGATTCCCAGCCTAGATACACCAGTTTTCCTCACTGCAGTTAGATTCCAGTTTCATTATCAGTTTTAGTTTGCTGTTTTAGTTTAGTTTAGTGTTTCAGTCAGATCAGTCAGATTAGGTTATCAGTTTGCACCAAACCCCCTCTTTTACCTTAGTCAGTTCACAGTCTAGGTTTAGTTTGCTATACTAGTGTCCGTTGGTTCGATATCCGGACTTCCATCAGCTATTCTGCCACCGACAGGTACACTTGCCTTAGGAGCGGTTTAGTTTAGGTCTTCCGATTATTACTAGGTGTTTAGGATAAGTATAGGTCTAGGATTAGATTTTGAGTATTTAGCTTAGGTTAAATAGCTTTAATTTAGTCTTGTTTTTAGTATACTGACCGCTCGCATCAAGAATCTATGTTTTGTCATTAGTTGGTTTAAATTAAGTAATTCACAAAATCAAATATCATAGCTTCAATTATTCTTCCATACGATTTCTAAACAAGTTATGTCTATGTAACTTCCTAATAGGTCAAAATCCAAGTTCCATAATTTGTCACTAGACCATAACTTCGTGAGATTCGTTTGTGCTTTTGAATTACAAACCAATTTTTTTCAATTGTTTTCATAATCACGGTTGGTTTTTGTAATCCAAATCAAAATTCACATTTAAGTTTGCCATTTCAGTTTTAAGTAATATAGGTAACAATCAATTCGTATTAACACCATCCACATAAACTTTTCGTGGTTGGACACCTTACTTACACTGCTAGTTAAGGTAGCTAGGAATAAAAAAAATTCTAACTCTTATATGACCAGTACATCGACATCGGTCAAATTTTGGTCACGTTGTCGATGAGTTAGTGTGCTTGGTGTTTTGTTAAGTGATTTACTAATTATTTTCTTAAGTCTTAAATTTTTTTATATTTTATTTGTCACTCTAGGTTTGTTAAGTATGCAGGGGACATGTTAATTGCATGTATACTCGGTTCTCAAGAAGGCTTTCATCACTTGCTTTTGATCCGGAAATTGAGAAAACTGCAAGACAAAATAGAGTGTTACAAAGACTAGAAAAGATAAACCCTCCAGGGTCAAGAAATACAATTCAAACGGGAGACATTTCATGTGACATTTCGTTCTTAGTTGTGAGGTAATTTCCTAAATTCATGAATTAATTATTTTAATTATTTAATTATGATTGAATATTTATATACATGTAAATGTATGCATATATGTAAGGAAATTACAAGAACGAATAGATTACAAAAGGCATTACGCAGAATTGCCAAATTACGCGAAATTGCCAAATTACGCGAAATTTCGATAATAATGATCAAAACCAAATTCCAATGCCAAAAAAAAGTTAATATCATTCACATAACAAATTAAAGCAAAATATATCCATAGTATAATTCAATTAAAGAATCTCTAGGCATCATAGGTCAAATTGCTAAAATCTGCGAAAAGATAATTTGACATGCGTAATTGGAAAATCCATGACAACCCAAACTTCCTAATCACATTATAGTCCTAATGGAACGTAATTGGAAGTATAACAATGGTGGTTACTCAACGGTAGCAATTCCCGAAGACATGCATGTAAAAACCGAGCAAATAATTGTAACAATCGCAAAATCCTTAAAATCTCAAGCCCTTTTCACACACAAGTTTCAAAATAGATTTGATCTAGCTTCTAGAAGGGTATTATGTGGCAAAACTTGCTGCCCAAGTTGGTATAGATCAAGACCCTCATATTTGACTTTTCAAGTCAACAAAAATCACCCATTTTATCTCAATTTCGACGAGAGCATTTCTACAATCTTCTGGAGCTTCAAACATCTTTCAAATATCATTTCTAAGCAATCCCTAATGATACTCAAGGCCACGATCAAGTAAATCAGGAAATCAACATACAAAAGTTGGATTTTGGTGGGTTTTTCAAGCAAATATTCAATCAATTAAATTTTACCTTCAATTCTTGATTCCAGTAGCTTAATATAACGTAAACAAACATGTTTAAATGTTGGTTGAGGTTTGGAAACCATCAAGAGTTCTAAACCCATGAAAAGGTCATTTTGTTCGAAAAAGTGATTTTTTTCTACATTTGTCCAAATTGAGATTTTTCTTCACCAAACTGTAGAGATTTAGGCCCGGTAAAAGCATCACAAAAATAGTTTTGGCATGCAAAAACTATTTTTGACACGGGTAATTGGCCCGGTGGCCATGTGTGGCATACGTTCTTGGCCAACGGCCCTAACGCTACACTAGTACTCGGCCTCGCGACCCACATAAGGCATGCTCGCGACCAACTGGCTAAGCCAAGGCTAGGCCAACCCGGATCAGTGACCAACCAGTGTGTGATACTTCAATAGCAAGTTGCAAAATAGTTCAATAACACCAGTGAGTTTCATAAAACCCCTTTGAATGTTTTGTTTTTCCAAAACTATGGGACGTTGTTACAGTTACAATATGTTTACGTATTTCAATTATAATGATATACTTATTTGAGTTCATTAGCCCTTTATAAAATATTTGGATTTCTAAAACTCGGGGTTTACATAACAATTACATTATGGTTACATATTTCAATTACAATGATATGCTTGCATGTTAATTGTGTGTGTCAACTCTTGTATGATGATTACATGAAAATGGATATTGATATCGTAAAAGTCCTCACATTACAACTGTAACAATAAAATCATGGATGAGCCGGATGATAACAATGATAGTATTATCAGGCTCACAACCCCATTCACGGGAAGATAGCATCTACCCTGATGTGACTGCCTGTTACCATTTATTACAATCCAAGATTACAACTTAATGCAACGATAGGCATTAAGAATGAGGCCAACGTTTTATCTTCAGGTATTGACGCATATTACATTACAGTCACATAGGCTTTGATTATGGGTTTTCATTGTGAGTCACATTCATAAAGTTGTATATGCTTGTATACTTATCATATCATATTACATTAAGTCTACTACAACTATGAATTCACCAGCATTTCATGCTGATCTTTTATGTTACAAAACACATTTCAGGTAGAAGGTAACAGTTGTGAAGTCGAGCATGCACGATCAAGAAATATGTTAAGAAACTTTTTAAACTAGTTTGATATTGTACTAAAGTTGTAATAACTTAATATGTAATACACTAGGATACAATTTAATATATATGATGTGTTGTTTGCCATGGATGCATGATACAACTATAACAAAAAGTCACACCTCATCTCGGAGACTTCAGCACCAAGCTCCTGCGACACAATACGCAACATACTGACTTCATCAGTTGATGGGAAAGATGGGGTGTGAAATTTCTAACCAATCGGTAGCGATGGCAGATTGAAGCGATTCTAATAATACAAACCCAACCCCACCTATGTCACCAAATATATCCAACAACCAAATAAAACAATTCCATGGTCAATTTTTTCACATTGCTCCGCCACAAAATCAAAATACGAACAAAAACATGCCATCTAATTCTTTCAATCCAATCAATCATCCACTAAATGCACCATAAAATTCAGCTATACCTAATCGCATTATGGGACAAAACCCATTGTTCAAAAATTTGTACCTAGGTGGGGACAAAGTGAATAATCCAAATTCAGATGTGCATTACTTTGTTGGTGGAAGTAACACATCTGAACATGGATATGGCATGAGGATGGACACAAGAAGGAAGATAACAATTGCCCGCCAAATAATGAGTTCCATAGGGAGAACTAGGAAGCACAAGGCCCACGTATACCAACAACTATCAAGGCAGGTGGAATGGACCGGGTGGGTGGTGTAACAATTAGGGTTTTTGTATATAAATTCAAGTTGTTATCATTCAAAATTTGTAATAAAAGGAAGCTCATGGCACATTTATGTGATCATATCAACGCATAAATATGCAATATAAAATTTTGAATTTAAGTAGTTCATAATAAACTTATTTAAATCTTAATAAAATAGAACTTTTTTAATATTGTGTGTGTAACAATATATAACAGAAATTCTAAATAAATACTTGATAAAGTTAAAAAGTATTATAAAGTTATGATTTTCCAGCTAAAATTATTTTTCTAAGAGAATCTTTAGCAAAAAATGTTGAGAAAGAAACTTGAGGGGTTATATGTGTAATTGTTGAATTCTAAAACTTCCTTTACAAAAGTTTAAAAGAGGAATGCATACAAAAAAAAACACCACAAGGGTTGTTTATGTCAATATTAAATTCTCAATTTGAAACCTCCACTATTGAGAGTTCGAATATTCACTCAACCGGTTCATAACCAAATTCGTTCTTAGAACATTTGAATATTCAAATACTTAACGGTTATACACTTCTAACACAATTATAACCCAAAACACACAATTAATTTCAATCGATCATAACAACCTTGACCAACCATTCAAAAATCATTCTAAAACATTCACTTAGAATCGGTTAAAAACAACAAAAATAATCAAATTGAACACATAGACACATTCGTGATATCCTTCTGGTTCAAACAATATCGGATACCACCTCTATAATCCTCTAAAACTCCGGGTCGAACTCGCGTAAAAGTCGAGCTAGTTATGGAACTCAAACTCAACAGATTCGAAGTATATTTAGGTAATCATGTGTGCTATCATACTCTTTATCAAGCCGAGATAAAAAGCCCTATGTTTCCAGAGCTTACGAACATGTGATCACTCAAATTGGATGGAATCGAAATTCTATGGTTATTTCAATTTAAGAGTTAATTTGAATACCAACATAAAAGGAATTATAATCTGAGATAACCAGCAAAACCCCTTAGGTATAGTGTCTCCTTATTGAAGAAGTATGAGATTCCCAATTGTGCTTTAAAGCTCATTTAGCGCTCGAATATGCATTTCTTATTAATTGTATATATCTTCAATGGACACCTCTACTCTCAAGGCTATCTCAAATCACAGGTCATGGCACATTATTGTATGCCTTGTCAAGGTTAATGAATATGATATGTAAATATCTCTTCTTCTCCCTATATTTTCCATCCACATCCTCAAAAATGTGTATCACTTATGTGGTAGACCGTCCTGACATAAATCCAAATTGATTCATATTCACTTGAGTTTTCTCCTCAACCTTGTCTTGAACTCTTTCTTAAAGTTTCATAGTATGACTCAAAAGTTTTGTCCCCCCATAATTTTTTCAATATTGTACATCTCCCTTGTTCTTGTAAAGGGAACTAAGACATTACTTCTCCACTGGTTCGACATGTTTCTAGTTTTGAGTATAATGCTGAAAAATATGGTCAACCACCCAATTCCTTCATCTTATAAACATTTTCATACTTCAATAGGAATTTTGTTCGGTCCCGCTGATTCGCCCTTCCCATCATCCTAAAAGCTCCCTGCATCTCTTCATTTGTCATTTGCATGTAGTAGATGTTGTTCTGTGATGATCCTCAGTTAATGGTACACTCCATAGTTCATGTTATAGCGTATATCTTGAAAATATGTTTTCCATCTCTTTTAAATATCATAATCCTTTACTATAATACAACCATATTCTCCCTTAATGAATTTCACTATTTCTAAAACATGCCTCTTCCGCTCCCTTGGCCTTGGCAATCTTAAACATGTCATGCTCTTAGTCTTTAATTTCAAGGCATTTCTACATCTCATTGTACACTTTGTTTTTAGCTTATGACACTACTTTCTTTGTCTCTTGTTTCGTATTCTTCTACCTAATATTCAATCTTTCCTTTTGTTCTTCCTCCATACATCTAACTCCCTAAACCTCTCTTGTTTTGCTTAGATCTATCCTCTTACCTAGTCATTCAACCACAACGACTCCCCCTGCCCTCCTAGCTTTATGATTTTCATCACAACTTTATCATTTTCTATTATTGTCACATTTTCTATCATTGCATCCCACATGTGATTTACCTTTCCACAAAGACTGTTATGTCTTCTTTTAAGGACCTTGTCTCTAAATACCATTAGCTTATCTCTCTTCATACAACCCCATCTAATCCTAGGTTTATCCTTCTTTCTATCCTCCATCTTATTTCTCATTGCAATATTTTCACCAAAATTCTATGTTACGACACCACATTCTCCCCTGAAAAGACCTTATAATGCAAACAATACTACAATCGCCTTATCGCATCAAGATATAATCAATCTAGATGTCCCATCTTCTACAGTTGAACACGATCAAATGTGAATCTCTCTTCTAAAGAATGAGTTTATGATGCCTAGTTTATGAGCCATTGCCAAAGTTTAAAAGGATGTCGCCATTATCATTTCTGTACACAAAGACAAGACCCCCATAAGTTAATGGAAAACCAGCATCCTCTTTTCCATTGAGATCATTGAAATATCCTCTGATACAAAATTTCTCATCTCTAGGTATAGTTGTCTTAACTTCATCCATCCAGTCCAGAAACTCTCTCTTTTTTTCCCTAACCCAACGTCTGATGCGTAACCACTCACTAATGCTACCGTTTCCTCACTTAACACCATCCTTGGTTGCATGTTCTTGTCATTGTACCCTCTATCCTCCACCTTCTTGTCATGAAGATCCTTAGCAACTAAAAATCCTATTACATTTGTTTCCCATCATACTCTATGTACCACATCTTATACCAATTTTAATATCATCTTCTTTTTCCCTTCCACTTTGTCTCTTAAAGGCATGTTACTAGTACATTGTGTCTTCTAAGCACATCTACTAACTTCAACAGTTTTCAAGTAAGGGATTCTACGTTCCAAGACCCTACGCGCAAAATTCAATCCCCTTTCCTCTCCTACCCGCAACTCTCCTCCAAGGACACGATCTCAAGGAAGCATAATGCACACCTCCCATTTATAAAACAAAGTCGAACACATTACAATCCACAAGGACTAATATTAATCACCAAGAAACCAGAAACCAACATGAAGCACACGTTAATCAACAAATACCAATCCGAATTTACAATGAACCCACGCAAACACGGTAAGTGGTGCAAATATAGGTTTTTCTTGATCTATTTCGTCTTGTGACGAAAATTTTTTTCTGACAAAGGCGTGGTGTATTGGCAGTAATCAACTTCAAGTTTGGTTTCAAGTGTTTGGCCGGCGGTTCTAAGGTGCGTGTAAATGTGCAATTGTGTCCATGAACTGTTGGGGGGGGGGAATGGCGATGAGGTGGAGATGAAGAGACGAAAAGATAAGATAAAGAAGAGGGGTGAGGCAGACAGGGACTGTTACCGTTGGGGTGTCGGTGATGGCTTGTAGTGTCGGTGTAGCCGGCCAGCAATGGGCGGTGATGTTATTGCTCCAACTGACGGTGACAATGTACTAGTGATTAACATTAACTACGCAAGGGCGGATCTATATGTGTTAAGGGTGAATCCTTAATGTAATTTTCCCTATTGTTTATCAACTTGAATCGTATTTAAATCACTTTCTAAAATCAATATTTGTTCCCAAATTTCATTTAAGTTTGGGGCATTGCGCTGAACCCCACAAGGGGCGCTGCCAAACCGTCACCAGGGGCTCTGTCCCTTGGACTTTGTCAGGAGCGTTGTCCCTAGCACCATGCAGAGGGGCACACCCCTTGACTTCCGCTTCGTTCAGACCTCAGAAATCCTGAACGGACATACACTTCGCACGTCCGAATTCTTTAATATATGATGATGTTTATTTTATTATTGACTTAATATAACGCATAGTTATTACGTGATAAACATTAGACCCGAACCGTTAAAGTGATCAAAAAATTTTATTTCAGGTTCTATCTAATTAAAGCGTTTGAAAATAGTGAACCCACTAAATTTTTTTTTCTAAATACGCAATCGAACATGCAATTTTGCAGAATGAGGGTTGAGAGAGAGACTTACTGTAAAATCCAAAAAAAAAAACGATAATTAAATGCGAGAAATAAATATGTATATTTATTCAGTAACCCAACACTACAAATAAAATGCCATTTAACGGCACACAAAAAGTGCCTCAAAAGACCAAAAAAGAGCCACTAGAAACCCCTTTAAGATTGTGGGGCACACAAAAAAAGTGCCACTAGAAGTGGTGACGCTAAAGGGTTTTAGTGGCACTTTTTTAATGTGCTACACTAAGTTTTTAAACTTTTAGTGGCACTTTTTTTCTGCCACAAAATAAAAAGGGACTTTCGTAACACAATTTTTGTGCCACTAAAAATTAATATTAGTCACATATCTATACTGGTTTTAGTGTCACTTTTATTTTGGCACAATATATAAACACCTTTAGAAGCTCAAATTTTATGGTTCGTTGTATAACACATAGTCACAAAGACTTTATTTACATTATAAATATAAAATAAAAGTCAAATAAGACTTTAAATAATAACATTAAAATTTTTGATCCGAAACATAATACAAAAAATGTCAAAAGCAATGTAATAAGCAAGATATATCTTTTGTTTACAAATATTTACACATCACTCATAATTTAATCATTGATGCAAATTTCACTTCCATATGAGTTAGCTTGAATACTTCTCATGATATCAACCCTGCCATCATCAACCATACAAAGAAGAATTAGTAATTTACCATATTAAAAGCTCTCTCCATATTATATATATATATAAAGGTGATTAAAAGGTTAATAAATAAGATTTGGACTTATTAAATTAAGAATAATTTACCTAAACTGCACTATCCACAAGATTTGAAAAATCTCTCGCCGTTATCATTCTGACTTCTTGAAGAAGATATTTGATTAACTGATAAAGAGTTGTTATTGGGCGAAGAAACAATGCTAACAACCTAAAACATATAAAGAATCGAAGAATTTACCTCAACATAAAATCTCATCCGCTGACTTTTGCTTCCATGTGACCTCATATAAATGCCAACGAGCCTTGTATAACAAATCAAATAGTTATTGATAACCAAAATGGAAACATGACATGTTTTAGGATCAGAGATATTACCTCAAGACAGTAATGTCGTCAAGTTTTTGAAATAAAACTTAAGCAGTAACTACCTCCAAGAAAACAAAGAATTCCATAGTAATGCCACTTGAGACAAACACTGTACACTGCTGTAAAATATGTCAAGGAGTAAAAACAACACTCCTAGAAAATCCCATTATATGGTAATTGGTCTAGTTACAGAGGAACTGGGGTAATCCATGTGTTATATCCTGACACTTCTATCATTCTTGCATTATGCACCCATGAAACCAAATTCATATGTGAATAAGGCAAAACATATTGAATGCAAAAGAACATTAATGAATGAAATGTTAGCATGGCATGACATGAAAATAGCACCACTATCATCACTTTGTATGCATCTTTCAAATTAACTTGTTCCAAACTTACACACTAGAAAACACATAAAGAAAACAAAATATCATTCATGAACATAGCAATTAAAAATAAAAAACCGTGTTAAATACTTGCATGGTGTCTCTGCAACTAATTAAACTGTATGATGCCCCATAATAGTTCACATTCATGTTTCAAATATTTAAACTTGGCTATAGTCATTAATGAACCATAAAAAATACTTGAATACCATATGGAGTGATCCTAAGTCGTAAAAAGTTTCCTGCTCTAACTCCTTTATAAGAAATTAACCATGAAGAATCAAGTCAGGTATTTAATTGAAACTTTATTGATCATTTCATAGAATTTACCTAACCATGAAACGTGTTGATTCAGAATTTCCTTATCTTCCTGCACGGTCATGAAGTTTTGAACAGCTAAAAAATAAACATAAATTGTTATCACATTTCTAATTCTTAAAATCACAAGTCTTTAAAATGATACTAATCAAATTGCCTTTAATGACTTAGGAAAATACGTGAAGTATCATGACTCATGTGTGAAAGTACGTTATCCTCTAAAACAATTTGCATGACTTAGGCTCTTTGAAAGTCCTACAATAACCTCGCAGAAAAATAATGTTATGTAAAAAAAATTGCAACAATGCATCCTATAGTCTATAGAAGTACACTTATCTGCAACAAGTTGCTTGCTCAAAGTAGGTATATACTTATGGCTTTTTTCATATTAAATCTTCAAATTTGCAAACATTTCCATTCTTTTGAAACAAATTAAATAACTCATATAAACTCAAAGCTTCAATAGTAAACAAACAACAACAACGTAATAGCCAAAATTGCATCTAAAAAAAAATGCAAATTCCTAAGCTTCTAAATCATATATTGATAAATAAATATTATTTTTATGTTGTAGATAAGAAAGAGTTAAATTGCCATTAGCATGTCTTTCCAACCCACGTTAATCATGTCCATGGTCGGATTTTTCATCTGAAACTTTAATGATCCACTAATTGAATTTACAAATAACAAGAACCACTGAATCGCAAAATTACTAACAAGAAATACACTCAATGATCAGCTATAATTTATGAAAATTACTATTTATAAAAAACACACCTAAATCCCCAAAATTCAGAATTCCAAGTTTGGGTTAAATCCCTAAGATGCACAGGTTCAATATGATAAAAAAAAATCAAAAGACTATGTGTGACTAAACGCTAGCTTGTAAACAGAGGTGCAATGTCCACATATAAAGTAATTCTTTGCACTAACCTGATACTTTTACGTAGCTTGTAATCTTTAAACACCTAAATCCCCAAACTTAAGAATGGGAAGCCCTAAATACATGATGGTGATATTTGGCTGACCAGACCCTAACCTTGCTAGTGAGAAACATAAATAACAAGTCGCCACTACCATCGTTGCGGGGTTGTGGTGTTCTTTCGTCGAAACCAGGCTCGGGCTAGGGGTAAACCCTAGTACCACCGCAGCCACCATCGTCGAAGGGGGATTCGTATCGCGTGAAACAGACCACCCATCCTCCACCGCCGCCATTGTGTTGTACTTGGGTGAGAGGGAATTTGCTCAACCGAAACCACGACGCATCCACCTTCGTCGTCTGTAGAGTGAGAGAGAACGCTTGCATAGTTAATTTTGAAATGGGAATTGAGTTTTCAAAGTGGCTGTAGAACATCACTTGAAATATGGAAAAAAAATTATTAAATTTTTTAGCAAATTTTGAGAGGGAATATAGATGGTGAAAAATCTTAAATTAATTTAGTGACATAAAATTAGAAGTCATTGAAATATATGTTGATTAAGTGTGGCACAATTAAAGTATCACTAAAAATATAATTTAAAGGCATATATAACAAGTGCCACTAAAATTATGGATCAAACAAATATGGTACACAAAAAGTGCCACTAAAACCTATATTAGTGGCAAAAAAATTAAATGCTACTAAAACTGTGTGCCACTAAATGGCATTTTATTTGTAGTGCAAGTATAGAGTTTTATTTATTTTAGATCATGCAATAATGAATATATAAATAAGAATATATTACATACTAACATCTTAGGACATAAATTCACAATCATAATAATCAGAACAATTATATGAAGCTGAATTAGTTGTAATGTCAACAATGTTTGAATGAAGTACCGGATGGCTAAAGACTAGTGATAAAGACAAAAGATATTGATGTTAAAGGTAAATGATATAAGAATCCGAACTTAGACAAGTGCTTTTGAATTTGCAAAATGCTCTAACGTCTTATTTGAGCATTGTGAAATTCTAGTGGTATGGTTATTTAGGATTATTGACGGGAACCATTTGGTTGGTTTTTGCATGTTAGAGTATATATAGTACGTATAGGTTTCGGTGAACTATTATATATAAATCATTTTTAACAATCCAAAATTACTTAATTAAGGTGGTGGTTGTTTTTTCAGAGACAAAAAATCTGCAGTCTGCGGACCATGTCGGCAGACCTCTTTTGCAGAAGAGGTGGACCAAACCTCTGCAAGAAAAGGGTTTGTTTTTACCTCTGCGGACCATCACTTCTTACATCCAAACTAATGTACCAGATAATGAACATCTACTTAGCATTTCATCGAACACTTGCAATACATAAGAACAAAGTGAAAGACCTGACAAATGCGGACCCAGGGTCGGGTAGAAACCCACATAACGTGATCACAAAAGGTCGATTTACCATTTCCAGGAGCACCAACAAGTATCACCACTATAGGTTTTCTATCATTTTCTTCATCTGCGGTTGAGGAGGAGCGGTGGTGGCGTCGGCTGTGTTACACTACTAAAAATAATATTTATAAAATTTTAACAAACCATAAAATTTCTAATTATAATTATAGGTTAAATAATATTTATAAATTTTAAAACTTCATTGTAAAAATAATATGTTTAGTACTTATATTTAACAAAATATATATGTGCGAGAACAATGAATATAACTTTGTGACTTAAAATAAACGTTAACTAACAAAAGGAATTTAGTGCATGGGAGATGGCCGGTGATCCAGCCTAAGGCCGGCCACTAGATAACATGAGATAACAAATCCACTCTTCCCTATGCTTTGGGATACATGATTAGAAGTCAATTACTTTAATCGATTAGTTTGGATGTGTTACACTACTAAAAAAAAGCGTTTGCAACTAACAAAACAGTCACAAGATGGTCACAAATGTTCTTTTGCGACCATTTTGTGACCGACTATGGTGGTCGGTTGTACCATGGTCGGTGTTACCTTTGCAACCAATTTTACGACTATATTATCCATCGCAAAATTAGCAACTGATTTGCGACAAAATGCATTTTGTGTGAGATTTTGCAACCGAGATTTTGGAGACCAATATTGCAACCAATTACTTTTCCAATGCCTTCTAGCGACCAAATTGTTAGTGACCAAATTACGACTAAAACTATTTGTGGCCGGAACTGTGACTGAATATATTTGCAATCAAACCTTTTTGCATCAAGAAATGTTGTCGGATGAAGCTGCTACCAATTCCATTTGTGACTGATTTTGCGACCAAAATCATTAGTGACTAACTTTACTAACTCACTTTTCGCAAAAAGTATACCAACCAAGTTTGGTTTCAAGTATGCAACCAATTTTGCAAATACTATATTAATTACAAAAAATATACATAATGAAAACATGATTCAGGTTTTTCACTAATTATACATCTATTATTGCTTACCCTCTTTTGATCATTATTGTGATTATATTAATATCAATTTTACATTTTTATCAGACGTTCACGTATTTTCCCTTCCAAACTTGCGTGTAATTTTGCTAGTTACAAAAGAGAAATATGTGATTCATCTTAGTTTTAAAAATTAATGATTATATTTGCGTCTGTTTTTTTTGACCAAGTTATATTTTATTTTAAAAAATAGTGATTGTATTTTTCGAATTAAACAATTTTAATTGTTATATTTGCGACCACTCTTATGACCAAATAAATTGTAATTTTATTTTTTGGTTTTTACCAGATTAGCACTATCTTTGCGGCCGAAACAATTTTGTTGCTATATTTACTACTATTTTGTGACCACAACAAACCTTGTTGATAATTTTTGTGACCTATTATATTAAAGTTGCAAAATTTTGTAGACGATTTTAATTTGGTAGCTAATTATTTCGGTCACAAGTTTTGGTTGCTTTTGTCCATTTTTTCTATTTTGCGACTTAACAATTTATGTGGCTAATTTTGCATCCGTTTTTGTGACCAAATTAAGTTATATTTTTATTATTAAAAATTAGAGATTGTATTTTGCAACTGAAACAACTTCGGTAGGTATATATGTAGGGCTGTAAACGAACCGAACGTTCAGCGAACAGTTCGTTAACCGTTCGACGGGAAGTTCATTTATGTTTGTTCGTTTAATAAATGAACGAATACGAACAAGAAATTGTATTCGTTTAGTTAAATGAACGAACATGAACATATGTCATGTTCGTTCATTTGTGTTCGTCAACGATTGGTGACATATTCGTTTATGTCCGGTTAAATTCATTTAAAAATATTTATTCAATAGATGTGTTGTATATATTTAATTTTTAATTTTTAGTTTAATACCATAATATTTAAGTTATTTTTAGTTTGATACTATAATATTTTAATTTATATATTGATAAATGATTATCTCCAATGCTTGAGATAAAAAATGTTGATTTTTATTGTTTAAATAGTATGTGTACGTTAGTGTTCGCGAATTGTTTGTGAACAAGTAAAATTCCTTAATGAACTAACACGAACAAGAATTTTCATTCGGTTAGCGTTCTTGAACAAGTTAAAAGTTAAACGAACGAACACGTTCGGTTCGTTTACAACCCTATATATGCGACCATTTTTGTGATCAAATGAATTGTAATTTTACTTTTCTATTTTTTTCACCAAATTAGCAACATTATTTGCGACAAAAATAATTATGTCGCTATTTTTACGACTCTTTTGTGACCAAAACAAAACCCGTTAATTTTGCAACCTTTTTTATTTAAGTTGTTAATTTTACAACCGACTTTAACTTGGTAGCTAGTATTGCTAACACTTTGGTTTCGGTTGCTATACAGTCATTAATTTTGCTACTAAGTATGTTAGTCGGAAGTTTTGGTCGCTTTTGTCTATTTTTGTAGCAGTGTTATTAGATAAGGGTGTTCATCAGGTTGGATAACAATTTATTTGGATTTGAAAATTTTTAGTTCAGACCTAAATAAGAAATGTGTTTATCCGATTTAAATCTATCCGGATAAAACAAATAACCCCAATAAGCTTATATTTACGTTGGAATAACCTAAATAAACATATTTTATTGGGTTTATTTGGATTGAATTTAGATATTCGATCTAAATAAGCTATATTTTATGTATCTGATATCCGATGATATCTAAATAAGAAAAATAGTTTTTTTTTGAACGACGAAGGTCTCAATCGTGTAAACCCACTGTTTTCAGGTCATGTCACCAAGGTCTAGTTACCTGGACCTCCCATGAGCCACCACAACCACCCAGGAGGAAACCCTACTGGGAAAACCCCCTGACACCCCTAAGACCCCTTTTTCACTGCGGGAGGGATTTGAACCCAATGCCTTTCATTTGGAAGAATCTTGGGGTACCATTAAGGCAATGCCTCATTGGTTAAATAAGGAAAATACCATGAGCCACCACAACCACCCAGGAGGAAACCCTACTGGGAAAACCCCCTGACACCCTAAGACCCCTTTTTCACTGCGGGAGGGATTTGAACCCAATGCCTTTCATTTGGAAGAATCTTGGGGTACCATTAAGGCAATGCCTCATTGGTTAAATAAGGAAAATAGTTATCCAACCTAAATCTATTGAAACGTCAAAAGCTGCCCACAAGATGCCTTCATTTTAGAGAAGTCTCTTGACCTTGGCGTTACCCACAACATGATTCCCTAGCATGCATACTAAAAATTTGCTTATTCATGACGGGAGTAGCCTGGATAACGTAACCGCCATACAACACAACTTATCCGGGATACGAAATATCAGGGATACCACCTGACAAGGATTCATGGTCAACGCCTTGAATCCCCAAAGCCCGGATAAGACTTCACCGATGAAAAGCAGCGGAAGTCAATAAACAGGAAAGAGCCAAAAAGGAGATCCTTGCAAAAGGAAGATTCTCCCTTTTGTGGTAAGATGTCTAATCTGCTGTCAGGATAAAGGACAACCTGCATAAAGCAAAATGACACAGAAACCATGTCAATCACACTCTTACATAAAAATAGAAATGTTCACAATACCAAGGTCAACCTCCAAAAACTATGAAAGATAACCTTCTACAAAAGGAAGATTGCATCCTGCACATTCTCATCCAAGTCAAGTATAAATACTAGACTCAAGAAGAAGAAAGGGTAAGTTTACAAATACTATTTCCTGCTCTCTTCAATTTCTCTATTCTCACCTTCATTCGAAGAACATCCACTTACTCTCACGCCGGAGTCTTGACCACAGGAGATCCCTCCTGTGGTGAGGCTAACGGTGTTCTTTGCTGTGTCTTAGCAGGAACCAGAGGAGCAATCAGGATCCGAGAACCTTTGAAGCAACACTTATACCGGTGAGTTGTCAGTTTTGTTTTCTCAAAACCCGGTCGTTGTTGCATGCTTAAAACCCACGTTCCTACAAATACAGTTTAGACATTATGCACAATTAAACATTCAAGTTCAAATTTAACATGAATCCAGTGTTTAAGTAAAAACATAACCAAGTTTTGTACCTAAGAGCAATGTCTACTGTATCCTCTTGAAATTCTACCAATTCACCCGTCAATACTTCATCAAGACCATGAATACGAGTGATAATCAAGCAAGCCCCATTACCATAAATCCTTATTAATACCACATGATATCCGTGGTGAAACTCGGTACCATGGCAGTCATTCTCGCTATCGTTGTTAGAATTATTACACTTCCTTTGGCTACTAAGGTTCTTACTAAATTGGTGGTTTCTCATCACTAAGGAAATGATGAGGTGATTAAAGTGAAAGAAAGACAACCTAAAGTTCTCAAGTTCAATTCCCACTTTGAGCAATTTTCCTTAGATGTCACCGATCTGGTTGCTTGCTGTCGCGTTTTACATATGACTCCTAGTTAGTCATGTAATTGGGAGACCTGAGGGTTGACCACGTAAGTAAGTTCCCATGTTAATAAAAAAAAATATTCCCAACAAATGAGCCAATATCGCACAAGTATAAACAATATAAAACACTTTACAAAATAAGCACATTCACATACATAGTTGTATAAAGCAGTTTAAAATATTTAAGTATGCCTACCAACCCAAAATATATAGTAAAACATATAAATAGAGATTCATAGAATGAATTTTCTTTTGAACAACTAATTTAGATCACTAACGGATTACCGGAGTCTCATCATGCCATTAGTTAGACCATCCGATCATATTCATCACCAAGTCACCAGTTCATGAGTAAATCAATACTTTTGTGAAAACTCTCTTGTGAGATTAGAACTCGGTACCTTATGGTTTTCGAGCCTTATCTCACCACCAAGATAATGCTAGACTCTAGTGCCTTTGGTTTCATAGACTACATCTAAGCCTCACGCACAATTTTATGCTACAAAACAACGTGACATGGACTACAACACTAAATAGTTCTCTAGTGTCTTAACCCATAATTATTGTGTCCACTTGATGGATCTAAGGTTATAATCAGTACCTCAATGGTTGGATATATGCAACATTAATTTTTGATGCACATCACGCGTTGGGATTATAACGTTTAAACTTCAACCAATCATTTAGGGATGTTTGGTAGTGTCTGAACCATTAAGTGCTGAATGATTAAGATGTCTGAATGATTAAGAGGGTCTGAATAATTAAGTGCTGGACCAGTTAAGAGTGTTTGGTTAGGTCTGAATGGTATGTATTTTTATTCAGCATGGTATGTATTTTTATTCAGCATGGTATTAGTGCGCTGAATGGTTAAGTGTTGAACTGAATTATTAAGATGTTAATTTATTTCAAACCAAACGCGTTGAATGCTGAACGGTTAAGAGGTAGCATTTTAATGGTTCCATTAAGAGGCTATCAAATAGCCCCTTAGTTTAGATAATAGCTAACTAGATGTGGTTTAATATGTTACTAAATCACCCATGATTATTATATGTCGCACATATATTCTAAACAACTGGTTACTCATCTTAAGTCATTCAATCCAAAGTATTACAAGATATTAAACTATGATTGAATAAATGAATCAAGAATATCATAATTTGGATATGTTTTGAATCAAAAGAGATTAAACATTAACATAACACATAACAGTAAATGGCAAGATAAAGCTTTTATAACATAAAGCATATTTTATAACAATAATACAAGTTTTAGTTATAACTTCAAAACTAATCAAAATCATTTTCAAAATGGTTTTGAAATTCAAAGAAATCTTCCAAAGAATCTTTCTCTTTAAATAAATCTTACATATGATCTTTCATTGAAGACTTACTAGCCTAACAATGATTTAAAATTAACCAAATCGGAAAACATGTTTCTTACCTAAAAATGACGTCAACCGGACTAGAAGACACCAAATAAGGACTACCATATCGAAATGATTTTAAATACAAACAATTATTATACAATAATTTACTTGCGTCCACTGAACTATAAGACATCAAATGAGGACTACTATATTGATATGATTTTAAATACAAACTAGTATTATAGAATAGTTTACTAAAAAAATAAATTTAATTATTTTAGTCATAAAAAATAAGTAGATGTTCTATTTTTCTATTTATATACGGTTATTACAAGTATTTACGTATTTATGAATTATATTGTTTTTGTAGGCACGTAAGAAATATGTACAATCTTGTATATAAAAAAGTGTTTAAATATTTTTAAAATATATTATTTTTCTTTTTTGAAAATGTATTATTTTCCTATACTTGAATATAATTTTTTATCAGTGATTACTTTGTAATATTTATTTTATATACAACTTCGTGTTGTATACGAGTTAATAACATAATACACATATAAAGTGATTCACTACTAGTAGAGGTGACAATTTTTACCCATATCAAAGGAAATGGGTTGCTTTGGGTAAACAATTGTAGTATAATGGGTTGAAATGGGTAAACATCATAATGTTGAATGGGTTGAGATGGATAACACTTAAACACAATGGGGTCAAGATGGGACCAAAAAACAATGTAAATGCAATTGATTCAAACATTTAAGAATGATTAATTACATATTTGATGAGAAAATCACTAAAAATTATTCAAATTGACTATTTGTTTACTTATAACGCATATTAAGTTAAACTAAGCTGATGTTTTTTAAGAACAATCCATTTAAACCCGAACAAAGTTTACTTAAAACACGTCCTGACCCGGACCCATCCTCACCCGAACCCGACCCAACCTGCCCTTTTTGCCAGGTATATTCACTACTATGGTTCTAATTTTATGTTTTGGCATGTTAAGTGTAACAAAATCTAGACAGTACGTATTGGAGTCAAGGACGACTTACATATACACATATATACTCTATCTTTATAAATGTGTAAAAATCAAAATCACATGTGTAATAATCAATTAAACATTTACACAAATCTATAAAAAAATCCACATCAAAAATGTCAAATATCCTTTAAAATCAGAAAAATGAATGACAAGCTCTTTTTTCTTGATTCTTCTTTGTTTACATCTTGATTTTTTTCTTATTCACTTCTCGAATATGTGACGTTCAACATGTTCTAAGGAAATAAAGATTTAACGGGAATTAGGAACTATTTAATATGAGAAAATGCATATCTAAAAAAGAAAAATGATGATTTAACTAAGTTTACACGTGTAGATTCGTGATAGATGTGTTGCTTCAAATCTGTGTTATTCACACATGTTAAGTTAATAATTAATCAAAATAAACATATAAAAATAACTCTTTACACATGCGTAAATAAAAAATGTAGCAGAAAACAAATTTAAAATTTGCAAAAACATATCATCAACAAAACAATGTGTAATAATAGTACTCTTTACACATTTGTAAAATCATATATAAAATTTTTCTTGAGTAAATACTTAAAAATCATTATAGATTCATATATTCAGTTTGTGTAAACGTACATAATTAAATATACACGTACAAAAATTTTAAAAAAAACACGTGTAAAATATATAAATTAACCCAAATCTTGAAACACGATTTGGGTGCTTTTGGATGATCTGGTCGGTTCTACAAATCATTGGCCAGGTTTGTAAAATGTGAAGATTATGAAGAAAGACTAAACAACATCACCATACAAATTTTCAAGAATACCATGAGGGTCCAAAAATGAAACTTTTACACCCAATAACTTAAATTTTAAATCAAAACACCCATAAAAAAAATGAAATAAAAGTTTAAATATTAAGGTTGTAAAAACTATGGTTCATAAAAAGATGAAGATTACCTTTTGATTATTAACATCTTCACGTAAACTTCAAACACTGAAAGAACACAATGTTACCACTCTCAAAGCCATGGAAAAGCCTCTTCCTCTTTTTCTTGTCACTACCAGAAACAAATTTTGAAAAGAAAGGGAAGGCGCGTTTTCACGAACCAAATCAAACCGAACTATATAAGCAAGGGTATCCTCATGCTTGGATTGTTTTCAAACCGAGCAACTAGGCTCACTTTGAATTTGCAAAACCGCGCCAAATGTTGTGCTCGTGCTCGGCTCGTTTACAAACCTAGCTAGCAACTTGGTTTCAAAATAAAATTTAATACAAATTTATAACGTCTACATCAATTTTAAACTCATCAATTATAAAAAAACAATAAGTTTAACCAAAAACATGTACAAATTAAAACAAAAATTACAAATTAAAAATTGTCATAATACAAAAACATCATAGAAAAATTATTTGAAACGTTTCAATAATTCATCAACATCATCATTAGAAAAATTGTTTAAAATATGTGAATGTGCTGATTGCCGATGAGGGGCTAGGGATGTTCCGATTGCTAATATGGGGATGGGGCTATGCAATCTTGTGCCATCTGCCGATAAAGGGCTAGGATTGTGGATGAGAAACTAAGAGTTTGCCGCCTCCCAATAAAAGGTTGAGATTGTGGGTAACTTAAGGTTAACAAATATTGATGGAATCAAGATTGCAAAAGTCGTTAGGCGCTCCTAGGTTGGAATAACTCCTTGGAGCGAGTAATTGGAGAATACTCGGCCGTAGGCGGGAGTACTCGGGTAATACTCAGAAAGTACTCGGCCTCAGGACAACTCCTTGTAGCGGGTACTCGGCCTTGAGGGCCGACTTTTGCAACAGTGGATGGAATATTAATATATTTATGTGTCTCGTAGTTGTTAATGTAATTATCTTATACTATTAACATAAACGAATCTAGAATCTAGAAAATGAATTAATTTAATGATTTTACATTCAAAATATTATGATGTGGCTAGATATGATGGGCCTCATAAACATTAAAGCACGCCTCACTTCTGTAATAATTTGGTGAGTAAACATTATATAAGTTTAAATATAAAAAAAAAAAAGTAGTTTAACTATTTGTGTGTGTCCACACATATATATACACACATGCAATTCAAAATTATCCAACTCAAACAACCCGAATCAAAATTCGAATCAATTTTTCGGTTTCAAATACGGTTCAGGTTTCGATTTTTTTTTTCGGATTTTATTTTTTGAACACCGCTACCATCATCAGTATCTCTTACGGTAGCCAGCCCTCCCCTTCTTTCTCTTTCGTTAACCTGCTTTCTCAATCTCACTTTCTATGAGCCTGTTTGGGATTTCATTTTAAATTTTACTTATTTAGGCTCTGTTTGGTAACCTCTTAATCCCATTCAGAGGCTACCTCTTAATGGTTCATAGCATTTGAATGGTTAAAAACTATCATTAAGTCTGAATGATTAAGAGGTTGGTAATGGTTCATAACCTCTG
Source organism: Mikania micrantha (assembly GCA_009363875.1). Lineage (NCBI taxonomy): Eukaryota > Viridiplantae > Streptophyta > Magnoliopsida > Asterales > Asteraceae > Mikania > Mikania micrantha. The sequence goes on from CM018691.1 coordinate 97,197,087, forward strand.
AATGGTTAAGAGGTAACCCTAAGTCTGAATGGTTAAGAGGTTATGAACCATTCAGAGGTAGCCTCTTAATGTTATTCAGATGCAAACAAACAACCCCTTACTTATTGACTTTTACAAAAAGTCAATAAGCTGTTTACCAAACCTAAAAAGACTTTTGAAAATGATTTTTATAAAAGGGTAATCAGTTGTTTTTAAGAAGCTAAAAATTATGAGTTTTCAAAATAATTTTGACTTATTGGTATAAAATTACAAATATACCCCTACTCTTTACATTTTGCCCTTTACCTAATCTACTACCCACTGAAACAACCACTGTAATCCCTAAGGTTTGTTTAAAAAAATAAAATAAAATAAAAATTCGAATAATTATAATCGTGTTCGAATTTTAATAAAACAAAGTTTGAGGTATTTACTTTGAAATATTTGAATGTAATATATACATATAAGATAAGAGTTGATGAATATAACTTAAAATTATGACAATCTTTAAGAAACTTTCAACAAAAATCAAAAATTTTTAAATCTAGAGGGGCTTAAGCTGCCAACTCCCCGAACCCTTTCTCCCCTTCGCTCGTTTCCTCCTCCCAGCGACCCATTAACCAGTTTTTAACCCACGTTCGTTTCCGCGTGATTGCATATCAATTACAGCTCGACTTGAACGATTTTGGATAGAATTGGCATGCGTTAACAACTCTCAATCATCAATTGATTGAAATAAATTCGATTAAACACATAATCACTTCCGAAAATACCACAAGCGAACCGAAATTCAAAATCCCATGACATCAGTATAAAACAACGAATTAGACACACCATTAGGACCCTTTGCTTATTTCGAAACTTTCTGATCACAAAAGACTCGCTCACAAAGTTCCTGGAGTGCGGATCGAAGCCACTACCGGCCGAACCTAACCCATTGCTCGAACCTTGCTCAAACCAACGCTAACTAGGTAATTGTTTATACCAATTTACTCGAAAACAAAAAAGAAACGAAAGCCCCAACCTTTCGGGGGCTGATGGTCATTCATTTAAACGAATTGGATTGAACGAAAATGCTAGGGTTCATCCAATTTGGGAACCAATTTCCAGAAATGGATAAGTTTTGATTGAATATGATTATTTTAGAACACTTGGTAGCCTAATGGTTTGCTGAAGAGTGACCCATGGACCTGTTAACGTATTTTTTTTATATAAAAAAAAAACTGAAAAAAAATTATTAAAATTACAATCTTAAAAACTTTATTTCTAACAGTTTATTACTAAATTAAAAATTGTTTTAAACATTAGAAAAATAAATAAAACATTTAAATCAATATAATTCTTCTTACAAGATATAATAATTTTTTGAAAATCATTTTTTTTTCGTTATAACCTTGAATGTTATTTTACAAACCTTAGGAAAATAAGACTTTTAAATTTACATTCATTGTAAAGTTAAAAAGGATGGTCATTAACAAAGTAATTAAATTTTACGAAAAAAATATATAATATAAAATTTTCTAAAACACAAATTATAAACTTATAACCTATGCCATTATAATTATTTGTAAAACTTTCAAACATAATTATTTTATGACTTTATAAATTATATTATAAACTTTTAAAACATAAAACAATAAATATCATTATGTTAATACTTTATCAAAATCTTTTTAAAATCATCAAAGTAATATATGGAATAATCATTCTATATAACTAATTTGTAACACCTTAGGCTATTATCACTGAGGCACAAAACAAAATTCATATTCTTAGACGTTGTAATAAATAAGTGGAATACCAAAAGTATTCCAATTTATTTATTATACATAATTGAGAATATTTAATTATAACTAATAATTAAATATTATCAAAACAATTATTCCAAGCCTAGTTAAATATTATCAATGTTATAATTTTAAGGATTTCATATAAGCCATAGATTTAGGCAAACACTTGAACTTAAACTAAGGCATATGCTTTACATGAACACTAGGGAAAGCTTACTAGCTAAGGCTTGATACAAGTGAGTTTATTCTTACTTACTTTTGACATTTTGTAAACTTTTTGGGATGTTACAAATGATTTATACAAAAACACATTCATAGAGTCAAAAACATACACATAATGCAAACTCTTAAGCTTCGTAAATATGATTTAGATGCTATGTGAACTTATATGCTAAATGTTATGTGGGAATTAGGTTAGAAGACGTTTCATACATCAAATATATAGTAGTACATCGTAGCCTAAGAATGTGGCTACATTCTTTGCAATGACTTACGTCTTGTGTCAAAAAGGTGAAATGTACACAAACATAAACATTATGATTTACATTGTTTACGTCAAAGACCTAGCTAGTCTTGATTTAAGTTTTGTAATATCAATTGTTTGGATTCTTGCTTTGTGTTATTTGAAATTTGCATATGCTTTAGATCTAATTCTATTTAGTTTAATAGTTTTACATCTTTTTATACGTATTATATTATACTATTTTGAATTGCTCACCCACTATGCAAATAGATTACCCTTTTATTTTACATATATAACAGACTAAGGTGAAGATTATGGTGAAGACTTTGAATAGTGTTTAGAGGACCTAGTTAATTTAAAACATTTGTATAGTCAATTCTATTGTAATTTGTATTGAACTTTTGTAGACTTTAAATGTGATTTTAAATGAATTGTTGAATTATTTACTATGTGTGTTTAAACTATTGAAACATTATAATAGCACCATGAGCTTTTGAGCATTCACAATCACGCTTTGATGTATTCCGCCGTCGATCGGAATGTCACAACCACCCACCGCCACTGCCACTTCCACCGCCACTTGCCACAGCCACCCCCATCGCCACTACCTCCTACCGCCAACTCCGTCACCCCATCACGAACGCCGCCACCCACCGCCACTCGTCACTATCACTTGCATATAAAAAACTATTACTTGCATATAACATTAATGTAAGTAGTTGTTTACTTTGTTGTAATAATAGAGACTTATGTGTTATTTTATGCTTTGTAACATTGATATAAATGATGTTTTATATGTTGTAAATAATTGTTATTTTATAAGTTATGTTACATTTATTTAATACAAATGTCTAAGAAAAATGGTCGAAATTATAACCAAATTGAAAACAAAAATATGATAAGTTTAATTGTGTAGGTTTTTTTAAAGAATTACAATGTATACAATCATTTACATGATATAAAACCATCATTTATATCAATTGAACAAATTATAAGATAACATTTAAGTCTACGATTACAACAATGTAAGAAAATACTTACATTAATGTTATATGCTAGTAAAAAAAAATTTATTTTGTTAATGATGGTTTATTTTATAAGTTAAATTAAATTAATGTAAACACAGGGTTCAAGACAATAAAAAAAATTGTGAATATTATAATAAAATTAAAGATAAAAATATGACGTTTTGATAATGTATTTTTTACAAGAATAAACACATTTTGTAAAAAAGTTATTACTTTTTTTAAAAACAAGGAGTAAACTTTTTGTGATTTTGTAAAATCACATTTTACAAAATACCTTTTTAGTTTTTGTGAAAGTTTTACATCAGTGACATTTAATAATTAGATTATGCATACATGTATACACGTAGTTTATACTATTAATAAGATAATCTATTGAGTCAATCAAATCAATGAAATGGTAAGGTGACCAGCTAGATGTTCGATTCGATTCTAAATATATGTTTTAATTCATGATGTGAGGCTCAAATTTTAGAAGAGGATACAACTATTTTTCTATTACTTGAATAATAGATATGTAATACTAAAGTTTTTATCAAACTAAACTTTTTTTAATCGAACTAACCTAGTCTTAAATTTATACCATTTGTTTATTATGAGCAATATATGTAACAGATATAAATGAGCAAGATGTTGTTTGATTAAACCTAATTTAACTAGTTCTTTGCATGCTATTCTATTGTGTGATAGTTTATATGTTGATTGAAAAAAATTATATTAAATAACAATAATTAGCAATTAAGATTTACATATTGTACAATGATAAAAAAAGTTAAAAATAAATTTTGACCAAAATATGATTATACAAAAATTTTAACACATTAGTGATTAACAAAATCTATTTTCCTCTAGATAAAATAAGAAAACAATTTATCTAATAAGAGGTCCAAGAGTTCAAGGACTACTGATTTCCTACCATCAATCACGAACGTATTACAACTTACTATTGATTATGTGGCTAACGTTATAACACCTCAAATTACGTCTTATTTGCTGTGCACGCATATAAAGTATATATGTGTATGTGGGTTATCAATGAGCCAAAGTAAAATTGCACTAATTTTAACATTTTTTATTTATTATGTGAAAATAACGTTAAAAGTGTTGCGGTTATATTATTAACTTCAAACGATAACTATGAGCTAGGGACTCATTCGGAGCAGTCTTTCTATCCCAACTGGCATATGGGCAAGGTTTGTGTCCATCCTTGCCCCCTCCGCAGACCTTACTGAAAAGTGAAAATATATAATAGATATGTTTGTTTTTTTATAACACCTCAAATGTAAAGTTAAATGTTTTGGAATTGAAGTAATCAAAGGTCATGTCTATGCAGAAAAGGATTCCCTTGTCGAACATGTTTTGAATTTAAAATAGTTTCATCAAAACACAAAATAAAAAGTTATCAATTTGAAAAAAAAAATTAACAGAAAATTAACACTTCAAAATCACCGATTAGACTGCACTAACACACCACACATAGTAACAACAAAGGACCTAATACGTTCATAACGCAGAGATAAATACGTTCATCCAACGACCGTGGTCGGTGGTGTAAATCATCACGGAAACACAGGGGCGAATGTTAGTAGGGCGCCCCCTCTTTTTTTGGTCATAAGTGTTAATTTTCGGATCGAAAGGTTATTTTTAGTTAAAAATACGGGTTTCGTCCCCTCTTTGTTTCAAAAATTTAACATGTATTTAGAGTCACATAAATTTACTCCCCCCATTCCATAACAGTGAAGCCCCGCATCCGCCACTGCGGAAACATATAGAGAGAAAGTGAGTATTGAAGTTAATGAGAGAGGGTAATACGATAGCAATTAGGGGTTGTACTAATACTAACACATGATCTCCATCATCTACACATCATACAATTCACTAACTTCACACACATTATTTGTACTCGTACATTTTAAAAAAAAATCATTTTTAACATAAAAAATACAGATAGTAATATTATTACAATGAAAGAATTATTATTACAGTAGTGTATTATTAACCTAATCATTAGAGGTTTATACAATGAAAGAATTAAAATTTTAAGGTAGGTCAAACAAAATGAGTGGGGCAATGAAAAGAAAATTAACGGAGAGAATTGACATGAGTGGGACAATGAAACTAAAGTTAACGGAGAAAATTCACATGTGTCATTCTCAAATACTCTTTTATTAAAATAATTGAAGAAAATAATTGAGTTATTTCATTAAAATAATTAAAGAAAATAATTGAGTTTGAACACGGTTTTAGTCTACATAAAATTGGAGCAAATTTTATAGGATTTGGTTTATAACGATATAATATGATTCAATACCAACGAGCTTCTAGCCTAACGTACTGCAATGAAGCTGAGAAGTTGTACCTCATTGACATCATGTGTTCAAACCTAGGAAACGCAGTATGTTTACAGATTTATCATGTTCCCGCTTATGTGGTGGGTACAGTCTCATGGATGTTGAGGAATCGACCTTCGTTATAACTCTCTGTTCCTGGTGGCTAGCAGACAAAGATCAACTGCAATTCAATATATATATATAAGGATTGAATCCTATAAAAACTTAATCTTAAAAAGAAAACCTTTAAACCTTATGTGAGCCATTGATTTGAAATCTTGAAGATAAATATGTGGTCCAAATTAAACTTAAATAAACAAATTGGGTTTTGAATAAATAAATGATTTTTAATGTGGGTTAATGTGGACCACATATTTATATTCAAGATTCCAAATCAATTGCTCAAATAGGTTTAAGAGTTTTTTTCTTTAAGATTGGGTTTTCATATTCAATCCATATACATATGATGTGTTTACTTTGTTAACCCATGTTTATTGCATTAACCAAATAACTACATGTTATTACTTTTTTCTTGATGACCGGGGAACCCACTTGCGTGGTAAACCTTGGGCCCTCCCCAATACCTGACTAACTGGGGAGAACGGGTAAACCGCGGGCGCAAGCACCCGAGTCCGTGACCTTGTGGAGAAATTGTCACCCCCATGACTAGAACTCATGACCTCAAGGTTGAGACCTCAACACTCTTACCACTAGGCTCTCTCCACAAGGTTACATGTTATCACTTTAGGGCCAATATTAAAGTAAATCTAAAGCTGTAGGTTTTTTCTTTTTTCTTTTTAATTAATGTAAGTGGACCCTACATTAATTATATTAATTAAAAAAGAAGAAAAACACATACACTGTAGATCCCGACTAAAGACGAAGACTGATAAAGTCAACCAAAGAAGAGTTGAAGACTTGATTTTGTGATTTTCGTGTACATAGTATTTCGAGTACAGTAGAATTTCAAGCACTCGAACCATTTTCGTGTATAGAGTTCGAGTACAACTAGAATAGTATAGATAGATGTATTTTGTACTGTTCTACGGTTGGATTCCCGAGGCATGCTCTCTAGACTTATTGAGGCACTGTTTCGTGAACTTCACTGAATATACTTAAGTTTTCATCTTTCTACTTGTTCTTGTGATTCTATTCTTGATTCTGCACATTATAGAGTCTATTGATGCAGAATGGAGACATAAAGCTCGGTTCTTGACAAGATCTGGACCTACAAGTGGTATGAGAGACTTTGAGCTTTTTTCTACATCAAGGTACAAGCTTTTCAGTACAAGTTCAATACTTTCTTGTTCTACTCTACACTATCTAGCTGCTATTGAAATTTGGGACTCTAGATCTTGAGAAATTTTTCTGTGAACTTTTTTAAGTATTTTCGAGTTCAAAATTCGAGAACAGTTTTTCGGGTACAGTTGGAGAGTTCGAGTATAGTTGGGATTTCGATTACACTGGGTGTTCGAGTACAAGTTTGAGTTCGAGTATTACTGGTCTTCGAGTACACATCTGGTTCGAATACATAACTGATTTCAAGTACATCAGAGGTTCGAATACACTTGGTTTTCGAGAACTACCTTGGATTTCGAGTATACATTGGACTTCGGGTAGTATTGTTGTTTCGAGTATAGACTGAACTTCGTGCATTGTTTGGGACTTAGCACTCTTGGGATTTCAAGAACCTATACTTAGAAAATTTTCTGGTTGTCATGGCATCCAAGAACCTCACCAACTTGTCTAACATTCTGAACTTAGACAATGAGATTGGCATGAGAACCAAGCACCTAGACTCCTGTCAAGGGATAACTTCCAGGATTGGAAATTCAGGTTCCAATCTTTTATCAAGTACACAGACCTGAAGCTATGGAGGTCAATTGAAGAGGGGCCTTATGTGCCCAAGGACCCTGAGCTATATACTGAAAACGACATCCTATTGAAAGAGAAGGATGATAAGGCATACACATCAATCACTATGGCGTTGTAAACAGACGTGGCTCACGGGTTCAAGGAGCATCAGATAGCTAAGCAACTATGGGATGCTTTGGTGAAAAGGTTTGAAGGGAATGAAGACATGCAAGAAAGTCGCAAGAATATGTTAAGGCAAAGATTCAACATGTTCAACCATATCAAAGGAGAGTCCTATGCAGCTCAACTGAACCGACTTACACATCTAATGACTGAGATGACCAGTGCAAGAATTGAGATGTCTAAAGGAGAGGTCAACAAGAAGCTTTTGAACTCATTACCATATAGCTGGAATTCCAACTGCACCACCATCAATAGAACAAAGGATATGTATAAGACCTCTCTGAGTAAGTTGATCTCCATTATCAACTCTTATGACATGGATGACAAACAAGAGCCCTCAATCATGCCAGTTCTATGGGCATTGCTCCTGCATCAGAGAATGTTGCTCTGTTGTCTGCTATCAATTTTCAAGCATCTGGATCTCAGCAGTACCAGAAACGCTCATCTCAGTCTGTTCCGTTTAAGACTGCATTCCTTTCTTTAGGGCAAGTTAGTTCAGTGCCCAAGGTTAGCCTAGAAAGTGAAGAGAATCTGCTGCTGTTCAAGGGATTTATGAACAGTTACAACGCTTTTATTGCTGGAGAGTTGGCACCAGCCAATCTCACTCAAGATAACTTAGAGCAGATTAACCCGACATATGTGGAAGAAATGGATATTTTTTGGCAAATGGCCATGGCAGTCTTCCATGCCAAGAATTTCATCAAGAAATATGGAAAGAATAGTTTCGGCAACAACCCAGGGAAGAAGCTGGGATTTGATAAGTCAAAGTTGTCATGCTACAACAGTGACCAGCCGGGTCACTTTGCAAGGGAGTGTAAGCAGCCGAAGGTGGTGAAGGAGGGTGAGAAGAAGCCGAATGAGAAAGCTGCTGCTGGGGGTGGTGCTAGCACATCCAAGGCTCTGGTGACTTAGGAAACAGACTCCTATGATTGGTTTAATCAAGTACAAGAACTAGAGATGACCCTGAGTGACGCATTTATGGCAGAGGTGGATGAAAAACACAATGAGGTAACCGAAAATCTTTGCACAACTTCTTGCATTGAGAAGGAATTTAAGTACCGTTCTCATAATGAGACATTAATCAAAAAGGTCACTAAACTGAAATATTTTAACTCTGAGTTTCTCAAAAATGAAGCAATTTTTAAAAGAAAACTTAAGGCTGAGGGTCGGGATATTTCAAAATTGAAAGAACTTTTTAGTGACAAAGAGTCAAATTATCGAGATGCTAGACACAAAATCGATGAGCTCAGTTCTGAACTAGAACAAATTAAAACTAAACTTTCTAAAACCTCAGTCAGATGTGAAAAATATGAATATGCTAGAAAAGTTTTAGAAGACATGGTCAGTATTCAGTATCGAGAGAAAAAGTGCTGGGAGGAGCACAGAGTGTTCAACATCATCTGATAATGTGCCTAGAATCAACACATCAGTTGATGACTTGGTTTTACAGTCTGATCATGCTTTTGAGTTTCCCACTGAACCAGTTTCACTTACAGTTGACCCCATGTTTGTTTCTGATGATTCTGAGGTGTGTGCAGATACTTTAAATGATACAAGTCTGAGGGGGAAGAATGAAGAAAGAAGTGCTGGGAGGAGCACAGAGTGTTCAACATCATCTAGAAAATCACATTTCATTCCAAAAAATGATTTTGTAGGAAAATTTGATGAAATTAAAATCAAACCAAATGAGATGCTTAAGAATTTTAATTCCACTTTTGTTAAAAATGATGATGTTTTAGAATCAGTTTCTTTTACTTTGAATCAAGTGAACAGGGCTTGTTCCACAATCACCAAAGAGGTGGGTTCAAAGTTAAACCCTAACTATGAACCTTTTGTTCCAACCGGGTCATTAGAACAAGCCTCTACAAGTACTTCCTCCATGGTGATTGTGATGTAAAGCCGTTTGACCTAAAAGAATTTCATGAAAAGGTATGTTGCTTTGCATGTGGTAGACCGGGCCGCATTGACAGAAATTGTCTGCACCGACCTACTGAATTCTTGTATGGGAAGAATCAGAAGGTCACACCCAAGGCCAAACCTACCAAAGGATAAATGAGGACTGACCAATCCTCCAGGCCTAGGGTGAAATCTCAGAAGGTACCTCAGAATCTCCCCACTGCAAAAGAAGACCAAACCAGTAAAACAAAATCAATCTGGTTTTCTTAAACAAAAATCAAAGGTTTCGAAAACTAAAAGCAAACCACATTGGAAGAATAAACCACCAGTGAAACCACCTTCAAAACCAATTGATTATGGCAGTGGTGCAAGGCCCAAAATTATCAGGAATCAGTCAAGCCCAAAGGGGTTATCAAGAAAGGACTCATTGTTCCACCTGTACCTAAATCTTTTATGGTTTGGTTACCCATTTCTCATTGATTGTGTGTGTGATGCAGGGACGGCCCGATAAGCTTAAAAATGCTTGGTACGTGGATAGTGGCTGCTCCCGGCATATGACTGCGGATTTCTCTCAGTTACATGAAGTCACCCCTTTCAACGGAGGATACGTCTCATTTGCCGGAGACAAGGGAGGGAAGATAAGCTTGAAGGGCACAGTCACAAATGGAACTCTAAGTTTTGCGGATGTGTACTACGTTGAAGAGGTCAAACACAGCTTATTGAGTGTTTCTCATATATGTGACAAGAGCTTCTCAACACACTTCACAAACAAGGAGTGTCTTATTCTAAAGCCCGGATTTGTCGTACAGGAGAAGTGGATCTTGATTAGGACTCTGAGAATCAACAATGCCTATATCATCAATATGAATTCAGATTCATTCACTGAAAACACCTGTTTGTTTTCAAAGTCATCGGAGCATGACTGTTTGTTTTGGCATCATCGACTGGGTCACGTCAACCTGAAGAATCTCAACCGACTCGCTAAGGGAGATCACGTTATTCGCTTACCTTCTAAAGACCTCTCCTCAATTGAGAACTGCATTGCGTGTGCCAAAGGGAAGCAGCACAAGAGACCCCATAAGCCTAAACTTTTCAACTCAATCTCATCAATTCTGCAACTTCTTCACATGGATCTCTTTGGACCAGTCAACGTAATGAGCATCGGGAAGAAGTCATATTGTCTGGTTGTGACAGATGATTATTCTAGATTTAATTGGGTGTTCTTTCTGGCCAAGAAAGATGAGACACTAGAGATTCTGAAGAAGTTTATCACCCTGATTGTGAATAAGAAGAATCTAAAGGTTAAGGTGATCATAACTGACAACGGCACTGAATTTAGAAATCAGACACTTATTGATTTCTGCTGTGAGAAGGGAATTGCTCGGCAGTACAGTGCAGCTCATACACCTCAGCAAAATGGAGGTGCTGAAAGAATGAACAGAACGCTTACCGAAGCTACACGGACCATGTTGTCAGAGTCCAAATTGCTAATATTCTTTTGGGCTAAAGCTGTTAACACATCTTGTTATGTTCAAAATCGAGCACTGTTGAACAAACGTCATCAGAAGACTCCCTATGAGATTTTCTTCAAACAGAAGCCAAAAGTTGGTCATTTCAAGTCGTTCGGGTGTCTGTGCACTCTCCTCCATACTGAGCCGAATCATAAGTTTGATGACAAGGCTGATGAGTGTTACTTTGTGGGCTATTCATCAGAGAAAGCTCCCTACCGGGTATACAACAAGAAGATCCGGATGATTGTGGAGTCATACTATATCGACTCGCAAGAGATGAACAACACCGATGCCGGTTTTGGTCCAAACATGTTATTTCAGTATGATACTACTTTTGATCCTTTTAACACTACATCTGAGAGTGCAGGACCATCTTAGCCAACTGATAACTTCTATAAGGGTGATGACGTAGATTACAGGGTTGACTACGTTCCATGTGATCCCAAGCTTCTGACGGTTGACCCACCAGGCATGTATGATCGGGCTCCTCCAGTTCAGCCAACCCTGATCAATGAAGTCATCCCTTTAGATTCGGATACTTCTCAGTCAGTTCAGCCAATCCCGGAGACTGATCAAGCATCATCTTCTTCCCACCAAACCTTTGACAATCCACTGTTCTCAAACCACATCCCTGAGGAACATTGTGTGGATCATGGAGCCGAAGCAAGTGAAACCGCTCCAATTGACAACCTTTCTTCCTCCAGTGAAGATCAGATGAAGCACATCAAAAATTTGCTAGACAATCTAGATGTGGAGGAAGTGACAACTTTAAGCATCAACAAGAATCATCCTATGGAAAACATTATTGGACCTCTTTCAGAAGGAGTTCTCACACGGAGCCGGTCCATTCCGGCTTAGAACACCTTGCCTGAAGGAACTATCTAACGAAGTAAATCAGGTCCGATTAATTCTTGTTTGTATTCCTGTTTTATTTTGCAAGTCGAGCCCAAGAATGTCAAGATGGCTCTTAAGGATTCAAGCTGGGTCGAGGCAATGCAGGAAGAACTGATGCAGTTTCAGAAGCTCAAGGTGTGGAATCTGGTTCCATTTCCTAAAGGGAAACTGTCAATTGGAACCAGATGGGTCTTCAGAAACAAACGTGATGATTCGGGTGTCATCATCAGAAATAAAGCACGGTTGGTATTTCAAGGCTTCTACCAACAAGAGGGGATCGACTACAAAGAAGTCTTTGCACCAGTCGCAAGACTTGAAGCTATTCGGATCTTCTTGGCCTACGCTTTCTACATGAACTTCACTGTGTATCAAATGGATGTGAAGACTGCCTTCTTGTATGGAAAGGTCAAAGAAGAGATATATATGTGTCAACCCCGGGGTTCGAGGATTCGCAATATCCCAACCATGTCTACAATCTAGACAAAGCCCTCTATGGTCTTCATCAAGCACCTCGAGCGTGGTATGCAACACTTACAGATCATTTTCTTGCTAATGGATATACCCATGGAGCCATTGATCAGACGCTGTTCGTCTGCAAGGATAAGGATGATTTGATTCTCGTCTAAATCTACGTGGTAGACATTATTTTCGGTTCCACGAGCTCGGTGCTATGCAGAGAATTCGAGGCTGTGATGAAGAAAAAGTTTGAGATGAGTGCGATAGGGGAGATGGCATTCTTCTTGGGTGTCCAGATAAAGCAGGATCCTAAGGGCGTGCTGATTCATCAAGGAAAATATTTTATCGATATCCTAACAAAGTTCAATATGCTGGAATCAAAGCCTGCATCACCTCCTATGGCTGCTCGTCCGGTCTTAACTTTGGGTTCTGATGGTGAAGATGTTGATCAGCCCCTTTACTACTGGATGATTGGCTCATTGATGTACCTGCCCACTAGCCGACCAGACATCATGTTCTCTGTATGCCAGTGTGCCAGATATCAAGCAAATCCGAAGGCCTCTCACCTGATTGCTGTCAAGAGGATCTTTCGCTACCTCGTCAGGAAACCGCGTTCTCGGCTTGTGGTATCCTAAGAACTTGGAGTTTCGTTTATATGCTTACTCTGACAGTGATTTTAGGGGTTGTAACTTAGACAGGTAATCAACCACTGAAGGATGTCAACCACTGAAGATGTTGCTGCTTCCAGTTGCTGTTCTCAGGTTATATGGATGCAACAACAACTCCTCAATTACAGTTTGAACTTTCTTGACTCTCCTGTTTGTTGTGATAATGAAGCTGCCCTTCACATCGTCAAGAATCCGGTGTCACACCCCAACCGACGACGGAATAACGTCGAGGCACGATGGAGACTGTTCAAAAGCTCATGATCGATTATTAAAGTTTAATATTTATTACATTCCAAATTAAGTGACATACAAGTAGTTAAAAAACATAACATAACATAAACAAGTTCATAGTTCATAGTTCAAAGTTTATTCTAAGTCCAAAAGCCCTACATGATCCTCATAGCTTCACTAGTTTGTACCTGAAACATGTTTAGATTCAAAGGTCAACTATAAATAGTTGGTGAGAAACATAGGTTTTGACACCAAAAGTTAACAGTTCAAAAAGATAAGCTTTGCAATTTATATGTAACATAGTGATATAAGGCAATATGTGGAAACATACACATGTAACTATTGCAAATCAAACCTTAGTTAACTTAGTTAGGCATAGTACTCCATACTACCCTTATAATAGTTAAGTACTGTGTAATCACCGGCAGGGTGGAGTGGTCAGTTCAATAGATCTATCATCACAACAACTTGGCTTTCACAAGTTAATGATCAATGCACAAGTTAAGTATAGTTAAGATGGTAGTTTTGGACATATATCTCAAATACACATAGATACAAGTTTGAATTGCAGAAAATAGTTCAAAGTTAAACACGTTCCAGCCCTGATGATTTTGTAAGCAAAAGTAAAAGAAAATGGGGCTATGTAACTCACCTTGCAAACTGAGTTGGAAACAAAAATCAGGATATTATCCAAACTGGTACCGTATTAGGCACCTACAACATTATAGATTTCTTTCGAGTTTTTGTACTTAATGTGGTTCGTTTTGTCGTTTATTGTTGTCGTGCTTTTTGTATATTTGGTTAATTTAAGTTTCGGAATTTCTTAAAATAATTATGCTTTGAACTTATATTTACGTATTTGTTATAATACTTTGAAAATACTAAGTGTCGGGTTTTTAGAAAATTTTGGCATTATAACGATGTATGTTTGGAATATTACCATTTTGTTTAATACGTCAATACTTATTAATTATTTCAATATGTATAAACATATTTACAAGTGTATACATATATCACATCATTCAAGTGTGTGTATGACATATATACACTTTTATATATGTGAAAATAATTAAAATGTATGTAGAAATGTTACTGTTTATAAATTGTTTTTAGACAGATTTTGTCCGGCTTGTTCGGATAAACTTTAAAAATAGCAATCGTTGGAATAAAGTTATGAAACTTTACAGTACATTATTTTAAGGTGTTTTGAACAACTTTCATTCAGAAAACGTTTTGTGATTTTGCTTGTAACTGGGTCAAAACTGTCAGATAAGTGTAAGTCCTTAAAGTTTCTGTTTTGACAGATTTAGTCCAGTGAGTTCGGATTCATTTTTGACATAGTAAACCTTTGAGTTAGGTTACGAAACTCTTCGGTCTACCTTTTAAAATATTATGAACAACTTTCATTTAGAAAAGTTTTCATGATTCGGATCTTAAGTATGTTAAAGCAGCTGCAAAAGTCAGGGGGTACAAATCCGCGTACTGATCTTGTGAAGGCTGTTTGGTGCATCATTTGGTCAGTTTAGAAGCTGAATAAGTAGTGCATGGAAAACTAACACAATGAACTTAGTCGTGGAATCTGAGTTTGTTCATTTTGGAGTTGTCATTTCCATTTTATAACTTGTTGAATTTGTGTTAATTTTCTGCTAGAATTTCAGAAATGTGTGTTTTCATATATTTAAAATAAATAGTTTGATCATCCATTTGTATATGTAAATTCTTACATGCAAGCACTCATTATTTACTCTAAGATAATTATACATATACATACATACATATGTATGTATGTATGTATGTATATGTATATGCTTGCATGCATCTATCATCATACACACACACACTACTAGATCACTTCGATCTTTTAAAAACTCATGTTCTTGGTTCCATTTCTTTAAACTTTGATGATCAACATTTCCATTTTTATGATTTTGAGAACACAAAAGAATAAGAATGCTATACCTTAGTGAAATCAAGCTAGATGAAACAAAGTGTATGTTTTTGCACAAAAAACTTCAAAAACCCATCAAACCCTTCAATAATTTGATGAATGATGAAGAAAGAAAAGCTTGGAAATTGAGATATGATGGTGGTGCGGTGGTTCACGTACAAGAGGGAGGGAGAGAGGAAAGTTTGAGTGTTGAAATGGCTAAAATGATTTGTGTGGATATATAGGATTTTTTTCAATATCTTTCAAATGATGAGCTTTTGCATGCTTGACAAGTGTCCATACTCTTTCCATAACAAGAGATATGGTGGGATTTTCTAATGGCATAACTGGTATAATCTGAGTGTTACGGTGTTCAGATCTTGTACTGGGTAATTATTTATACACGATTTTTATTCTAAAAGTATTAAAATATTAAAACTTACTAAATAATCAACTTTAAACACACTAACGGTGTTAATAAGTCAACCTTGAAAATTGACGACTGTCACATCCGGTATAACACTCCAAAACTAAACACATTGACATCCAGATTCATTTTATCCGCGACTGTTTCAAACGAAAACTGATTCATCTTGAAAAGGTCCACACAAATGTTAATCTGGCGGATCTTTTCACTAAACTATTCGACACAACTCGCTTTCACCATCTCCTTGCCTCTCTCAAACTAATAAGTTTTGATTAAACATTTTTGCAAATACTGTAAAATATGTGTTTTGTTTTACTTTAATTTTTAGATCACAAATTTTGTGGGAGAAAATTTACAAAAACAATAAAAAGATTTTTGGTCTTTGAGTCAGTCTATGAAAATCTACAAGTTAAGAGGGAGTGAATTTTAAGAAAACGACAAAAAGATTTTACATTTTCAAAATTTAAGAAAATACAAAAAGATTTTACATTTTCAAAATTTAAAAAAAAATAAAAAAGATTTTATTTGGATGGTCAAGTGAACTGGTTCAATTTGGGAAATGAAATGATTTCTCACTTTTAGAAATTCACTGCCTAAAAGTTATTTTAAAGAATAACAACTTTGGATAACTATAATTCACTAAAAAGTTAAAAACAAGTTTTTCCAAATGAAAGGAATGGACATGATCGTTCAAAAAAATTATATATATAAATAAGTGAGAAGTAAGGAAAATCAAATAACCGGAAAGATGTAACAACTATTTGACTTTTTGAGTAAATCTTTAAGTCAAAACAAGATTGTGTGTCAATAAACTCGAAATTGTTTTGAAAAACTCGGGTATTTTCCATGTTTTGTGCAAACAAAGAGCGGGAAATACTTACTGAAGCATCCTTTGTTTTGCGTAAAGAAAGACTTGGATGTGTGACACTAAGGCTAATGTGTCTGCAGATCAGTAAAGTAAAAGATGTAAATGAGCACAAAGATGATAGAACCCCTTTCTTGTTCTTGATTCTAATCTAATAGATCTCTTCTTTTCTTTTCTCATCTTAAACTTGGTCAAAACGGTTTAAGTTCGTTGAAACACAATCAAAGTTTGAAAAAAAGATTTCACAAAATGATGTTAATCTGGTTTCACTGTCTGATAGTTCATAAACTTCCCAGAAGTATTTTCAGAAGAACCGTAAAAAACTTTTGATCATAAGTCAATTTTTGAGTTATGGATTAACGAGTGGAAATTATTGGTGGGATATAATTATTTTAAGGTTGGGTTTCCATAAGAAATTATTTTAAGGTGGTCAAAATTTTGATACAGATTTGATCCCACGAAATTGACCCGACTCAACTTTGAACTCGTCCAAAGTTTTTGAGTTTATTTAGAAAAAGTTAGAAATTTTTCAAAAATAGTTGTTGTATTCGAAAAGAATTGTATTCGAAATCCATACACGATTTCGAGGACACGAAATGTGTACTCGAAGTATTGCCTATATATAGTTCGAGTATGCCAGATTTCGATTACCATTTGCTTCGAGTACACTCTCCTTCTCTCTCCGGAATATCTCGATTTCTGTGCTTCTTTTCAAAAATCCACTCCGACCAACTTGTAGATCCCACTTACGCGACCCTAGGTATAGATTTTGATCCAATTCTAACCGCTAAATAAAAAGTTATTGGACAAAATAAAAAACGAGTACTTCAGTTCGTTAAATGAGAGAATCTTGGACTTATCACCTCGAAAAACTTAAAATTAGAAAGAGATCTTCTTATATGTTGTCGCCTTCGAATTCTGAGCATTTCGAGTATAATTAGGTGTTCTAAGAAGCAAAATTGAAGGAGTTATGAAGTTTTTATAGTTATCGAAATTTTGAATTTGGAATACAGGTTTCGAATACAAATTTCGAGTACAGCCTAATTTCGATTACAACCCAATTTTCGATTACAACTTGATTTTCGATTACAACTTCATTTTCGAATACAATAGAATTTTTGTGAACTCAGATATTTCGTGAACTATCTAAATTTCATGAACTCCAACAACCACCGTCCCACCACCTTTACAATACACCACGAGTATGTCCTTATCCAGTCATTAGGGCACAAGTAAACAAACAATCAGTAAGCAGCATATATAAATCAGATGTATAACAGGAGTTCAGTTAACATGTAATAGACACATAAGCATGAAATCCTGAATATACTAACTGGTGTATGAAATAATTCATACTAGGGTATCCTACGGTTATAGACTAGGTCAACCATTTCTGGTAACCTAATTCCCTATAACCCAGGCTCTGATACCAATCTGTAACACCCCGACCGATGGCGGAAACGTCGGGATGCCACGAGAGATGTGTAGATTGTTCATAAGCTCGTGGGCATCTAATTTAATTCATCACATATCATTTAATCAACCAAATTCATTACACAAAAATCATGTCTATCATGAATTAGTTATATCAAATACAAAAGAGATTTAGCTATCTAACTAAATTCTAATCGCCAGAATTTTAGTTATTTAGCTATGTCCAAGATCCTACGTGATGATGTCCCAAAAGAGTGTAGAGCTATCATGCCCTACCTACTTGTCTTCATTTCCTGAAACATGTAAAAATCAAGTGTCAACTACGAAGTAGTTGGTGAGTAATCATAAGTTTTTATATTTAAAACGGTTTTATAAAATGATTATAAAAGTTTAGAGTTTCTTGAGAAAATCCACATGAGTACCTGTGAGAATATCCAACACATCATCCCAGCACATATCCAAACACATAAACCAACACATAACCACATATATCAATAATTCATAGATAATCAACCACATAACCATTCAACAAATCTCAAACATCAATATTCTCAAACAGTATATGTGACAATGCATGGAATTTATGTGATTAACATAAGTTAAAGACATGAACCATGGAGTGGAAGCAACCCACGTGACAATACATGAAATCAAAGCAATTAACCGAAGTTAAAGGCAATGATTCATGGAGTTGTGATAATCCAAGTGGCAATACATGTAATCATTGTTAATGACCGGAGTCAATGACAATGTTACACAGATATATAATAATCAGTGATAATCCATAGATAATGATAATCCCATAATATGAATATCATATTGATAAACATGTATCATCCATGTGTTATCAAAATAATATTTAAAATTGGTATACATATTTCACCTCCGAGTTTTAAATCAAAACAATTTAAAAAGGAGGTTATGAGAACTCACCTGAGTCCTTAGAATCAGTGTTCCTGTAATATGCGCGCCCACGTAGGTGAAATACAAGCAACCCAATCAACCTGAATTTAATGTATGTTTATGTTCGTAAGTATACGCGTGTTATTACTCTTAGGTGCTTACTTTAACCTTGTAAGTACTTCATTAACTTAAATCCATTTTGCCTAAGTTAAATGAAACACTAAGGGAGTTACAAATAGTTATTATTAAATGTTATTTAACTTGTCGGTTTCAATCATTTAATAAGGGTAACTATTTGGGTCATCTTATGTGGTTTCCCATAAATAAGTGTATCCTAAGATGATAACCCTTATCTTACACACATATATATTTACCTACATGCATGCTCTAGCTTTGAATTAACCACCATGACATCCAAGTTATTAATATATAATTTGGGTTTTAGAAGTCATATTTAGATTGTCCATAACCCATCCTCAATGTAGGAAATTACCTAGTTCACAACTCATGATTATTGAGAAAAGAAAAGAAATATTTATATATAGCAATTCAAAGTATTTTGCATTCATGGGTATTCATGCACTCATTTTACTTCATTCGTCCTTAACATTTAACTAAATTGTGTAAGTCTAAAAATCCTTGACCCAATTTTCTTCCCTAGGTTCGCTGCCCATTAACAGGTTTAAGTGGCTCAAGGTTCGGCCAATAGGGGTTCATGGAGCCACAAGGTTCGGCTGGTATCTATTAGGGTTCGGCAATCAAGAGTTAGACCACCAGGTTCGCTGTATAAAGATTGGTGGAATAGCTCTAGGTTCGGCTAGGGGAATGGTTCGGCTAGCTGGTCCAGATTCATCCCAATCGGTTCGATCGGCCAGGTTCTTAGCACCACTGAATGTGTAGCTCCCTGGTTTGTAGGACCATTGTTTATCCCAGGTACGGATTACATGACTGAGATTTATCCAAGGCAAAAGGTTCGCACAGTAAAAGCCGTAATGCAAGGTTCGGCCGGTAGCAGCTTCAGCCATGATGGTTCGCTGGGCTGAAGTTCGTCCACCAAAAGAGGTTCGTGACCAGCTGTAGATTCGTGGCCAGAAGGGAGTTCGGCAGTCACAGGTTCGCGTGGAGGCTTAGGTTCGCGGCTACACCCCAAGGTTCGTCATCCCAGTTTCGCCACAGTGAGGTTCGGCCAGTGTCTAAGGTTCGCAGTCTCCTGGTTCGGCTGCCATGGTGGTTCGTTGAGTGGGAAAAAGGTTCGGCTGGTGGAAGATGTTCGTGGAGCTGTGTGTGGGTTCGGCTAACCCATGAAAACCACAGGTTCGGTAACCTGCAGTCACGACTCCACACTGCCCATCATCTTCCCTTTTGATCCCTACATGTTACACGCTCATCCATGGTTTCCATACATTCAATCACATGCATTTTTAGGGTTTTTAAGCTTGGAACCGTTTCAAATAAATGGTGATGATAGTTAGTGTATGTTTAAGTGTAAAAACAGAAAGAAAACTCAAGATTTACCTCGAAATATGGAGCAACCGTGATATTTTCTTGTACTTTCTTGTTCCCCTCGGTTGTGCGGTCGCGTAGCCACCAAGATCTCGGAATTCCGACAAGGAATGAAGAAGATAATGTAGAGAGAAGGTAGAGAGAGAAAGCTTGGTCGAATTTGATGTTCTAGTGAGAGAGTGACTCTTTCAAGAATGAGGAGGAAGAAGAATAACATGGTTTTTATAGTCCGGGTTCATATCGTGTGTTCGATCTCGTTCTTTTCGCAATATAGTAATTAAATGATCGGTTTTTACGTAAACACATTTAAAACATAAAACATTTTAAAAATTATGTTTCGTTTTAATCAAATGATTTTTAAATAAAATCGGTTTAAAATTCAATGCCTCTGTTTACGTTCGTTAAATTAATTATTTAAATACAACGATTTATTCGGTTTTGTTTTAGGTTGTGATTCCTAATAAATATTTTCAGTTTTTACTTATTAATTTAATATCGTTAGATATTATTTAATCATCTCGTCGAAACGCGTTACTTACGTACGTATTCGTAAAGATCGTCACCTTTGCGAATTCGACGCTCGTATCGTATTTCGATTTGATTTACTATTTATGGAATATCGTTTCAGAATATCATTCTTAATAATTATATTCGTGTGAATCGTCACCCACGCGAATACATTATTAAGTTAATATTTCTAAATCAATATTCGCATTTAAGTTATGTTCGTAACCTCACCATCGCATAATTGTTTCCAATCAAACTTTCATTATTTTATTAACTTTAATATTATAATCCCAATCCCAAAACCCACTAAACCATATCACCGACACATCCATCATAGACCGAAATATGCATATGTATAGGGCATATGCAGGGGTAGATCGCAACCTCCCCAACACCGTCCCACCGCTATTTCGATAAACCATGACCATGTGTCCTTGACTATGTTTAGCAACCAACCATAACCAACTCTTAACCCCTTTCATTCCAAACCAACATCCATAAATCTGTGAAACGTAACTGCAATAAACTCTCTGGTTCCGTTTAGTTGGATTTCAACTAAACTTCCCATGGTTTATGCATCTAATAATATGTTCTCAATATGTATACCAATAACATTGATAATCATCAAATAATGCATCATTATTAATAATTATAATATCAGGTCGTAACAGTATAATCGTACAGATGTACGGACAACCTGAAGTACAGTGATGTTACAGTCTCCCCTAGTTAAGAGAATTTCGTCCCGAAATTCAACTCAAAGTGACTGTAGTGACTAAATGTGGGTACTTAAGTTTCATCTGATCTTCCCGCTCCCAGGTGAATTCTGGACCCCACTTCGATTCCCAACGTACTTTGACAATTGGAATTCTACTGCGTTTGAGCTTTTTAACCTCCCGATCCATTATTTCCACTGGTTTTTCAACAAAGTGCATGGTATCATCGACGCGAATGTCATCGAGTGGTACCTGAAGATCTTGATCAGCTAAGCACTTTCTAAAATTGGACACGTGAAACGTCGAGTGCACATTGCTAAGTTCAAGAGGAAGTTCCAACTTGTAGGCAACCTTCCTGATCCGTTCAAGAATCTTAAAAGGGCCCACATATCGTGGAGCAAGCTTACCTTTCTTCCCGAATCGTACCACTCCTTTCCATGGAGATACTTTGAGTAATACCACATCATCAACTTCAAACTCTAAGGATTTCCGTCGTTTATCCGCGTAACTCTTCTGTCGACTACGTGCAGCTAACAGATTGTCACGGATCTGGCGGATCTTGTCAGTCGTTTCTTGAATAATCTCGGGACCAGTGATCTGCGATTCGCTGACCTCGGTCCAACAAATAGGTAACTGACATTTTCTGCCATAAAGAGCTTCAAACGGCGCCATACCAATGCTCGCATAATAACTGTTGTTATACGAGAACTCGACTAATGGTAGATGGCTATCCCAATTGCCACTGGAATTGATGACACAAGGTCTCAACATGTCTTCCAAGGTCTGAATCGTTCGCTCCGTTTGTCCATCCGTTTGAGGATGATAGGCGGTGCTAAGATCCAGTCTTGTTCCAAAAGCTTCGTGAAGTGATTCCCAAAATTGTGCTGTGTTGTTTGCTTGCCATGCTTTCAGCAGAGGTGTTTCTCTGGGTTTAGAAGACCTCAGGCTTAACCATCCGAAGCCTAAGGGACTTTCTGACACATTGGCTTGGATTGCTAAAGGGAGTTATTTCTTTGGCCACAACAACACTGAGTTTACTCATCGATCGGGTTGGGCTCAGGGTGTGGTCTGGAATGCCTTTGGGAACTGCTGGTATTGGACTTTTATTGGGTTGGGCTATGGTCTAGTGGGCCATAGATCCGGTTATGATTATATTTTCATTTGGACACATAGGGGTCAGGTGATATTTACATATGGGCTTCTCTGGTGGATCATTCACTATTTTTTGGGCTTGATGTGGTGGGTTCCTCTTCACTATTCTTCTCTCTCCATTGAAGACGTGGGGAACACTCGGCATCAACACTACAGTTGTTTTAGTCTTTTCTATTTATGCATTACGTTTTGTAAGTATTGGTGTTTTGGCATTTCTTTGTATGCTTGTATTACTCTTAGGCTCACCCCTTTTTTGTATAGGTGGGGTGATGGGGATAAGTTTATCCCTATGATTTTTTGGGTCCCTAAATCTAGGGTAGTGTTATGTTGTATTTCGAGGGGGAATGCCCCCTTGGTCGACATGTAATTTTTTTGGTGGTGTTATATATTTTTCCGGGCAAAATGCCCTTTACCCAAAAAAAAAAAAAAATCGTGCTGTGAAAGGAGCATCACGATCTGATATTATGCTCAAAGGAATTCCATGTCGGCTAACGATCTCATCAATGTAGATACGAGCTAACTTCCACACAGGGTACGTTTCGCGTATCGGTAAGAAATGAGCCGACTTGGTCAATCTATCAACTATGACGCAAATACTATCCTTACCGTTGGTGGTTCGTGGGAGTTTAGTAATGAAGTCCATAGAGATATTCTCCCACTTCCACATGGGTATTTCCGGTTGTAACAACAATCCTGATGGTCGCTGGTGTTCTAACTTGACTTTTGCACAGTTAAGGCATTTGGACACGTATTCAACAATATCCTTCTTCATACCGGGCCACCAGTACAAGGCCCTAAGGTCTTGATACATCTTATCAGCACCCGGATGGATTGAGTAACGAGACTTATGAGCTTCATCCATAATCACCATCCTAAGATCACCCCTGTTCGGTATCCACAACCGATTCAAGTAATACATCAAACCATCATCCTTAGTTTCCAATAATATCTCAGCCCCGCATGACATCTCATTTTTCAAGTTATCTTGAGCTAATGAGTATTGTTGGGCTGTGAGAACATCATTACGGAGGTTAGTGTGCACTCGGACACTATGGATCTGAACTTGACTTTTGCGACTCAGCGCATCTGCTACTACATTCTCTTTACCAGGATGGTAGCGAATTTCACAGTCATAATCGTTCAACAGTTCAACCCATCTCCGTTGTCTCATATTAAGCTCTTTCTGATTGAGAATATGTTGCAAACTTTTGTGATTTGTAAAGACTACACACTTTGTGCCATAAAGATAATGTCTCCATATCTTCAAAGCAAACACGACTGCACCAAGTTCCAAGTCATGTGTAGTGTAGTTCTTTTCGTGAATTTTCAACTGCCTACATGCATATGCCACAACCTTTCCCCGTTGCATGAGGACACAACCGAGTCCTAAGTTGGATGCATCATAGTAAACCACAAAATCATCATTTCCATCAGGCAGTGTCAAGACAGAAGCATCTCAAAGTTTCTGCTTTAAAGTCTGAAATGCCTCTTCTTGCTTTGGTCCCCACTCGTATGGTTTATTCTTTTGATTCAAAGAAGTGAAAGGGACAGCAATCCTGGAGAAATACGAAATAAACCGCCGATAGTAACCGGCAAGTCCAAGAAACGATCGAATCTCCATTGGTGTCTTTGGTGTACTCCAATTCTTCACCGCATCAATCTTCGCAGGATCCACGTGAACACCCTTTTCATTGACTATGTGCCCCAAGAATTGAACTTCCTTAAGCCAAAATTCACATTTAGAGAATTTGGCATACAGTCGCTCCTCTCTTAGGATCTCCAAAACCAACGTAAGGTGTTGCTCGTGTTCTTCTTTGCACTATGAGTAGATCAAAATATCATCGATGAATACAATCACAAACTCGAAAAAGTATGGCCTGCAAACCCGGTTCATCAGGTCCATGAAAATCGCGGGTGCGTTGGTAAGGCCGAAGTGCATTACCAGAAATTCATAATGGCCATATCTTGTTCTAAAAGCCGTCTTGGGAATATCATCATCATGTACACGAAGCTGATGATACCCAGACCTCAAATTGATTTTTGAAAACCATGCCGAGCCTTGGAGCTGATCGAAGGAAAGAGGAAAGAAAGATTTATGGCCTTCCCACAGTTCATCCAGATTATTATCAACAAGCGACACCAGAATCTTGTTCCCACTATTGGTACTTTTGGGATCAAGAGGTTGAGGGAGGACATATTTTCATACATAATGATGAACAAGCGGAGGAAGAAGCAGTATGTTGGAGAACACCCTCTTGTCAAGTTTGGCAGGTTTGCTGGAGAGGATATAGAGACGGAGGAACAAGGCACTCTTGCAGCATTTGTTGCTGATTAACATGATGTTTAGACTGCGGGAGCCACAACCTTTGTTGTAGAAAAGCATGAAAACCCTCCCACCGGCACAAGCACTGAGGTCGGCACGGCTGCCGAGGATTCTGTTTCTGAGTCTTCATCATCATCCGGTGAAGAAATATTGATTTGAGAAAAAGAGCATGTCATCCCACCGTGAAGATATTCAGGACATGGGCTACATGCCAACTCCTGAGTCTTCGCTATGGAAGAAGAGGCTCAAGATGATGTCAAAGCGATCAAGGGATCCAAGACTCCAAAAGAAGACCACGGGATCGTCCTCACTGTCTCAGACTCAGCCTCCACCACCTCCACCTCCTACTCAATCCGAACCACCAACACAACCCAAAGCACCAACACAGCCTAAACCACCAACACAGCCTAAATCATCACAACCACCAAAGCCAAAGCAGCCCACTCAACCCATCAAACCCAGAACTACCACCCAAATTCCCATTCCACCACCACCTTTCACCACCTTAGAAACCACCCAAACCACATCATCATCTCCTCCTCACATTCACATCTCACTGCCACACTCTCCTCCTCCCATCCACCATTCAAAACCACCACCATCTCCACCCAAGAGCCAAAGAGACAAAATCAAGGCTCCAATGCGTACTCCATCGCCTTATGCACCTGAGGGGATGTCCGTGGATATGGTATGGCTACAGGAGTGTGTATTCCTACTGGAACAGGATTCCATTACAAAATCATGACAAGATTATAGAGTTGCAGGGAGCCATGATCAGAATTTGTGAAATGTTCAAACGACAAAACCGAGACCTTGGTCGTCTAGAGAAAAAGAACAAACGTCTGACAGGTCATTGAGGAATTGACTGGGTCTAAGGTTGATGATCAGAAAGAAGATGATGAGGATGAAGATGATGATGAAGAAGAAGAAGAAAAGGCAGAAAAGAAGGATGAAGATGATGAAAAAGATGGCAAAGACGCCAAGGATGACAAGAAGGATGATAATGATGATGATGATAACACTGGTGGAGATATGGGCCAGGGTGCCAGTTCATCCGGTCAAAAGGATGATGAGCCAGTACAGGACGCTGCAAAAGACACTGATGCTTTTGAGAATCCACCTTCTTCGGAGAAGCCTCTTGACTATTTTGATGATTTATTTGAGGATCTTCCTGAGAACTTTCTGTTTGACGGATTCAATGAAGAGCTCAGTGCAGCGGGCCTCTGAGACTTATTTGCTGATGTTTCCATGGATTCGGTCTTTGATGCAGTCTGTGATCAAGAAAGAAAAGAGAAAGCCGATTCTTCTGCAGGAGCATCCGCAGAAGAAGAACCAGAAAATATCATTCTCGACGACGTCTCTAAAGATCCGTATGTGGAGTACTTGTATGCTCACAAGTATGTCAACCCTGAAGGGCAGGAGATCGCTCCACTAGCTAAAGTCATTGATAGCTGTTTTGACAAGCAGAGTGACTGGACTCCTGCACCTACAGAGGTTCGACAGTCATGGGTCGGAGAAATGCAAGAAGAACATCCCGAGTACACGTTCACAACCTGCGACAGAGACTTATTTACCGTTCGCAATGACAAATCAAACGTCAGCGGCTGGATGTATGACAAGGACAAAGATCTCTACCTTGGGAAGCAAATGAATGGAAAGTTGGAGTATTTCAAATGGCCAATGGATTTTTGCTCGATGCCCAAAGTCGACATCAGAAGCATCATTAACGCAATGTTCTACAATCCCTCTAAAGACTCTCAGGCCGATCTGTTCGCCAAATTCATAAAAGACCAATGCGACATAGATTTTCCAGTGATGAAGACGGTGAAAGGGAAGCGTTTTGTTTCTACTTGTATTTTGGATCCAGTCAAGAAAGAACCTTGGATCTACTACAAGTATCCTCCGCCACACACCGAAAAAGCTATTTATGTTTCATCTCGAGCTCCAGATAACTCGTTGACAAACTTCATGTCTTGGAACTTTGATGAGAAGACCCTCGCTGCTGTCATTCTCCAGAACAAAGATGATATTAACGACATTGACATGATTCTTGATCCGATGGATCTTCTGAAGTTCGGCAAGGAGGACATGTAGAAACTGCACGAGTCACCAATCAGAGTATACGGTGATTGGGACGAAGAGACGAAGCCATTCACTCGTACAGTTGCTTTTTGCCATGAAATAGAAGTTGTACGCTGGAGCAGGTCCTCACTCTGTCTTACTTCCCATCGGTTGACTTCATCAGTATAGGGGGAGTTTGTAGAGCCCGACTAAAGACGAAGACTGACAAAGTCAACCAGAGAAGAGTTGAAGACCTGATTTTGTGATTTTCATGTACATAGTATTTCGAGTACAGTAGAATTTCGAGTACTCGAAACATTTTCGTGTATAGGGTTCAAGTACTCCTAGAATAGTATATATATACGTATTTTGTACTGTTCTATGGTTGGATTCCCTAGGCGTGCTCTCTAGACGTACTGAGGCACTGTTTCGTGAACTTCACTAAATATACTAAAGTTTTCATCTTTTTACTTGTTCTTGTGATTCTATTCTGGATTCCGCACATTATAGAGTCTATTGATGCAGAATGGAGACATAAAGCTCGGTTCTTGACAAGATCTGGACCAACATACACCATTAAATTTACTTTAATGTGAGCCCCAAAGTAATAAGATGTAGTTATTCGGTTAACGTAATAAGAAATGGTTAATTTTTGATCATCTCCCTATATGTATGTATGTATGTATGTATGGGAATGATAAAAAAAATAACTAACTATTAAAGCAATAACTCTAAATAACTCGTCAAGATTAAGCCAAATTTTCAAAAAAAAATATTAGCATCATTGCAAACACATTTACAACACTTTCTTATTTTATGAGTTTGCGTAAATTCGTCACTGTTTGAAAGTTAACATCATTGTAAGTGTTTAAAAATTTGCAACTTACAGTACTGTAACTTTGTGAAACTTTTAAAGTTACATATACGTAAAGTTACATATACGTAACTTTGTTATAAACATATATTTATTAAAATTGTTTATCCCTTATAACATATCTAACCTTCTAATTAAAAATTTTGATTTTTTTTATAAAATTTATTGGTTAGTATGAGTTTCTTTGTTTTATCAAAAATAAGGAGTTTCTTTTTAACCCTCTTTATATATATATGGGATGTATAAAATGAAAACCGCATTGAGTTGAAAAACCTTAAAAAATCATATGTAAAAAACGTTTTTTTTATAGTTTTGTAATATTATTAGGGTTATTTTTAAAAAAAAAATATAAAAAAAAGAGTCAAATATAATTTTTTTTAAATTAATAAAAAACAACGTAACACTGATTTATTTTCTTCTTGTTATGTTACATCTATGATACATCGTTTTTTTAATTATTTTTAAAAAAAATCTAGTCGGCGCTTTTTCTATTTTCTTTATAAATATAACCCTAGTGATGTTACCAAACAGTAAAAAAATGAATAAAACAATTTTTGTTGGTTTTTACGTTGTTTTAAAGGTTTTTCTCAACTAAAGGAGATTTTCAATGATTTTTGTGCTACATTTTTTTAATGGATTTTTATGTTATGTACTGGATTTTTAGATGTTTGTACTATATTTTTTTTATACTAGATTTTGTTTTTTTAATGGATTTTGTTTTTTTTTTGTATTGAATTTTGTTTGTTGTAATGAATTTTTGTTTTTATTATTTTTAGCATGTCACATGTTAAATTTTTATTGGTTTTTACTATTGTTAGACAAAATAATTTTTTAGTGGATCCCACCATTATATATATATATATAAATAGAGGGCGGTTATAATACAAAGGGAATGGAACGTACTAAGCATAGGAAGCAATCTTGATCGTCGATCCGTGATTTTGGATGGTCAGAATTAACGCGGTTGCATTTTAGTGAATACACTTGTTTTTTAATTGTTTTCTTAGTACGGTTTTGACAAAAAGGGTAAAAACGTCATTTTAAAAATACGAAATTTAAACCTAATCCTGAAAAAAAGGAATTTCAATTTCAAAAACCGCTTCCCGTAATTATCACCGTCTTCTTCGAAAAAATTAAAGTTTTTGCGCCTTCATCAATAATCAAGAATCAACACTAATATTGTGACATCCCGTAATTTCCAGGTCAGCATCTCATTTATTTAAATGTTTATTTAAACGCATTATGTACACGTGGCACTAGAATTAGATTAATTTAGTGTGACACGTGGCACGACAGTACGAACACTGGCATACGACAAGATAATTCGTGGAATTATCGACAAACAACACACACGTGTCAAAACACACGAACGTTGGTGAACGTTTAACACATTGTGTAGCACAACACTCGAAACTTCACGAAACACTGTCACAAGTCAATTATGGCTAATAATTGACCAATAGAGTCCAAACGACGCTCGAATGATGTTTTACAGTCGAGAAACGGGCAAGAATGGGCCAGAACAACAAAACAAGCTTATTGGGCTTGAAATACAGGCCAGGCGGTACGCCTGACCCGGAGTGCCCTCGACAGGCGATGCGCGCGGGCCACAGAAGGCGCCTCGCATACCTGCTCATCCGCGCGTAACGACAGACGAAAATCGCCCACGTCAGGCGATACGCCTGACAGTAAAATCGGCAGAAAATTTCTTGAACACCACAAACATCATTGCTATCCTATGTATACTCATTATAACCGGTTCTATACTCCACCATGCGAGCTTATCTTCCCCAAAACACACAGAAACTACCTGGTTCAGCCATTGGAAGCCATTAGAGACCTTTTCTTGAGGCTTGGAAGCTTGGTTGCCATCAAGAACGCGAAAGATAAGGACGTTGTAGCTTGTAGATCACCATCACCACCACAAGGCTGCTCGAACCTGCTGTCCAGAGAGTTACCAGGGCTGTTCCAGCAACATCTTGGTGATACAAGTCCTAGAAAGGTAGTTTTATGACTTCATATACACACACCACACTCACAATCTCACATGCAATGGGTAAAACCCACATGCAAGCACACACCCATCACATGCACGAGATTATGATCTGGGTTTGTTGATTTAGATGTGTTTGATGATGATCTATGATGTTTAAATGGTGTTTCATGACGATCCATGATGATGTGTTTATATGTATTTCATGATTTGGTCACAAAGGAGTGATTTACCCACATGCATGTACGATCTATGATAGTTAGAGTGATTTTCAGTATTTGAATATGCATTTTGATGATATTGGATGATTACTCATAGTTAGATTTGGTTGAAATGATTAAAACTATGATTTTTATGAATCTTTCCATTTATAGTAACTTTTTAATTGCAAGTTGATGATTTAGTGGAAATGATGAACATGCATGTATGTGGAATTGTTGTTAGGATGATAATGTGATGATTTGACTTGTTGGAAAGTGGTTTTGATGTTGGTTGTAGCCATACTTGTCATTATTACTATATTTAGAAACTTTTCTAGTTGAAATATTAATAGACGATGAAATCGGTTACGTTGACATGATTAAATGTTGATAGATAATATAGTAGGATGAATTGTGACATAAACAATGGATTAGAAATGTTAAATGGTCATTTTTATGCAAAAACCACAAAGTTACTATTTATAGTAACTTTATTTTTAGAAAAACTGACTTGTCAACGTGTTGTGTTATTTGAGCATGCTAAATGACTTATTATGTTATAATATGCGTATTAGATGCTAAGTTAGATGGTTTCCGATGTCACGTATGCTAAAAATGGAAACTTTCCATTTTAGGAAACTTTTGTGTGCTAACATGATGTAAACGACTTATGTGATCTTGTATGATAATGTGCTATGTGTTAACATGACCCCGTAGGACTATTGAACATGCTAGAACTCTAAAAACGTTATGCTTTGTGGACTTTCTATAAATGGAAACTTACTATAAATAGTAAGTTGTCCATTAACGCGATCTACGCGTTTTGCACACGATAAGAACTTACACGACTGCTACACGATTCACAAACCGTCACACGGTTCACCAACGGGTCGTTGACTTGACACGGTCAACTTTGGTCAAACACGGTCAAACACGGTCAAACATGGTCAAACACGGTCAATGTGGACCAACACGAGCAAACACGGTCATTGTGGACCGACACGGACAATCATGAACAACCAAGGGTTGTTGGACACAAACACGAGCACTAACACAAACACTAGCACGGTCACAAACACGAACTCACGTACGGAATACGATATAGGTTGCCGGTGACCGACGTGCCTACTACATCAGGAGCTTACGCTTTCATCCGTTCACATCACTAAGGTGAGTTTACGGCCCCTCTTTACTCTTTTTCAAACGCTTTTAAATAGGGGGAGAATACTAGTTGCATCGAGTCAAACATTCATTACTGTACAAACATTTTGGTGTATGCTGGTTTATTAGACAAACATTAAGTGTTGTAATCGTAAGAAGTCCTCACAAAGTCTTACCGTTAATGTACAAACAACGAGGCGAGTTTGAATGGATCCGTTTGGGGTGTGACTAACCCCGCGTGGCGAAATATTGACTGGATGTCATAACACGTGAAAACTTGACCTATCTTGCCATGTTATTACGAGACATGGCGGAGGCAAAGACTAACAAGTCTAGTTCGGTAGTGACGCACTGACACTTTGGGCCAAGGGCTCGGTACTAACATATGATAAACAGCATGACACACTTTTATTACTATATGTATATCAAAACCTGTGAACTCACCAACCATTGTGTTGACACTTTTCAAACTTGTATTCTCAGGTATCTAGCGTGGCTAGCGTGAGGACAGGAATGCACAAACTAAGGGACGAGCATTAGGACTTACATGCATTCTATCTTGATATTTTGAAAACAATTTACTTTTATTATGATAAAACAATGTTGTGTTAAACTATTACCTTTCCGCTGCATTTTGTCAAACAATCGATTTTCCGCTGCAATACACATTGATAACTTTTATTCCGCTGCAAACTATTTTATTATGTGTATGTGTCAAACACAGGAATTGTAAACGCATATAGAGGTGTTCTATATGACCTTGAGCTGTGATTCTGGACATGTCACATCCACGTGGACATACGCCACGAGTGGAAATTTTGGGGGTGTGACAGACTGGTATCAGAGCCTTGGTTATAGAGAACTAGGTTTGCATGTAGTAAACTTAGACTATAGCCATTGCTCAACATTAGACACGACACTAGTTTCACACAACACAACTATTGTGTATAAATTAGCAATATGCTTTGTGACTTTATCAGACACATACGAAAGCGCCTCTAGAACTCTTAACAGGTGTTCATACTTGATGACACTTGCCAACTGCGTGATGGGATTGACAAAGGGACGAACTTAAAGGGGCTCTTCTATGCTCTGAAGAAGACTCCTCTAGCACGATCTAACTCGAATCGAGCGCCTCCTCCAACCTCTTTCTTGAGTGTAAACCCAGTCAAAAGACACATGTTTGTGGACTGTGACCATAGTATTGACACTCAGGGAGCAAACGTCAAACCCTAGGATGTTTAGTAGTTTGAAATTGAATGAACTAGAATGACTGTGTAAGATAAATTAACGATTATGGTGGCCAACGTAATCGTGAATTTATAGGTACAAACGAATTCTAGCAAATTCAAATGACGCGCTACACCCACGAGGAGAACTATGTAGAACACCGCTGCTAGTGGAGATTCGAACTCCACTATTTTCACCAAGTAGTTTATTTCCTCATTGTATTTAGTATTGTTAGAATCTATACGAGCGAGTTGTGCTCATATACATCACTTTGGTAATAGTAATCTTCTAAAGCTTATGATTGTACACTTGAAGAGAGATGACATCGTATCTCTTTATAACCCACAGCAAGCTCTAACTGTAAGTGATCCAAAACCTATTGTAGATACATACTTACCAATGGATGGACAAGGAATGTACGTGCGTACTAACGATCAATCAGTCAATTCTACTACTATCGAGGCCATGATAGAACAACGGATTAACAAAGCTATAGCAGATTACGAGACTACATGCGTAAACAATGAACCAAACAATGAGACTCACAACAACTCAAGAGGATGCTTATTCAAGACCTTCCTTAGTTATCATCCTCTAACATTCAAGGGGTCGGAAGGAGCAGAGGGACTGCTCCGATGGATCAAGAATACTGAGACAATCTTCTGCATGTGCGAGTGCTCTGAGGAGAACAAAGTGAAATTCGCCACCGGAACTCTAGAGGGACAGGCCCTCATTTGGTGGAATTCACAAGTCCAAACACTGAGTTTGGCGACTGCTAACTCCATACCATGGGAAAATTTCATTAAGATGTTGAAGGAAGAATACCATCCCCAGAACGAAATCAAGGAATCGGAGGAGTGTTGGAATCACAAAATGGAAGGAGCTGAAATTGAACAATACACCACTCGATTTCACGAATGGTGTAAACAGTACCCAGGAATGGTGACCCCAGAATACAGAAAGATCGAGCCATACGTTAGGGGATTACCTGAAAAAATCCGAAGCCTAATTACCACGACAGATCCCACTCTCATTCAGTCTACTATTTGCTTGGCTCACAAACTAATCGACCAAGCGGTGGCACAGGGAGAGCTACCCAAGAGGAGTGAGCATACGAAACCCCAAGAACTCAAGAGGAAGTGGGAACCCAGCAACAACCAAACTCTCTCACCTCAACAACAAACCCAGCATCGCCCAACCCTTGCTAAGGTCTTTACTCCCACTCGGAGCAAAGGAGGATATCAGGGCAAAAGCCCAAAATGCAACAACTGTAACTACCATCACTTTGGCTCGTGCAAAAGGGTCAAATGCACGAACTGCGGCAAAAATGGACATGTAACCAAGGAGTTCCGGACAAACCCTAACCCCAACACCAAACAGAATACCACTACCCAACACACCCTCAAGGGGTGCTATGAGTGTGGAAAGCCGGGACACATGCGGAGGGACTGTCCACAACTGAAGAAGGCAGAAGAAGGCACAACAAAGGATGCAGTATTTGTGAGTGGCTCAGGAGAAGCCGAGGATGACTCAAACATCATGATCGGTACGTTCTTTTCTTGTTTATGCTAGTATATTACTGGAATACCGGTGCCGATAGGAACTTTATATCCAGCAAGTTTAGCAAATTACTAGGTATTACCTCAACACTACTAGACTATAAATATACTGTAGAATTAGCCGACGGCAAGTTGATTGAACACGGCACATCTTTCGAGGATGCGTCATGGTGTTGACGGATCACGGACCCGAAATCGACTTGATGCCGGTAACCCTCGAGAGCTTCGAAGAGGTAGTGGAACGGACTGGTTATCCACAAACCAGGCTGAAACCGAAGGCAATGAGAAGCTCGTACGGGTGACATTGCAGAACGGAGGGCACAACACGATTCAGGGGAAACGACGGGGAGTACCTCGGAACATTATGTCTGGCATGAAGGCGAACAAGTACATACAAAAAAAAAGGGGTACACTGTTGTATTAGCCCTCATCACGGAACAACCAAAGAAAGAAAGGAAGATTGAGGACATCGTCGTAGTTTGCGATTTTCCCGAAGTATTTCCTGAAGATCTACCTGAACTACCACCACAACGGCAAGACGAGTTCCCGATCGATCTCACACCAGGAGTAGCACCGATTGCCAAAGCTCCTCATCGACTAGCACCGACTGAGATGCAGGAACTTTCTAACCAGTTACAGGAACTGTTAGACAAGGGATTTATCAGACCGAGCTTCTCGCCTTGGGGAGCACTGGCTCTTGTTTGTGAAGAAGAAAGACGGAGCATTCCGTATGTGTATCGACTACAGGGAATTGAACAAAGTAACGATCAAAAATCGATACCCGTTGCCACGAATAGATGACTTGTTTGACCAATTGCAAGGGTCAAGTTACTATTCAAAGATCGATTTAAGATCGGGTTACCATCAATTGAGGATACAGGAAGACGATGTTCCTAAGACTGCCTTTAGAACCCGATACGGACACTACGAATTCTTGGTTATGCCCTTTGGACTGACCAACGCACCAGCTGTATTCATGGATCTCATGAATAGAGTGTGCAAGCCTTAACTTGGCAAATTCGTGATAGTGTTCATCGATGACATACTGATTTACTCAAAGGATCGGGAGGAACATGCCGAACATCTAAGGCTAGTCTTGGAACTACTGAAGAAAGAGCAACTGTAAGCGAAGTTTTCGAAATGCGACTTCTGGATTCGCGAAGTTCAATCTCTCGGACACGTGGTTAATGAACGGGGAATACACGTAGACCCAGCCAAAATCGAAGCCATCAAAAAAAAAACTGGGAAGCACCCAAGACTCCGACTGAGGTGCGACAATTCCTGGGTCTGGCCGGGTATTACCGGAGATTCATCGAAGGATTCTCAAAGATTGCCCAATCACTGACATCCCTGACACATAAAGATAAGAAATTCGATTGGGGAGACAAACAGGAAGCTGCATTTAACTTGTTGAAGCAGAAACTATGCACTGCACCTATCTTATCCTTACCGGAAGGATGCGATGACTTCGTGGTGTATTGCGACGCCTTGAAGCAAGGACTCGGTTGCGTGCTCATGCAACGCGAGAAAGTGATAGCCTACGCTTCACGCCAACTGAAGGTGCATGAGAAGAACTACACGACTCATGACCTTGAGTTGGGAGCCGTGGTGTTTGCTTTGAAGATCTGGCGACACTACTTGTATGGCACAAAATGCACTATCTTTACCGATCATAAGAGCCTACAACACATCTTCGACCAGAAAGAGTTGAACATGAGACAACGAAGATGGGTTGAACTCATAGGTGATTATGATTGCGCCATCAAGTATCATCCAGGCAAAGCCAATGTAGTGGCCGACGCGTTGAGCCAAAAGGAAACAACAAAACGCGTGCGTGCCCTACAACTCACGATTCACTCTAAGCTACCAAATCAAATCCGACTCGCACAACACGAGGCTCTGAAAACAGAAAACCTCCCTCTCGAAGCCATGCGTGGTATGGATAAACAAGTGAAGGTAAAAGATGATGAAGCTTATTATCTGATGGATCGGATTT
Organism: Mikania micrantha; assembly: GCA_009363875.1. NCBI lineage: Eukaryota > Viridiplantae > Streptophyta > Magnoliopsida > Asterales > Asteraceae > Mikania > Mikania micrantha. Next base: position 97,233,198 of record CM018691.1, read on the forward strand.
GGATCCCACGCTACGGGGGATTGAGAGAAGTAGTGATGAACGAAGCACACAAGAGCCGGTATTCCATACATCCGGGCTCTGACAAAATGTATCATGATCTGAAGACAACTTACTGGTGGCCGAACATGAAAGCCGAAATAGCAACTTACGTGAGTAAGTGTCTAACGTGCTCAAAAGTCAAGGTTGAGTACCAGAAGCCATCAGGGTTACTTCAACAACCGGAACTACCAATGTGGAAATGGGAGCAAATTTCCATGGACTTCATAACTAAACTGCCTAAGACGGCAAGTGGTTGCGATACCATCTGGGTTATCGTAGACCGACTGACGAAATCTGCTCATTTCCTACCCATCAAGGAGACTGACAAGTTGGACAAGCTCACTCGTATCTATATAAAGGAAGTGGTCACTCGACACGGAGTGCCAATCTCGATAATCTCTGATCGCGACAGTCGCTTTACGTCCCATTTCTGGAAGTCTTTGCATAAGGCTTTGGGCACGAGATTGGATATGAGTACCGCTTACCACCCGCAGACGGACGGGCAAAGTGAGCAAACCATACAGACACTGGAGGACATGCTCCGAGCCTGTGTTATTGACTTTGGGAGTAGCTGGGAATCTCATCTACCGTTAGTTGAGTTTTCGTACAATAACAGTTACCACACTAGCATCCAAGCTGCACCATTCGAGGCACTTTACGGACGTAAGTGTCGATCACCCATCTGCTGGGCGGAAGTTGGAGACAGCCAACTGACCGGTCCAGAACTAGTGCACGAAACGACTGAAAAAAATCGTACAGATACGTAAACGAATGGCAGCAGCTCGGGACAGACAGAAGAGCTATGCTGATAAACGACGAAAGCCATTGGAATTCCAGGTGGGAGACAGAGTGTTACTCAAGGTCACGCCCTGGAAGGGAGTCATTCGATTTGGCAAACGAGGAAAGTTGAACCCTCGTTACATTGGATCCTTCGAGATCACCAAACGAATAGGCCCGGTAGCCTACGAACTAAACCTGCCAGATGAGCTGAGTAGTGTACACAACGTATTCCACATCTCGAATCTCAAGAAGTGCCTATCTGATGAGACACTTGTTATTCCTCTCGAGGAAATACAAATCGACGAACAATTGAACTTCGTTGAGGAACCGATGGAGATTATGGGTCGGGAAACCAAGAAGCTCAAACTCAGCAAGATACCGATTGTGAAAGTGCGATGGAATTCGCGACGAGGACCGGAATCCACGTGGGAACGTGAAGACCAGATGAAACAAAAGTACCCACACCTGTTCGCGGAACAGACAAACGCTAACAACACAAGTTGAATTTCGGGACGAAATTCTTTCTAACATGGGGAGGATGTGACATCCCGTAATTTCCAGGTCAGCATCTCATTTATTTAAATGTTTATTTAAACGCATTATGTACACGTGGCACTAGAATTAGATTAATTTAGTGTGACACGTGGCACGACAGTACGAACACTGGCATACGACAAGATAATTCGTGGAATTATCGACAAACAACACACACGTGTCAAAACACACGAACGTTGGTGAACGTCTAACACATTGTGTAGCACAACACTCGAAACTTCACGAAACACTGTCACAAGTCAATTATGGCTAATAATTGACCAATAGAGTCCAAACGACGCTCGAATGATGTTTTACAGTCGAGAAACGGGCAAGAATGGGCCAGAACAACAAAACAAGCTTATTGGGCTTGAAATACAGGCCAGGCGGTACGCCTGACCCGGAGTGCCCTCGACAGGCGATGCGCGCGGGCCACAGAAGGCGCCTCGCATACCTGCTCATCCGCGCGTAACGACAGACGAAAATCGCCCACGTCAGGCGATACGCCTGACAGTAAAATCGGCAGAAAATTTCTTGAACACCACAAACATCATTGCTATCCTATGTATACTCATTATAACCGGTTCTATACTCCACCATGCGAGCTTATCTTCCCCAAAACACACAGAAACTACCTGGTTCAGCCATTGGAAGCCATTAGAGACCTTTTCTTGAGGCTTGGAAGCTTGGTTGCCATCAAGAACGCGAAAGATAAGGACGTTGTAGCTTGTAGATCACCATCACCACCACAAGGCTGCTCGAACCTGCTGTCCAGAGAGTTACCAGGGCTGTTCCAGCAACATCTTGGTGATACAAGTCCTAGAAAGGTAGTTTTATGACTTCATATACACACACCACACTCACAATCTCACATGCAATGGGTAAAACCCACATGCAAGCACACACCCATCACATGCACGAGATTATGATCTGGGTTTGTTGATTTAGATGTGTTTGATGATGATCTATGATGTTTAAATGGTGTTTCATGACGATCCATGATGATGTGTTTATATGTATTTCATGATTTGGTCACAAAGGAGTGATTTACCCACATGCATGTACGATCTATGATAGTTAGAGTGATTTTCAGTATTTGAATATGCATTTTGATGATATTGGATGATTACTCATAGTTAGATTTGGTTGAAATGATTAAAACTATGATTTTTATGAATCTTTCCATTTATAGTAACTTTTTAATTGCAAGTTGATGATTTAGTGGAAATGATGAACATGCATGTATGTGGAATTGTTGTTAGGATGATAATGTGATGATTTGACTTGTTGGAAAGTGGTTTTGATGTTGGTTGTAGCCATACTTGTCATTATTACTATATTTAGAAACTTTTCTAGTTGAAATATTAATAGACGATGAAATCGGTTACGTTGACATGATTAAATGTTGATAGATAATATAGTAGGATGAATTGTGACATAAACAATGGATTAGAAATGTTAAATGGTCATTTTTATGCAAAAACCACAAAGTTACTATTTATAGTAACTTTATTTTTAGAAAAACCGACTTGTCAACGTGTTGTGTTATTTGAGCATGCTAAATGACTTATTATGTTATAATATGCGTATTAGATGCTAAGTTAGATGGTTTCCGATGTCACGTATGCTAACATGATGTAAACGACTTATGTGATCTTGTATGATAATGTGCTATGTGTTAACATGACCCCGTAGGACTATTGAACATGCTAGAACTCTAAAAACGTTATGCTTTGTGGACTTTCTATAAATGGAAACTTACTATAAATAGTAAGTTGTCCATTAACGCGATCTACGCGTTTTGCACACGATAAGCACTTACACGACTGCTACACGATTCACAAACCGTCACACGGTTCACCAACGGGTCGTTGACTTGACACGGTCAACTTTGGTCAAACACGGTCAAACATGGTCAAACACGGTCAATGTGGACCAACACGAGCAAACACGGTCATTGTGGACCGACACGGACAATCATGAACAACCAAGGGTTGTTGGACACAAACACGAGCACTAACACAAACACTAGCACGGTCACAAACACGAACTCACGTACGGAATACGATATAGGTTGCCGGTGACCGACGTGCCTACTACATCAGGAGCTTACGCTTTCATCCGTTCACATCACTAAGGTGAGTTTACGGCCCCTCTTTACTCTTTTTCAAACGCTTTTAAATAGGGGGAGAATACTAGTTGCATCGAGTCAAACATTCATTACTGTACAAACATTTTGGTGTATGCTGGTTTATTAGACAAACATTAAGTGTTGTAATCGTAAGAAGTCCTCACAAAGTCTTACCGTTAATGTACAAACAACGAGGCGAGTTTGAATGGATCCGTTTGGGGTGTGACTAACCCCGCGTGGCGAAATATTGACTGGATGTCATAACACGTGAAAACTTGACCTATCTTGCCATGTTATTACGAGACATGGCGGAGGCAAAGACTAACAAGTCTAGTTCGGTAGTGACGCACTGACACTTTGGGCCAAGGGCTCGGTACTAACATATGATAAACAGCATGACACACTTTTATTACTATATGTATATCAAAACCTGTGAACTCACCAACCATTGTGTTGACACTTTTCAAACTTGTATTCTCAGGTATCTAGCGTGGCTAGCGTGAGGACAGGAATGCACAAACTAAGGGACGAGCATTAGGACTTACATGCATTCTATCTTGATATTTTGAAAACAATTTACTTTTATTATGATAAAACAATGTTGTGTTAAACTATTACCTTTCCGCTGCATTTTGTCAAACAATCGATTTTCCGCTGCAATACACATTGATAACTTTTATTCCGCTGCAAACTATTTTATTATGTGTATGTGTCAAACACAGGAATTGTAAACGCATATAGAGGTGTTCTATATGACCTTGAGCTGTGATTCTGGACATGTCACATCCACGTGGACATACGCCACGAGTGGAAATTTTGGGGGTGTGACAAATATGGAGAAGAAAACCATTGTCGTCCACAAAGGTAATAAATACGATACTCATTAAGTTATGTTAACATGAAATTTTTTATTTGTTTTAATTTTTTTTATATAAACAACTGCAATGTGTGAACAGGAAAAGTTTATGAATCCCCAAACACAAAAACGAGCAAACGAACAAAAGAAAGACGATCTAAATCAAATAACGACAGAAAGTCTGCTAAGAAGAAGGGAGGTGATTATAGTAATCTTCATCATTCATTGATTGTTCTTCATTGTTATTAATTTATTATTATAAAATAAAATGTATAAAATTCTTAATGTATTTATCTTCATTTTATAATTTTAATTGTAAATTTGTACATGTTTAATTGTGTTGTAATGCAAAATTTTTTAATTATGCATATTATGTAAGTATACTTTATTGTATGGAACGTGATTCTCAATCTTGGTACGTTATAATGCATTATAATCCTTTTTTGAACATTGTTATCCAATTGTTTCATAATAGTACGTTATTATGCATGATAAACCTATTGAACAGTTTTAATCAAATATATTGCTGTTGGTACGTTATTATAGGTGACCTACTTGATAAACCAGTTCAAATTAATGTTGTTGTTGTTGATGATGATGATGATGATGATTTTGTACAACCACCTAAACGTCAAAAAGTATCTATTGCATCAATACAAACTCCTACTAGACCACCTACAAAACCATTTGTTGACTACATGGAGAAAAAGTTGAAAGCAAAAGTAGGGGTTGTTAATTTGAAACACAGTATCAGTGGGTTATCAAAGCAACAAAGGAAAGCAATTATTTCAATAGGGTTTTGATATGTGCAAAGTAGTTTAATTAAAACTAATAAAAATCACAACTAACCTAGACACTAAGTAATACTCTAGACTTCCTAAACTAAACTACTAACAGGCAAGTGAACCTATCAAAAGCAGTACAGAAAAAGCAAGTCCGGATATCGAACCCACAGACTCCTATAGAAAATGCAAAACAAACTCAATGACTTATCTATACAAAAGACTTAAATTAAATTAATTGTTTTAAAGGGGGGTTTTTATAAATAACTACTTAAACTGAAACTAATAAGATTCTGAAAACCGAAATAAGACTCAACTGGGAAAACGCAACTAGAACTCACTAATGATGAAAAGACTACCTAGGGTTTACTTTATACATGTCTAATGTGTTTAGATTGATTATGGAACTTGGTTTGGAACCGGGATCTTTGAATATTAACTCATTAACAGATTAGAGATTCTTTAACCCTTTTTAAAGATTTCAACTAAAATGCCTACAAATATCTTAAACACCGGTTTAGGTTAATTACTCTCACAAGTTAACCAACCCATTAATGGTATGTCCTAAAAACCATCTACCTCATGGAAAGAATAATTTCAATACACCAAATGCAAGGGATAATAAGGAAATTCATCTTGGACTTAGCATACAAGACTATGTTTAATTAACCTAATCTTAGTCTTTTCACAAAGACTTTAACTAGTTTTCAAACACGCAAGACACACTAACAAACCCTCACCTCATGGCTATTGAAGTTAGCTAAACATTTAATTCATTTATGACCTAATCATTGTTCCTATGAATTACTACATCTAATAACACATCCACAAATCATAAACACCATGTAAATGACCTAGCACATGCCCATTACACGAAAGACATTCGCCAAAGCATATGAGGAAACAATAACTCAATCATAAACATCTCAAACATTCATACACATCCAAGAATCCAAACCAAATCATAAAACCATTAAAAATCCAAACTTGTTCCACAATCAATCGTTCTCAACATCAAACATGCATATTCGTAAAACCCTAGGTGGTCTAGAATGTTTAGCCACTAATCATACTAAATAAACAGTAATAAGTAATGTCAAAACACTTCTCAAACATCAGTTAAAAAAGAATAATAAGAATGAAAGAAGAACCGATCACGTTACACCCTTCGGATCACTCGTCTAGGGCTTCCCGATGGTCCAAATCGACTCCAATCTTGTATCCTTGCTTCTAGTCGCCTCCTAGGTTGTCTCTGATCATCCAAAATCGAATCCTCTCTCCACCAGCCGTTTCCAAAACCTTAAACTCGAAATTCTGAAATTTTAACCCTGCCGCGCTACGCGACAGGCCACTCTGAACCCTTCACGCTACGCGAGGGTACCCACTACCCGACAAAATAGTCGGGTCAAACCCGCAATCATTAAAAGGGGTAAAATAGTCATTTCCCACCTGTCGCGCTACGCGACAGGGTTTTCTATGGCTGTCGGGTGACGCGACAAATGTATTTTTCCAGAATTCTTCTTCCTTTGATTTCAGGTCCGTCTTCGTCCATCCGGGAGCTCGTTTTCTTGATCTTTAGCATCAAAATAACACGTTTATTACCTGCAAGCAACAATTTTTGGAAATGTGAAGAACCAGCATCAATCGACTCTAAAGTTGAATAAAGCTGTACAAAATCAATTAAAAACAAATAGAAAAACAGATGTGTTTTGCAACACATCACATCCCCACAGTTATCTCTTTTTCGTCCCTGTAAAAGACCTATGCAAAAATCTGGGATCACAGTTGGATAAAATGGTTTCTACACAATTAAACTCATCAATTCAAAATTAAATGCTTTGGAAAAGATTGCAAGTATTGTTATCCTACTAAACCCATACTAATTTTTCCAGTCCCTTAGTCATGGTCCATTATGTTCATGTTCCCCATTTCATTTCATTAGACCCACACTTAGGAAATTAAAACCAAATCAATCCTGGATTCTAGCTTTCAAGTCATCCTTACATATAAACAAACAAGAAATTTCTCAAATCAGATTTTTATAATGGAATCAGATGAAAGCGTGAGCATTTTTCTTTTATTCAATTTTTTATTGAACTTAGCTTAGTGGTGTTTCAACCAGGCTGCAACCCGGCGTGTGACACATAAATTTCTCGTCCAACTTCTTTTCTTTAATTTTTCTTTTTACTCAGCTTATTTGGTGAAATGGAGGCGCCATAAGACTCGGATTTATTCTCATAAAAAGAGTACTTATGTGCCAATCAAAAAATCAGATTTTCAAAACTCTAATCCGTTATTATGCAAAGACTTCTTTCTGGCTAGAAAACAGTTTCATCAATTCCAAACCCCTAAGATGTTTCTCATGAAATTCATGCTTTTAAGTAAAATTTTAGCCAATCCTAAGGAAAAAAAACAATCAGTTGAGCCTACCTACACATCCCATGACCAAAGCATAAAAACCAAACCAACTAGCTAACCATGCATGAAACCACAAAACGCAACTTTTCTATCATTTCCCATCATGCTTTTTGCAACCAACTTTAAACAAGGACCAAAAAGAACTAAGCTAGAGATGTAAAGCAAAAATTTTGACTCAAAAACTACTAATAAAGCAAAATTAAGCTAAAAACAAAATTAACTAAACTAAGTTTTCCATCCCCACACTTAAACTATACATTGTCCCCAATGTAGAGAAAAAGGAAACCCAAAATAAAACTAAGAAGAGAAAGAAAGTTAAAAAGGAAAATGACTTAGCTGGTTAAGAAGAAGACTGTCATGTGCCAGTCTTTCCACAAAAGCTCTTCACTCTACAAAATGCTCCACAAGCCATAAACAACCATATAAAACAAGCACCACAAAGATGAAGATAAATAACCATGAGTTCCAAAAACAGTAATCAACCACAACCAAAATAAGTTCAAATTCCAACAACCCATAACCAACCCAACCAACAAATGTCAAAAGGAACAAATGTTCAATAATCATACACAAACTACAAGAAACCATCATGCTCAAACCTCCCCACACCTACTCGTCATCGTCTCCCCCATCATGCTCTTCAGCAGGCCTGTAAAATTCTGGTATGTTGATGTTAAGTGAAGTCATCAAATATCTCATAGCGTCCTCCTGTCTCCTCTGATCATGATCCCTCCACTCTCGGTACTGATCATGGTACCCATCCATCCTGTGACATAAAGATTCCAATGTAAGTGGATCAGGGATGGGCTCCCGGAGTGGGTACTGCCTCGGGGGGTAATCTCTCCTAAAAACAGGCCTCTGCCTGTGAGTTGGGACCGAGCCCATTACTACATCTGCTGCAGATGTTCCGTGTGGAGGCATCACCTGAGGCCCAACCATAAATCCAGCCCACCTTGGTGGGTTGTCTCTCTCCACAATCCCAGCTCTCTGCAAATCCCTCAAGTCTATAGGGGTGGTCAACGGTCCTAAGATCATCAAGTGAGGACGATATCTATCAAAAACACCCAAATATTCTGCCATCCGGTATATATATGGGCCCATATCTAATCTAGCTCGACCTCCCCCCCTCATAGCTCTAGCTAAAGAAATGGCCAACACACATGCCACATTCGCTTCTCTTCCAGTCACCATACAATACAAACAGAAAAGGTCAATCCAGTTGACCTTTTCTTCCCCTGAACTCCTACCCACGATAGTGCATGCTAAAACCCTATGAATGTATCTCAACAAAGGATCTCTGATGTTCGATTCTAGCATACTGGTGGAAAACGGGGCATCAGCAATCGTGGCCCAGAACTCACTCAAATCCACCTCAGAAAGACAGAAATCTATGTCCTTCTTGGTGGCTCCCCTCAAAGCCTGCACAAAATCAGGGGATAGGACCTCGTCCTCAGTGTAAAATCCACAAAAAACAGCGAACTGTGGAATGGACATCTCATAAACCCGCCTACTTAGTGAGAAGGAAATAGCATCCAAGGAAAAAACTCCGAATCATCATACATAAAGGTGGAGTGAAACTCTATGGTTAATTCCTTATATTGAGGCCAATCACAAGCTAACACTCGCCTCCACTTGGGTCCTAAAAGCCTTTCCGACCTACCTCTCTGCCCTAATTGGTCAACTAACTCCCAATTGATATTTCTATGGTGCAAGAGTTCTAAAGATACAAACCTATCGAGCCTGTCACTCTCAAAAGTGCCCATTTCAAAGATTAAGAGGGTGTGGTCCTTGAGTCTTCTAGTTTTGATGACCGATATCCGCTCAGCTTCAAGGTATTTGATCGTCCTTTCATCCCTTTGTGGTTGGACCGGGGAACTGGGTTCCCCCCGGGGTCTTGGAACTGGCCCCCTTCTTCTTTCCCCCCTGCACCTGATGAGCTTGCTCCTGACATCCTGAAACAACATCAAAATCAAACACAAGCTGCCAAATTAGTAAGGAAACCAAGAATTTGTAACCGTATAGCATTTCATTCGCGGTTACATAACAATACCATTTATGTTCCAAGGACAATCCCATAAACAAACCATCCCACAAACTGGTTTTTCAACTTAAATGGCATGATCATCTCGAATTTCATTATCAAAATTAGTTTGTTTAACATGTCAAGACCAAAAGAAATATTTTCAAATTTTAAGCCTTTACCCCAAATTACCATCTATGGTTCTTTGACATCCAACAACAAATTCAACTACAATGGGAAACCTAGAAGCATTCAACAAGACCAACCAAACTAACACTAAACTAAAATCAACATAAAACATTCACAACTAAAATCTAAACCTAGGCTAAAACTAAAGATTGACAAAAATTTATCAAAATGCAAGAAAAATTGTAAATAGTTAGTAACATTACCTTATAATCGACTTATACAACGAGATTAAGAAGAAAAATTGAAGCTTTGAAGCAAATCCCTCGTGTTCTTGCTTAGACCCGTCAATGGAGGATGGAGATGGTGAAATGGGGTTGAAATGGTTGAAGAAATGGGTGAAATCGAAGTTGGGTTGATGGTTTATGAGTTTAGGTGGTGAAATTGGTAGAAGATGGTGGTGGAAGGTCGAAATGGTGGTGAAGGGGAAGTGGGCGACGGCCTTGAGAAGGGGAAAATGGGGTTAAAATTCGAAATTTAGGGCTTGAAAGAGATAAAAACTGATCTGGGGACGCGTCGCGTAGCGCGACATGTTACCATGAGGTTGTCGCGTAGCGCGACAACTTGTTGACCCGCGTGTTTGACTAGATCTGTAGTGTAGCGCGACATTTGGGCCTGTGGGTGTTGTGTGACGCGACGGGGTCAAATTTCCAGAGAGTTTCTTGCATTTTCATGCCTTAGCCAAATTTCCACCTCATTTTTCCTTCCTAAACACCTAAAATCTATTCTAAGGTAAAATATACATACCTGGTAGCTCAATTCCATCTTTCATGCTTCACAATGATTAAACACCTGCAAAACTCAAGAAAAAACACAAAAACGAAAACGAAAAACGAAAAATAAATACGAAAATCACACCAAAAATGCATCAAAAACTCTAAAACTTAACATTTACACACTCTACACTTGGGTTTCATCCCAAGAACCCCTCAACATTTTCTTCATTCGGGTTTCTCTAGGAGGATCTCTTCCCCCTCCTCATTCTCATCAATCAGTCCTCCGATGTAATGTTTCAATCTATGACCATTCAATTTCCAAGTGTTCCCATCAACTTCATTTTGTAACTCAACGGTTCCAAATGGAAAAACCTCTTCAACCACATATGGACCCGTCCACTTGGACTTCAACTTCCCTCCAAACAATTTCAATCGGGAATTGTAAAGCAAAACCCGATCTCCCTTCTTAAACTCCTTCAATCTCCTATCATGCAATGATTTGGTTTTCTCTTTAATGCTCAATGAACGTGCATAAACCGCATCACGAAGGGCTTCTAACTCATGAATTTGGAAATACCTCTTCCTATCCGCCTCGGTAAGATCAAGGTTGACCGTCTTGAGAGCCCAAAGAGCTCTATGTTCCAATTCAACGGGAAGATGGCATGCTTTGCCATAGACGACCATGTATGGTGTGGTTCCTAAAGGTGTCTTGTAGGCCGTTCTAAACGCCCACAACGCATCGTCTAATTTGTCGGACCAATCCTTCCGACTCTTCCCTACGGTCTTCTCAAGTATCCTTTTCACCCCTCGGTTTGCATTCTCCACTTGACCGCTTGTTTGAGGATGGTAAGCGGTCGCTAAACGATGAGTGACACAGTAGCGTTGTAGTGCCTTTTCTAGCATGGTGTTACAAAAATGTGTGCCACGGTCACTTATTAAAGCTCTAGGAGTACCAAACCTACTAAACAACTTTTTAAGGAACTTGAGAACTACTCGGGCATCATTTGTAGGTAAGGCTTGAGCCTCCACCCACTTTGAGACATAATCTATGGCCACGAGTATATACCTATTCCCTTTTGACAAAGGGAAAGGTCCAACAAAATCGATGCCCCAAACATCAAAAACCTCCAACACTTGAATTGGGTTTTGAGGCATCTCATCCTTAGAAGAGATATTCCCGGTGCGTTGGCAAGGATCACACTTCTTCACAAACTCAAGTGCATCCTTCACCACCGAAGACCAATAAAACCTACAATCGAAGACCTTTTGGGCGGTGGAATGATGTCCATGATGTCCACCCGTCAAGCCTTCATGGCAATGTCTTAGAATGTCTAGGCCCTCCTTTTTACTAACACACCTCCTAAGAATCCTATCACCTCCCACACGATAGAGATACGGGTCATCCCAAACATACTTACTCGCATCTCTAAAGAATTTCCTCTTTTGTAGAGAGGTCATCCCTTCAATCACTACTCCATGAGCAAGGAAATTTGCCAAGTCGGTGAACCATGGCATTCCTTGCTTCTCCGCCTCTATAAAATCGATCATCTCATGAGGGAACCTATCACCAATCTCCTCCTCACGAATCTCACTCCTCTCCGGGTCCTCCAACCGGGAAAGATGATCGGCCGCCACATTTTCAGCTCCTTTCTTATCTTTGATCTCAATGTCAAATTCCGACAACAAAAGAATCCACCTAATGAGACGAGGTTTTGCATCTTTCTTTGCAAAAAGAAACCTCAAAGCCGAGTGGTCGGTGAAAACGGTGGTCTTTGAAATCACAAGGTAAGACCGGAATTTGTCAAAAGCAAACACTACCGCAAGAAGCTCCTTCTCGGTAGTAGTATAGTTCTCTTGAGCATCATTGAGAGTTTTGCTAGCATAGTATATCGGGTGAAAATGCTTCTCTCTTCTTTGCCCCAAGACCGCCCCGATGGCTTGGTCACTAGCATCACACATGAGTTCAAAAGGCAAACTCCAATCGGGGGCAACCAAAATAGGAGCACTCACAAGCCTCTCCTTCAAAAATTTGAATGCATTCATGCATTCCTCATCAAAAATGAATGAGGTATCTTTCTCTAGAAGATGGGTCATAGGCCTAGTGATTTTGGAGAAATCCTTAATGAATCGCCTATAAAAACCCGCATGACCAAGAAAACTCCTAATGGCTTTAACACTTGAAGGCGGTGGGAGTTTACTTATAGTCTCTATCTTAGCTTGGTCTACCTCAATCCCCACTCTCGAAATCTTATGACCTAAAACTATCCCCTCGGTCACCATGAAGTGACACTTCTCCCAATTAAGCATCAACTTCGTCTCTACACACCTCTTCAACATCCTCTCAAGATTCACCAAGCATTGATCAAATGAGTCACCATAAACTGAGAAATCATCCATAAACACCTCCATGGATGATTCAATCATGTCTTGAAATATGGCTACCATGCACCTTTGAAATGTGGCAGGAGCATTGCATAGCCCGAATGGCATGCGACGGTAAGCATAGGTGCCATAGGGGCACGTGAATGTGGTCTTTTCCTGATCCTCCGGTGCAATGGGGATCTGGAAATACCCGGAAAAACCATCTAAAAAACAATAGAACTGTTGTCCCGCCAATCTCTCCAACATCTGGTCAATGAAAGGAAGGGGAAAGTGATCCTTCCGGGTGGCATCGTTAAGTTTCCTATAGTTGATGCAAACTCGCCACCTCGTGACCGTGCGAGAAGGAATGAGCTCATTTTTCTCATTCGTGATGACTGTCATCCCTCCCTTTTTAGGGACAACCTGAGTAGGGCTCACCCACGATGAATCCGAGATAGGATAGATCAAGCCGGCATCCATCAACTTCAACACCTCTTTCTTCACAACCTCTTGCATATTAGGATTTAAACGCCTCTGAGGTTGGACTACCGGCTTATACTCATCCTCCATGAGTATCCTGTGTGTGCAATAAGCAGGACTAATGCCTTGGATATCAGAGAGTCTCCAAGCAATAGCCCCCTTATGCATCCTCAGCACACCTAGCAATCTCTTCTTCTCCTCCTCACTTAACCTAGATGAAATGACAACAGGTAAAGTGGAATCCTCTCCTAGAAATGCATACTCTAAGTATGAGGGTAAAACCTTAAGCTCTAGGGCGGGTGGTGACTCAACAACGGGCATCTTACTCTCCTCCCTCAACTCATCAATCTCTAACACCTCAGAAATGACACCAACACCCTCATCAACGATCTCACACTCCTCCTCACTTCTCTCGACTACCAAATCAGCACCACACACGTACTCAAGACACCTATCTACGTGTGACATGAAAGAATTTATGAAGTAATCAGAATGACATGGGTCACTAAAATCATCATGATCACCGGGATGCCTCATAGACTTCACAACCTCAAATGTGACAGTCTCATCACCCACTATAAGAGTGAGCTTCCCATCAAACACATCAATGATAGCCTTAGCGGTCCTCAAGAAAGGACGGCCTAGAATGATAGGCACACTCTCATCGGCCTCCATGTCAAGAATCATAAAGTCCACGGGGAACAAAAATTTGTCCACCTTCACCAACAAGTTCTCAACAATACCCCGTGGACACTTGACCGTTCGATCAGCAAGGGACAATGTCATGCGTGTAGGCATAAGTTCACCAAGTGCTAGCTTCTCATACAAAGAATAAGGCATCAAATTGATGCTAGCACCTGAATCTGCCAACGCGTGCCTCTGAGTGTCACTACCAAACAAACATGGGATTGTAAAGATCCCAGGATCTGTCAATTTCTTCGGTAGCTTGTTCAGAATCACCGCAGAACATCCCTCGCTCAATGGAACATTAGAAAGTTCCCCTAGCCGCTCCTTTCTCTTCAACAAATCCTTAAGAAATTTGGCATACTTTGGCATATGCTGAAGAGCCTCAATAAACGGAAGATTGATCTTCAACTGTTTGAACATGTCAAGAAAATCACCATACTCCTTGGCATGCTTTTGGTGAGCTAAGCGAGCAGGGTAAGGAAGTCGTGAATGATCACTCTTAGGACTAGGCCTAACCTCAACCGGTTTCTTCTCAACCGGGACCACTACTAGAGATTCACTGATCGGTACTGTACTTGCTGGGATTGGCCTCATGTGAACCCCCCCCAGGAGTCTCCATCTCAATCTCCTCATCCACCGGTTCCTCATCATCTACCTCAACCGGTGGCTCTACACTCACACCCCCTCGACCACTCCTAGTAGTCACTGCTTTCACATGAGCGTTTGGATTAGGTTGAGTGCTGCCCGAAAACTGGCCTTGGGGCCTCTCATCCAAACGCTTAGCAATATCACCAACAGATCTTTGAAGATCAAGAAAAGCAGATTGTTGGTTTTTCAGAAGAATGTCATGCTCAGCAAGGGTTTTCTGAGTATTGGCATCCTTAGCAACCAACTGGGTCAGTAACTCCTCAATCTTACTCATGCTACCCCCAGAACTACCACCACTACTACTGCTACCCGCCCCCGTTGTATGACTCGGATGACTAACCGAAGAATGACCATGCCCCTGGTTATGAGATGACCCAGATTGGAAACCAGGGGGATGACCAGAAGAGCGCCAATTAAAATTTGGGTGGTTCCTCCAGTTTTGATTGTAGGAATTATTGAAAGGGTTCGTATTACCCCTACCTTGACCCCCAAGATAGTCAACCTGCTCCTGGTTGACCACCAAACACTCAGATGTGGCATGGCCACCCCTACAAATCTCACACCTATCCACCTTCATCTTCAACTCCTTCACATCCCTCGACAAAGCCTCGAGAGCAGCTGCCACACTAGTATCCACATTAACGTGGTGAACTCCTCTCGTGGAAGAGGAGGAACTAGAAATAGGATTTGAATTCCTATTAGCAGACCTCTGCTCATACTCAGCCTGAGCAAAACTCTCAAACATATCAGTACACTCAGCAACATTCCTCTTTCCCATAAGATGACCACCCGCAGAAGTGTCAAAACGAGCCCGGGTCTCATAAGTTAGACCATTGTAGAATTTCTCTACAAGGGCTCAGTCAGAGAGACCATGCTGGGAGCATCTGCTAAGCAAATTTTGGAATCTCTCCCAAGCAAGGTAGTATGGCTCATCGGGTGCCATACGAAAAGAGTGGATCTCATCACGAAGGCGAGCTGCCTTGGCAGGTGGAAAGTATTTCTTAAGGAAAGCATCCCTAAGACTGCCCCAAGTAGTGAAAGATCCGGTTGCATGCGAATCGAGCCAAGTGGCGGCCCTACCCGCAAGAGAAAAAGGAAATAGCTGCAAGAAAATGGCATCTTCAGTGGCACCTTGAAGATTGAAGGTACCACATATGCGAGTGAGGCGAGCTATGTGTGCTGGAGTATCCTCATCATCCCGACCATTAAACTGAGTGTTATTAATGGCTGTCATGATATACGAAGAAATCTGCCACGAATTTTCATTCGTGATATTTGGCACAGTGATGGGATTATTAAGTCCCGTAAAACATGCAGTAGCCTGCTGGAGCATCCTCATCATCCCGACCATTAAACTAATAAGATTCTGAAAACCGAAATAAGACTCAACTGGGAAAACGCAACTAGAACTCCCTAATGATGAAAAGACTACCTAGGGTTTACTTTATACATGTCTAATGTGTTTAGATTGATTATGGAACTTGGTTTGGAACCGGGATCTTTGAATATTAACTCATTAACAGATTAGAGATTCTTTAACCCTTTTTAAAGATTTCAACTAAAATGCCTACAAATATCTTAAACACCGGTTTAGGTTAATTACTCTCACAAGTTAACCAACCCATTAATGGTATGTCCTAAAAACCATCTACCTCACGGAAAGAATAATTTCAATACACCAAATGCAAGGGATAATAAGGAAATTCATCTTGGACTTAGCATACAAGACTATGTTTAATTAACATAATCTTAGTCTTTTCACAAAGACTTTAACTAGTTTTCAAACACGCAAGACACACTAACAAACCCTCACCTCATGGCTATTGAAGTTAGCTAAACATTTAATTCATTTATGACCTAATCATTGTTCCTATGAATTACTACATCTAGTAACACATCCACAAATCATAAACACCATGTAAATGACCTAGCACATGCCCATTACACAAAAGACATTCGCCAAAGCATATGAGGAAACAATAACTCAATCATAAACATCTCAAACATTCATACACATCCAAGAATCCAAACCAAATCATAAAACCATTAAAAATCCAAACTTGTTCCACAATCAATCGTTCTCAACATCAAACATGCATATTCGTAAAACCCTAGGTGGTCTAGAATGTTTAGCCACTATCATACTAAATAAACAGTAATAAGTAATGTCAAAACACTTCTCAAACATCAGTTAAAAGAGAATAACCAGAATGAAAGAAGAACCGATCACGTTACACCCTTCGGATCACTCGTCTAGGGCTTCCCGATGGTCCAAATCGACTCCAATCTTGTATCCTTGCTTCTAGTCGCCTCCCAGGTTGTCTCTGATCATCCAAAATCGAATCCTCTTGCCTCCAGCCGTTTCCAAAACCTTAAATTTGAAATTCTGAAATTTTAACCCTGCCGCGCTACGCGACAGGCCACTCTGAACCCTTCACGCTACGCGAGGGTACCCACTACCCGACAAAATATTCGGGTCAAACCCGCAATCATTAAAAGGGGTAAAATAGTCATTTCCCACCTGTCGCGCTACGCGACAGGGTTTTCTATGGCTGTAGGGTGACGCGACAAATGTATTTTTCCAGAATTCTTCTTCCTTTGATTTCAGGTCCGTCTTCGTCCATCCGGGAGCTCGTTTTCTTGATCTTTAGCATCAAAATAACACGTTTATTACCTGCAAGCAACAATTTTTGGAAATGTGAAGAACCAGCATCAATCGACTCTAAAGTTGAATAAAACTGTACAAAATCAATTAAAAACAAATAGAAAAACAGATGTGTTTTGCAACACATGAGGTTTAAACCTTTCCTGTCCTTGGAGGTAGAGACAGTCCCAACCAGACTTGCACAGTGGCTGCTCTCAAACTATGATAGTGATAATAATGAGCTGAATGCAGGAAACGATACAATTAAGGTTACTCCTTCCGCTGTCAAAGATGTTTTGGGAATACCATTAGGGAGGTTACCCGTTAATGAGAAGAATAAACCAAGACTTGGTTCATCAAACACCTTAAATGTCTGGAAGTCTCAATATCAAAATAAATCACGGATCACAGTTAAAGATGTTCTTGATCAGATTAATCCAATGAGAATGGTGACTGGCTGTTTAAGCTCAACTGGATGGTAGTTGACAACACTGTCCTAGGATGGACAACTAAAAGCACAACAGTCAACCAACGGTTCCTGAATTCTATTATCAGAGACAGTGACATTCCAAACATGAACTGGTGTGAATATCTTATAACCATGGTTGTAAAAATCCCCGACTAGGCCGATTAATCGGCCGATTAATCGCTAGTCCCCTAAGGCCGATTAGGCCCGACTATCCGACTAGGCCGATTAATTGGCCGATTAATCCTGATTAATCCCGATTAATCCCTAGTCCCCACCCCACCGCCCGACTAGCGCCTAGCGATTTCTACAACATTGCTTATAACTTGTTTCTAAAGGACGAAGAAAGAGTGGACTTCGAATGAACCTTTTAACGGCCCATTGTTGTTCCTTGCGGTATGATACATTTTGTTTATCTGTGTAAAATAAAATTGTAATTATATGTATTAACTGGTTATTATTTTCTTCAATTACTCTACGTTCATGGGAAACGTACAAGATATCTCTTAACCCTTCCACCTGGCCCAACCATTGAAAATGTCACAAATAACTACCTCATCGAACTTGATTCTCACATATATGAGAACGGTTTATTTACTGATTATGAAACTGGTAGTCTGGAAGAAGCGTGTGATTTTGAAGATAATGAAAATGAACAGCCCTTGGATGCAAATGTTGGTGATGATGAAGAACGTAGTGATAGAGTTGGTGATGATGTTGTTGTCAAAGAAGAAGATGTTTTGCACATGTTGATAACTCTCATCTAGAGGATGTACAAGATATTGATCATAACAAGCAATCCTCTGATGATAAAAAACAAAATGATGAAGATGGTGAAATGGATGACTACATTCAGGATGACATTAGACCATGTCCAGATGAATTGTTGTTCCCAATTGGCTCTTATACTCAAAGAGTTATTGAAGATACATACACTCCTTTATCACTTTCTGGCATGTTTCCTTATGTTCAGAGAATCCAGACCCCACAACAACCAACAACAGAACAAGTAAAATGTTTCTTTGTAATCACGTACCATTCATTTTTATCTCGTACCATTTCTTATTTTACACTAAACATGTTTTTGTTACACCTTGCATTTAAATACTAGGAATGGTTAACTCAATTGGATGAAAAAATATAAGAGTTCAAAAAATTGGGGAGTGAGATTGATGGGATTATATCCTCCACTACCACTGAATACCCGTCTAATAATGATTTCAAACTAAGGAAGGAATTTTGGTCTAGAATGGTTTAGGATCCACAAGCAATTGCACCAGAAGTGGCTGCAGCTGTAGAATGCCATGTGGACCAGCCATTAGATTTAACCCCAACTTTTGTTCAAGAGATGGTTAAAGCATGTGAGGTTGTAGAGCTGCAAATTTCTAGTTCAAAAGGAAAGGAAAAACAAAATATTGTTGAAGATGAACATCTTGTTGATGCTGATGATGCTGCTGTTGATCTAGAGAATGTTATTACAACAATCCCTTTTTTGCAAGCTCAACCTGAACCTAATGAACCTGTTTTGGGGACACCTGATGTTGTCAACACACCTCCAAGAGAAATCAAGATCAAGTATGAGAGAAAACACAGGTCGAAGATAATTGGAGAACAACTAAGGTCACCATATGTTGAAAGATCAGTTGTATTGGGTACAAAGTTGTCCAAAGAATAAAGGATGATATGTCAATATGTATTTCATCCTAAAAACGACCCACAGTAAGTTTCACGTTGTAAAAAAACTTTTAAACTAACATGTGTTATTATGTTTATTTTATTAATGCAGTACTCTCCTCTTCATCACAAACAGTGATACTGAGTTTTACAAGGTCATTATGGAAAGCCTTTTTCCCAGAAGTATACATACACACCGGTGTCCTTGAAGCTTTTGTTCATGTTCTTAATGATGATGAAAAACAAAGAGGACCTGGTTCTCCTTTTAGATTATTTTTGCCTCCAAATATCTTGGTATGTTGTAAACAACCACTTATTACATTCCTTTTTGTTAATTTATAACACTAACACATTATTAAACACACATAATTGCAGCCATTGCCATTGCTGGAAAAAAGTGTTTCAGATAAGACAAGAAAAAATCTTTTTGCTGAAAACATGAGGATGCTGCTGACCAACTTAAACATAAAAAACTTAAACAAAATTGATTTGGTCTTCATCCCCATCATACATAATGAACATGTCTTCGTCTTGGTGTTTGATATGAAAAATCCAAGTTTTGAAGTTGTAGACAACATGGCAACTGGTGTGATAAAGCTTGAAAGATACTCTCATATTCCTGCAACAATCTTAATTTGATTCAACCCCATCTAATTGTGATATATATATAATGTGCCATTATTCAAATTAAGTTTTGATTAAAAATTGTAAATCACGTACTATAATCACGTTCCATTTTTTAAATTTAAACTAAACATCTTTATTTATTGTCCTTTTAACTTTAGATGCTAATTGTATTGCATTAATTATGTGTTTATTCAATCTATGTTTAAAAGCACATTGATTATTAACTTTGTTAATTTACTTATTCAATCTGGTTACAAATTAAGATATTGAAAATGACGTACTAAAATTATTTAAATTAAGTTCTTGCTTTATTTGTTGCACATGTATGTTATTAATCATTGCCTAAAACATTGAATTTTATGTTCCTTATTTACATATTTTAAATCACGTACTTTAATTACGTTCTATATTTAAAGAGCTTTTTATGAACTTATGAAAACTGGTTCTTTCTTATATAGTGAAAATGACTTGCTAAAATAACGTTCTTGCTTATTTTTGTCATATGTTTAATGCACTTGTTTATTTTCTTTATTTATTGTTCTTTTGATCTACAATTATAATTGTGTTGATTTTTTAAGTTAAACCTCATTAAATCACGTACTATTATTACGTTCCATAGTTAATTAGTTTTTTATGAACTTATGACTAAATATCTAACTTAATGTTTTATCACGTACCATAATCACGTTCTATATATATCTATACCTTTATTTTTGCTTAACCATAACATATAAAACCACGTTCTAAAATTACTTACCATGTTTTACATGTCCAGAAAGATGTTATTGCCAACTATCTTCTAAACAAGGACCATCCAAATGCGTTGAAGATCTATAATCTAACACTAACTCTACTTGATCTTCCGTGGAAAACAACAAAAAATGGAGTTGATTGTGGTGTATTCTCCATGAGGCATATGGAGACCTACATGGGTGGAGGTCTGGAAAAATGGAAGACTGCATTAAATCCAGAATCTGATGCTCAACGTAGACAACTAAACCAATTGCGCTTCAAATACCTATGTAAGATACTTTTGTCAAGTATAAACATTCTTAAAGATGATGTTATGGTTCAGGCAAGGGATCATGATTCCCTTGATCAAAAAAAGAAACAATGGCCAAAAACAATACTAAATCAGATTAAATCTAAGCAGAAGAAGCACTTGTAAACAAATTTGTTTGTTTGTGTAATATTTTGTTTGCTTATCTATGTATCTTATCACGTTTTGATTCATTTCATTTTGTTTTTAATATTGTTTTTTATGTTATAAATTTAATATTGTGTGAAAAAACAACATGTAATGCATTTTTTCTGGAAGATTAACAAATGTTTAAACCCCAACAAAAACATAATTATATATATATATATATATATATGCATCCATACCAAAACAAAAAATTTACATAGTTATCAAACACAAACACCTGCCACCTCCCCCCCCCTCCCTCCTCCTCCTTCTCCCCCACATATAGCAAAACACCTAAAACTTTTTAATTTCATCCACACCATCCCTCTTCTTCTTCATTTTGTCAATGGTGACCTTCAGTAGTTCCTCAATGCCAGCATGCATCTCCTCATTCATCATTAACTGACTCACCATGTAGTCCTTCGTCGCCTCCGCACCTTCACCATTATCATCCAACAAGTCGCTCAGGTTTGAAATGTTAGACCTGATGTCAGCAATAAGGAGCCCATTCAGCATCCCAATGGAGTTCCTCATAATCCTGTCATCCTTCTTCTCATCAGAAAAGATTTTTTCAAGAATTTGTATTGCTTTTTCATCCTTCTGGTATTTGTAGCTTGATGAAGATGCCATTTTGCTCGAAATGTTTAAAAAAAACTATTTACTATATGATTTGTTTTTTTGATATGCAACACTCGTGCATGCAGTTACTATATATACTAAAAAAACGTATACGTAAGGCATATTAACAGTCCATTTTCATATTCCGGTTGTTGTGCTATAATAAATACGTTCCATTAATATTGGTAGTTGAACAGGTGGGATTCTATTAATGACTATTTACTACTATTAAATACATTCAGCCTATAAATATAGATGGCTCGTCATAGTAATCAAACACCCCTACAACCAATCAAAAAAAAATGGCTTCATCATCATCATCACCATCCGATGACAAAAAATCAAGACTCACTGCAGAGATCATGAAGCAATACAATAAAGACGCACTATATATGGATGTCTTGAAACAAAACTTTCAAAGCCTTGAAGATGAGATAAAAAAAAGGGACAAACTAAGCTAACAGTTGCTACAGCTACCCCCTAATGCCGTTCGAGATCTTGTCGTGTTGTTCATGGTAGATGAAGATAAAACGGATGTTCAACAACTTCAGACCATTGCAAACATCATAAAAACCCTTTGTTGTTCAATGAAGTTGAAAATTGATTTCCTTGAATCCTATATGTAATCTGTTATATTTTTATTTTAATGGTGTTTAATACATCATTCTCTTTTGCAAAAATTTGTCATTACTTGTTTATTAATTTTATCTTATATAATGTTTAATTGAAACTTTAATATATAATAATAATAAAAACATACCAACACTTTATTACCTATATCAATACACATCCAAAAATATTCACGTACTCATCTCTTAATAAATCTAAACAAAATATAATAATTACGTACTTTAATACTAACTGGTTAACAATGTCCATAATAACAAAATATGTCCCATAAAATAATTCACCTCCTATAACTTACATTTAATTTCCTATAAAAAAATGTTAAAACAACTGATTATGAAAAATATACGTAAAAAAATATTTAATACTTTTTATAATAAAACTCACTTAATAAACATCAAAAACACAACATTTATAAAAAAAACATAAAAAGTTCTATCTTCTGAAAAATTTATTTACATATAATGTTAATCTAAAAATATATATAAATAAAAAAACTATCTAATATCACTTATCATTCTTCATGAAAATCTTTTAAAAAAATAACATATAATATAATCACTAACTATTTTCACATACAAAATCTCCCAAATCATAAAAAATAATGTATCATGCATTAGTATCCAAATAATCACGTACTTAAATCACGTACCAATTAATATTTATCATACAAAATAATCAATAACTATGTTCATTTATCATAAACCAAAATGGACCAAAAATCATGTACTACAATAACGTACCACAATAACGTACCAACTAATTATAATTCACAAAATACAAAAATATATTTCGATGCATACCAAAATATGTACCTAACACACATGCTAATCATCTTTGTGTGTTCCTCTAAGTGCCGGGCATGTACGTCTATAATGTCCCGATTGTCCACAACTATGACAACCTCTAGCTCTCTTACCCATTCTGCTTATTGCTTGTTCACGTTTAGATATAAACCTTTTATGCGAACCAGACCCTTTGTTCCTAATACCCGATGGTACCCGAACATTAACACTTGATTCTTCATGTTGAGGAACAAATGATGAAACAATATCCTTTTGTTTTACATTGGGCCTATCCCTTGTTTCTTCATCAGTTTGATCCATTATGTCTTTTAAAGTATCTCTAAAAATTGTCAACTTTTTCATGTCTTTCACCAACTTGTTAACAATATATTCACTAGAAGACATTATGTCACGTACCACATTATCAACTTCAGGAGCTATTCCACTCAAAATGTGTGGGTTTATAATGTAACTATTTGACATATTTGGGACAACATCTTTTGTCTATCTTCTGGAAATGTATTTCTCAGGGAATACCTTTACATCACATAGCCTTAAAACATAAAAACAATGTCGACATAATAGGCCATACTGTTCATAACGCTTGCAACTACACATGACAGTTACATTGCCATCCTCTTGACAATACAATACCTGCAATAACACACACTTGTATTTTATTTACACAAATCACGTACTACTTCGTATATCATGTTACTTACTATATCACGTACCACATTAGTTTAACAAAAAAAATATGTTTACCTGCAAATATCCTCCTCCTTTTTCCTTAAGATCCTTTATATCAAATCTAGTGTAATCACCTGATTGTGATGTACAAATAGAAAGACAACTATGAATGGAATCATATATTTCTTCTTGAACATCAAAAAAAATACTTCTCGTACATATTTTGTGCGCCTGCTCTTCTAACGAACAATCTGTCCACATGTCAGTCATTGTATTTCTAGATGTATGATCATTCTTCCTGTGCAAATGCCTTTGAGCTTCCATAGCAGTGTCAAAATGACTAAAAAACTCAGCAAAGTTAGTTGACAATTAGAAACTTGGCCAAAATAGTGGTTTACACTCTCAGATCTTGAAGTGGTTAGCATAAGACCAGACATCGGCTCGTCACGGTAAAAGGCAGGAATCCACATGTCCCTTATCTCAAACATATATCCAAACCGGTCACTGTTACTTAACTCATAATCATCCATAATTGGCAACCATTCTCAATCAAAATCTTCAGGAGACACTGCATCAGTCCAAACTATGTCACATATGTGTCTCTTAAAATCCTCATTGTTGCATAATGCAGTCCCAACCTATATAATATAAATAATGTTTAATCCTTTTATATTTAAAAACAACAAATAACGTACTAATTTATTATATTATCACGTACCATCTTCTCAACACATTGTTAAACAAATTCTTAATGTACAATGTAACTAAATAACGTACTATGATATTTAAAATCGCACGACATTCTAATTGAATGTTAAAACATCACATACCTTGTATGAAACCTTTGTCATTATGTGCCACATACACAATCTGTGTCTGGTTGACGGCCAAACAGCTTCTACAGCTTGTTTTAAAGTTGCATCCTGATCTGTAACTACAATTTTTGGGATAACACCAAATGCACCTGTAAAACATTCTAATAGCCATTTGTATGATGCAATACTTTCAGAACCCAATAATGCAACTCCAAAACTTATATTGCAATGGTGGTTATCAATACCGGTAAACGGAACAAATACCATTTTGTATCTGCAAAATTAAATAAAAAATATCACATATTTCATCTAAATTTTTCATAACAATTAATTGTAAAAATAATCAAAAACCATCCCAAATATATGTTTTGTTTTGTTTACTTGTTTGTCTTAAATGTAGCATCAAATGAAACAACCACTACTAGAAAATAGATCTAATGCAACTTTTTTATACATAAAGGTTGCAATTATAGATCTAATGTAACATTTTATATAAAAAGTTGCAACATTTTAATGAATTTGCAACGTTTTGTATTAAAAAGTTTCTAATTTACTAAAAATGCAACCTTTTCCTTTAAAAGTTGCAATGTGTAAATTTTAAATACAACTCTTGTTATAAAAGGATGCATTGTTAAAAATTAAATACAATTATTATTTTAAAAGGTTGCATCCAAATGCGGTGACAAAACGTAATTACGTAATGACCCGTTTAAAGTGATTTACGAATTTAATCATTTATGACGAAAATTTTAATTTAAATATTATTTAATTATGATATTGGATTTGTGGGTTAAATAGTAAATAATTAAATAGGAAATAAACCTAGTTAAGTTGCCATAGAAAAGTAGAAGGGATGAAATTGTCAAGTTGTCAAACTAAAATTTTAAAGTAGGGGATAATTTGACTTTGGTCAAAATCCACAAATCTTGATGTGTTGAAGTCACGTACGTGAACAAGAGGAAAGGTCCAAATTCGGATCTTGAGCTTAATCGATCGTCACCAATCAAGTATTGATCTTGAATGCAACTATAAATTGTAGTTCTGCTTGTATTACTCTACATCTAGGTGAGTATTTTATTGTATTTTGGTGAATAATTCGTGGGTTATGGATGGGTTCAGTAAAATCCGAAAATTGTTTCTTAATGGTATCAAATGTTAATGGGTTTCATGTAAATCATATGAACTAACTTGAAATCACTTACTTTGAGATTGTATGATAATGTATGATGGTTAATTAATAGATTTTAGGTGATTACACTATACGTTAGAAGTCATATGCACACCAAGTGTTTGTTAAAATGCTTGAATGAAAAGTTAGATTTTGTGCTGATTGGAATTATTTAAATTGTTGCATTGTCTTTGAAAAATTGTATAAAATCAACCAATAACCGGTTTGAGACGTATAATATGTCGTTGGAAAGCTTATTGAGTCTACTTTCTCCATATTTTTAGAAATAGAAATGATAGAGAAGATATGTAGACGAAAACTGCATTTCAAAACTGCTTGACATGTTGTGTAAAAGCTGAATTTTTTTTTAAATGACGAATCTGTTGTGTTCTTTGAAAAATCATATAAAATCATATAAAAATCTGGAGAAAACGTGCCTTATATGGTTGGAAAGCTCTTTGAGTCTACTACTGTCACACCCCGAGCCGGCGGGGTAGGATCGGGTTTCCCCGACGGGCGGAAGGTTCCCGGGGCGCGATATCATGAGTGATAATCGAAATGATCAGATTGTTTACATTGCACATGATATATAAAGGAGAAATGCTAATTTAAAATAGAATTACAAAGTTAAATTACATCAGTATTGTTTATAATTTAACAATGTAAATCTACTATCAACATCATGAATTTCTATCTTGTATTTACACAAGATATACAAAATAATTTGTGTAATGATGTCTTCAAAAGTATGCAGGTCCGAAATACTAAGTCTTCTATCGGAAGTCCTAGTCCAAAATAAATGACTTCTTAATTGACATGTTCGTCACCTGAGAAGTCATGCAAAAAGATCAAGTCAACACATGGTTGGTGAGTTCATATAGTTTAGTAATTGAAAATGATTTGAAACCTCTTTCGGTAAAGACCCTAACCTCATTAACTCCATATGTAATATCCACATCGGTATGCTTATATATAGGGCATATGTAAGGGACAAGCCCTAGCCAACATCCCACCACATACTAATATGCATATGACACTGTTGTTAATGATAATTAAGCATTTTTACCCTACAACCTCTTATTCAAATTATGTTTCTCAAAACTTGATTTACCTTTGAACCTCTTGAGTTCCTCATAGATATATGATTTCCCAAAAGTCAGTGATAGAAATAAAATGTTGAATATTTAATTAAATAATTAAATACAATATTTAAATGCAACTAAGACATGATGATTGGGCCTTATTTAACTCAATCAAATAGACTTAGTTGTTGGTGGTTGTCCAAGTTGTAACCTCTCACACGTGACCCATACCAGGCATAACTCACAAGGAGTATACCTGGGCGTGACGGGATTTTAATGATGCCCGTACAGCCTGACTCAATGGTCTTCTGTACCTGAAGGGACTTTACGGATATCCTTTGATTCTTGATCTCTTTGATTCTCTTGATTTTTGACTTTGATATTGATTTCCTTTGATAGTTCATGTTATTGCCCATATAGCTTGACTACAAGAGTCTACTATACCTGAAGGGACTTTATGTGTGTTACACGTGGTCTTGATTCCCTATACAACTGACATCCACCTCAACTCAAACATTAATGATTTCATTAGATTGTAATGATTTCATTATTTCAATGATTCACACACATTTATGAATTCTGATTCCTTAAGTCTCGTGATCTTGATCTTTTGAATTCCCATGATTCACAATGATAATTGATTCTTGATTATGATTCTTTGTTCTCAGATTCCACACTGAATTATGATTCCTTTGAATATGATCTTTTGATTTTGTTCGTTTGATTTCACTTTGAATTTAGATTCTTGAATTTGAGCTTGATGGACTAAAGGTTGATTTAGAGTTTAAATTAAAGTATTACTCATAAGAGTACTTTAATCAAGTTGGTTATTTGATCTGTTTAATAATTATCTAGACAGAAGTCTAGGAGTATCAACAAACATATAATGATTAAAGGCATTTAAATAAACAGTTTATATAAAAACGGTTTACGCATGCTTCTCAGCCCCGCGTTTTAAAACAAAAATGTTTAGAAAAGGGGCAATGAACTCACCTGTGCTGCTCTGAAATGAATTACCACCAAATGCGCGCTCGTTGTTGTATCCTAGATTTCTTAGGTTCCTGAGTTGTTTTAAGAGAATTCGAATACGATAAGTACATAAAGTAATCGTCGAATCTAGGGTTTGGTCTCGGTGCGCAACTACGTGTCCTAGATTACTAATGTATTTCTATGACTCTATCTAATTAATCTAACATAATTACCCGCAAGTCACCCATGTTCCAAGATTATTCCTCAATAAATCCTAGATGAGTAAGGTTTATTCTAATTACATCACAAGTCCTTAATTAAACATTTTTAAGTTAAACTCTAAGTTAATATCATTTATTTTTTTAATTGTTTAGAAAACATTATTTAATGTAATTTAATCGAGCTTATAATTTTAATTTAATTTAATAAAGTTTATGAATCATTTACTTTTATTAAAAAAACATTATTTAGTTAATATAAGCATAAAATTTAAAAGGGATGGGCCTAAGTTAAACCCATTGGGCCAACCTCGGCCTATTACTCGACTTTGAATCTTTAAACGATTTTGTTTTAATTTCTTGATTGTTTCAAACATACTACTAGGTTTAGAAAGTTCCATAGAGCTATCTAACCCCTATTGTAAGCTGTATAGCGTTTACTAAGTATTAGATGTTAGTAACGAAACCAACATACCAACTTAGTTAGTTTTCATGTTTTCTTAGAAACCCTAATCATGGTTCCCTAATTGATTTCATGTATTCTAGACTCACCCTCATACGATAAGTTGGTCTCCTAATGTGAAAACTTAATTAAGCTTTCTATGTACACATACACACCCTTGCATGAAAGTTTACATAAAGGTTCCCATGCACACACACACACCATGCACCCACCCCATGCACTCACACACACATGCATCTATGATCCCTTGATCGTGATCTGTAGGTTCTAACCCAAGCTCTTAGCCGAAGGGGTTTCAGGCCGAATTAAAAGGGCGAAGGGCCATGGGCCGAATCAGACCGGCGAAAGAGGGGTTTGGCCGAATGAGGAAGAGCGGTTGACATTCGGCGAATGAGGAGAATAGAAGCCGGCCGAATATGGGCTTCCGAATGTGTATTGGGCCGACTGAAGTATCCATGGGCTGAAAGAGATGGGCTATCTGCTTCGAGCTTGTCCATTCGACGAATGAAGGATGGCCATTCGGCCGAGTGAGTCGACTGCAGCCATTCGTTGGTCTGTGCAGCAATCATTCGGCTAAGCCGACTTCCAACATGTGTGGTCATAAATTTTCGAGCTAACCAACTGGATTTTGAGATGAGGCTTGTTCCTACTATTTTAAGGTGGTGTAGTGTGAATCCTAAGGGTTAGAATGGTGTGCAACCGGTTGAAAGGGTGGCCGATCAAAAGGGTTTTCAAAAACCCTAGAATTCGAACTTAAGCTTGATCATTACCTCGAATCTAATGGATGGATGTTTAGATCGGTTGTACTTTCACGATCTACAAGTGATGGTGGTGATTTTGACACCAAGATAGCAAGATTTCATGAAGAAACTAGGGAGAAATCTTAGAGAGATGTTATGGATTTTAGAGAGAGAGTAGAGAGAAAAAGGAGATGAACGATGGTGGTATTGATGGCTGGTTATTTGGGGTTGGTGAGGGGATTAATTGTAACACCCCGACCGACGGCGGAATCATCGGGATGCCACGAGGGATGTGTAGATTGTTCAAAAGCTCGTGGGCATCTAAATCAAATCATCATATATCATTTAATCAACCAAAATAATTACACAAAAATCATGTTCATCATGAATCAAGTACATTAGTTACACAAAAGAATTAGTTAGACTAACTAAACTCTAATCGCCAGAAATTTAGTTAATTAACTAAGTCCAAGAATCCTATATGATGATGATGTCCAAAATAGAAGAGATCATCCTCTTCATCCTACTTGTCTCCATCACCTGAAACATGTAAGAAAATCAAGTGTCAACTACAAAAGTAGTTGGTGAGTAATCATAAGTTTTTATATTTAAAAAAATGTTTTAGTAAAATGCGTTTGAAAGTTTATGCTTAAAATGGTTTTATAAAATGCTTTGTTTAAAACGGGTATAAAACTTATGATCTTCTTGAGAAAATCCATATGAATACCTGTATGAGATAATCCAACACACATCCATCAATTCAACAGCCAAACACATACACAATCACATAACCACATAACCAAATCAATCATAGCTAATCACAAATAATCATAATCAAATATAGGCAATCAATCCACAACAAATCAACCAAACTCAATCAATCATATTCTCATTCAATGTTCGTGACTATACATGATCATTATGTAATTAACATAAGTTAAATACATGAATCATGGAGTGGTCGCTAACCACGTGACAATACATGAAGTCAAAGCAATCAACCGAAGTCAAGAGCAATACTTCACGGATGTGGAAACCCTCCACGTGACAATACATGAAGTCAAAACAAATAACCGAAGTTAAAAGTAATGATTTCACGGAGTATGAGACAATACATGTAATCTTTGTTATTCACCGAAGTCAATAACAATGTTTACACGGAATTATAATATTCAGTGATAATCCATAATAATGATAATTCATAATAGTGAATATCATAATGATAAACAGGTATTATCCTTGTGTTATCAAAATAATATTTAAACCGGTATACATGTTTCACCTCCGAGTTTTAAAACTAAAACAGTTTAAAGAAAGGGAGGTTATGAGAACTCACCTGAAGTCCTTAGAATTCGGGTTCTCGTATAATGCGCGCTCGCGTAGGTAAACTCAAAGCAACTCAAGAATCTGTAATTATTGTGATTTCCACTTTTATAAGCATAAGTGTTCCATACACTATCAATGTCTATATTAATTTACTTTGATCCGATTGCTTTGTATTACTTAGTGTATTTAATCCACTTCATGATATCATCCTTAATTCTTACTAGTTAATCATCATAAACGATATGTTTTAGACTTAGTGGTTTCATTAATCAAATAAAGGTATATAGTTAGAACTATCGTTTATACACATCATGATTATATAGGTTAACTCATGTGCACTATCCTTATCAATACCCATCCATCATGCATGCTTGATTAATTTAAGTGCCACAATGTTTCAATTGCTCAAGACCTAACTTGAATCTAAATACAAGATAGCTAAGTTATTTACTTATAATGTTTAAATTATGTATCCATCTCGTAATTCATTATTCATAGTTTTTTTGGAAAAAGGTGGCAACTCAAACTAACCTTCCATGCATGCATGACATGTATATATGTATATCTCTATGTGATCTAGTTCTTTCTAGTACCCATCATTCGAATTTTAAACTTTCTAGTTAAAGGGGCAGCGAACCTATAGAAGTTATGGCCGAAGGTTCGGCTTCCACCATATAAGGTTCGTGGCCCATGGTTCGGCCATGATGAGGGTTCGACTAAAGTGACAATAAGGGGGGTTCGGCTAGAGCTGTTCAAGGGTTCGTTGGTAGCCACCCCTTCCCAAAGGTTCGTGAGGGAATGAGTTCGTGGAAGCACAAGGTTCGCCATTCCTAGGTGTGGCCGAGGGTTTGCTGGACTTCTAAGAGTTCGCTAGTCCTAGGGTTCGCTGGAGCTGCATGGGTTCGTGAGTCTCTTAACAACCCATAGTTCGGCCAACAGAAGGAAGAAGGGTTCGGCCAAAACCTGTCTTTCCCGCCCAGAGAGGGTTCGTGGCCAAGGGAGGTGGTTCGTCGTTGAGCAGGGTTCGGCAGCCCTAGGTTCGCGACCAGCAGTTCCCCGGTTACTGTTCATCGTCTTCTTCAACATTCTTATCAAGTTTCAGTCCAACACACTATATCTACTTGATTACATCAACTCATTTTAAGGTTCTATGCATGATTAAACCGATTTTTAACTACAACAAGTTTAGGAACCACGATCAAACAACAAAACCGTGATTTCACATCTAGATTTACCTCGATTCAGCTACAATTCTTGAGATTTCTTTGTAGATTCTTGTTCCTCTCGATCTTGTGGTCGTTTTGGCACCGAGACTTCACGATTTCGTCAAGAAATGAACCCGAACGACTAGAGAGAAGTTAGAGAGAAAGTGTGTGTGTGTTTTCTAGAGAGAGAATGGGTGTAGGTTGAATGAAGAAGAAAGAATGAAATTCTTTCTTATTATGTGTGTTATTACACCGGGTCCGGTCTCGTTTTTATCGCGATAAATTAATTACGTGATCGATTATGCTCGGTTTTTAATCGTAAAATATTTAAAACATCATAGCATTTTTAAATGAATTGATTTTGTTTTAAATAACATGACTTTAATTAAATTATTTCGTAAGTCGCTTTCGTTCCATTATCGCTACATAATTATTAAAAATAAATTAATTTATTCGAAATCATTTTAGGTTGTGATTCCTAATAAACGTTCTAAGTTCACAATCATTAATTTAATATCGTTAAATATTATTTAATTATCTCATCGAAACGCGTTACTTACGTACGTATTCGTAAAGATCGTCACCTTTGCGAATCCGACGTTCGTATCGTATTTCGATTTGATTTACTAATTATGGAACATCATTTCAGAGTACCATCCTTAATAATTATATTCGTGTGAATCGTCACCCACACGAATACATTATTAAGTTAATATTTCTGAATCAACATTCGCGTTTAAATAATGACCGTAACCTCACATCGCGTATTTATTAATCTCATTATTTATTAACTTACATATTATATTCCCAAACCACAACCCACTAAACCAAGTCACTGACACATCCATGATAGACCGAAATATGCATATGTATAGGGCATATGCAGAGGTAGATCGCAACCTCCCCTACACCGTCCCACCGCTATTTCGATAAACCATGACCATGTGTCCTTAACTACGTTTAGCAACCAGACTATAACAAACTCCCAGTTCCATCCCAAATCCATTCTCATTCCAAACCAATAATTCATAATCAGTATAATCATCTGCGATAAACACTCTGGTTCTGTTTAGTTGAATTACAACTAAACTCCCCATGGTTTACACATATATTAGGTGTTATAATCATGCATACCAGCAACAGTGATAATATCAATAATATCAACAAATAATTCATTATCATTAATAATAATAAATCTTAGGTCGTAACAGTACAATCGTACGGATGTACGGATGTACGGACCACCTAAAGTACAGTGATGTTACATTAATTGCCCTCATCAAGTCTTAAAATACCCCAAGTATGTTCGGGTTCGTTCGGTTTCGCTCGGTTTTGCGCAGAAATGTCGGTTTCTCGTCGTTTTCGTAACAAAACGATCCGATTTTAAAATAGAATTTATAAAATTATTTTAGGTTGTGATTCCTAATAAATTAACTAAATATCTTTTATTTACTTCAATTTTCAAAAATATTTAATTAACGTTTAAATCGAATCGCGCGGTCATCGCGCGTATTTGTTCGAATCGTCACCCGATCAAATACGACGATAACTACACTTTTCAATATTGTTTTCTAATTATTGAACATCATTCGGAACGTTAAACTTCCAGATTTATTCGTACAGATCGTCACCTATACGAATAATCCGTCGGTTTAGCATTCACTTAACGATATCTGTGCTGTTTTGTTCTGTAAAGCCTCACATACGTTTATACATAATAAAATCCTAACAAATAATCACATGATGGTTCTGTGTTGCCAGATAATTATCTGACTCAAGAACCATTGTTCTGAACTTGTTTCTCTGAAATGATTATGAATTCACTGTTTTGATAATCATGAAATGATACTGAAACTTGACATGGATATGAAATACACTGAGTTACATAAAGTTTGTACCTGATTACTGTTCACGTACTGTGTATGATCACTGTTCCGATGACGGTTCCGGCACTGATGTTACAGTCTCCCCTTGTTAGAGAAATTTCGTCCCGAAATTTAAGAGTTGTTATCGGGTACAGCTTCTTCTTCAAACAGTTGGGGGTACTTTAACTTCATGTGATCTTCACGTTCCCAAGTAAACTCGGGTCCGCGTCTTGAGTTCCAACGAACCTTTACAATCGGAATACGGCTTCGCCTCAGTTGCTTGACTTTGCGATCCATAATCTCTAAAGGTTCTTCGATAAAATGCAACTGATCATCAACTTGAATCTCTTCGAGTGGAATGACGAGTGACTCGTCAGCAAGGCATTTCTTCAAGTTTGAGACGTGAAACACGTCATGCACGCCACTGAGTTCATCTGGTAGTCTCAGTCTATACGCCACAGGACCAATACGTTCGATGATTTCGAACGGTCCCACGTATCGTGGTGCTAACTTGCCTTTCTTTCCAAAGCGAACTACGCCTTTCCATGGGGAAACTTTCAACATAACACGGTCTCCCACTTGAAATTCCAACGGCTTGCGCCGTTTGTCGGCGTAGCTCTTTTGTCTGCTCCTTGTTGTTTGTAGTCTTCTTTGAATCTGGGCAATCTTGTCAGTAGTTTCCTGAATAAGTTCTGGCCCAGTTATTCGATTGTCTCCAACTTCAGTCCAACAGATCGGTGATCGACATTTCCGGCCATAGAGAGCCTCGAATGGTGCACATCCGATACTGCTGTGGTAACTGTTATTGTAGGAGAATTCAATCAGTGGCAAATGAGAATCCCAATTCCCACCGAAATCCAACACACAGGTTCTTAACATGTCCTCTAGGGTTTGAATAGTACGTTCGCTTTGACCATCCGTTTGAGGGTGGTAAGCTGTACTCAGGTTTAACTGTGTCCCTAGAGATTTCTGCAGTGATTGCCAAAACCTTGATGTGAATCTGCTGTCTCTATCAGAAATAATAGACAATGGCACACCATGGCGTACCACTATCTCATTGATGTACAATCTCGCCAGTTTATCCATCGTGAAAGTCTCACGCATCGGCAAGAAGTGAGCAGATTTCGTCAAACGATCAATGATAACCCAGATAGTATCATGACCACTGGAAGTGCGGGGTAGCTTGGTAATGAAATCCATAGCTATTTGTTCCCACTTCCAGAGTGGAATCTTAGGCTGTACCAGTAAACCAGACGGTTTCTGGTGTTCCGCCTTTACCTTCGCACACGTTAAACACTAACCAACGTACTCTGCTATGTCTTTCTTCATTCCCGGCCACCAATAAAACTCCCGTAAATCTTGGTACATCTTGTCAGTGCCCGGGTGCACCGAGTACTTGGTCTTGTGCGCTTCATCAAAGATAAGTCTTCTCAACTCATTTACCGCAGGAATCCATACACGATCCTTATAGTAAATGATTCCATCAGACTTTGTATCAAATTGTTTCTCTGCTCCACAGTCAAGTTCTTTCTTCAAGTTTCCTCTATCAACTGATTCTTGTTGTGCTTGAATAATCTTGTCTCGTAAGCTGGTCTGCACAGTCATTCCCATTGCTCGGACGCGCAAAGGTTTGACTCTTTCCTTCCGGCTCAAGGCATCAGCTACAACGTTTGCCTTTCCCGGATGGTACTTGATCACACAATCATAATCATTTAGAAGTTCTACCCAACGGCGCTGTCGCATGTTGAGTTCCTTCTGATCAAAGATGTGTTGCAGACTCTTGTGATCAGTAAATATGGTACACTTAGTGCCATATAAGTAATGTCTCCAAATCTTCAGAGCGAAGATTACAGCTCCCAGTTCAAGATCATGAGTAGTGTAATTCTTCTCATGAATCTTTAACTGTCTTGATGCATAGGCTATGACCTTGTCCCGTTGCACTAAAACACAACCGAGTCCCTGATGGGAAGCATCACAGTATACAACAAAGTCATCACATCCCTCTGGGAGAGATAGGATTGGAGCATCACACAATTTCTGTTTCAATGTCTGAAAAGCATCTTCTTGTTTCTGTTCCCAGACAAACGGTTCACTCTTCTGGGTTAACTTAGTGAGAGGCAGAGCTATCTTAGAAAAGTTCGATATGAACCTTCTATAATAACCCGCCAATCCCAGAAAAGATCGTATCTCCGTTGGCGTCCTCGGAGTGTCCCAGTTCTTTATTGCTTCAATCTTGGCTGGATCTACATGTATTCCCTCGCTGTTGACTACATGACCAAGAAACTGAACTTCTTTTAACCAAAATTCACATTTTGAGAATTAGGCATAAAGTTTCTTTTCCTTCAACAGCTCCAAGATCTTCCTGAGATGTTGCTCGTGCTCTGCTTTGGTTTTGGAATAAATCAGTATGTCATCAATGAAGACAATGACAAACTGATCTAAATACGGCTTGCACACTCGGTTCATGAGATCCATGAAAACCCCTGGTGCATTCGTCAATCCGAAAGGCATCACTAGAAATTCGTAATGCCCATATCTGGTTCGGAAAGCCGTCTTCGGTATGTCTTCGTCTTGAACTCTAAGTTGATGATAACCGGACCGTAGATCAATCTTCGAGAAATACTGAGCTCCTTGCAACTGATCGAACAGGTCATCAATCCTCGGCAATGGATACCGATTCTTGATAGTCAACTTGTTCAGTTCCCGATAGTCGATGCACATTCGAAACGATCCGTCTTTCTTCTTCACGAACAAGACCGGACCACCCCAAGGTGAGTAGCTCGGTCTGATGAATCCTTTATCCAGTAACTCCTGCAACTGGTTCGACAATTCCTGCATCTCCGAAGGTGCTAGCCTGTAAGGAGATTTAGCAACAGGAGTTGCTCCAGGAACTAAATCAATTCGGAACTCTACCGGTCGTACGGGTGGCAAACCTGGTAGATCTTCAGGAAATACTTCTGGATACTCTTTTACTACTGGTACATCTTGTATCTTCTTCTTGTCTTTCTCCTTTTCCACCACATGAGCCAGGAAAGCTACACATTGCTTCTGTAGACACTTACGCGCCTTTATGCATGAAATGATTTTGACACTTCGTTTTGCTTGATCCCCACTAACTTCCAACACACGATCATCTGGTAATGGAACTCGAAGCAGCTTCTCAGAACAGATATCTTCCACTCGGTTAGAGGAAAGCCAATCCATTCCAACGATGACATCGAAACTACCCAACTCCATCGGTATCAAGTCGATAGAAAATGTATGACCGTTAAGTGTCAACGGGCAATTTCTGTATACTGTACTAACTGTGATCTGTTTTTCGTTAGCTACTTCTATGATGTAAGGGGAGTCTAACTGTTCCTCTATAGAATCTAGTTGACATGCAAAATGGGCAGAGATAAAACTCTGATCCGCACCAGTGTCAAATAGAACAGATGCATAAAAGTCATGTAAGAGAAACGTACCAGTGACCACATTTGGGTCCTGGCGTGCAGCTGGTGCTCCAATAACAAAAGCTCTTCCACGAGGAGCTTGAACTGCCTGTTGTGCCTTCTTCGGGCAGTTCTTTGCAAAGTGGCCTTGTTCGCCACAATTGAAGCATCCACCATTGTTCTGATTAGCTGGTGGAGGAAGTGCTAGAGCAGCATTGTTGACTGTTGGATTTGGTGTCAGTCTGCACTGTTGGATCCAGTGCCCTTTTCTTCCACAACTCGTGCATTGACGGCACTGGTTGTTTGCAGCATGATGATATTGGCATTTCGTGCACAGAGGATGGGGGCCAGTATATTGTTTCTTGGGCACATTTTGTTGTGCCGCTGCTAGTGGTTGAGGGGAGTAGCCACAGTGTAGTTCTTGATAAATTTATGTTTCTTCTTCGGAAGTTGCTGATGATGTGGTTTCTTTGAAGACTCTTCCTTTCTCTTACCTGTATCCACCTCTTTCTTCAGAACTCCAGATGCAACCATCAGATCAGTGAGTTTCCCAGACAATCTCACTGCTGACTCAACAGTGGTATGGTTGGCTGAAACAACCATGCCCTGAATGCAGGCGGGAAGTCCACCCACATATCTGTCTATCCTTTTCTCCAAGGTTGGTACCATGTCCGGTACCAAAGCAACTAACTCGTGATAGCGAGTAGTGTATCCCATATGATCTGCCCCCTTCATCACATGGTTGGATAACTCAACCTCCAGTTTCTGCAGCTCATTCTTGGGGCAGAATTATGTTCGCAGCAGTGTCTTGAAGTCTTCCCATGGCATGGCCATGGCTTCTTCTCTTCCTCGGGCATTGATCTGACCGTTCCACCAGGTCAGAGCCCGCTTGTTGAATGTTCCAGCTGAGTAGCGAACCTTGTGGTGTTCTGGACAGCTGCAGAGGTCCAGGGTTGTCTCAATCTTTTCAATCCATTGGATTAAACCAACGGCTCCTTCAGATCCGCTAAAGCTAGGCGGTTTACATCCTACGAATGACTTGTAGGAGTAGTGTGAGGTACCACCAGGATTCCCACTGGCTTCTCCTGATGAATTGCCAGGGTTGTTGATCTCATTACGGAGAAGGTTGAACATCTCTGGTATCGTTTCCTTCATCTGATTGGTCATCTGACTGCTCAGTAGGGTCACCAAAGCGATGGTGGTAGGATCCAGTATGGGAGTCGTGCCTGAACCCGATGCCTGTGTGATCAGTGGGGGAGGAGGTGGAGGCGGTGGAGGAGGTGGCGGTGGTGAGTCATTTGGTGATGGCGTTGAGGAGTGTGGAGCTTGGTCTTGTGATGATGGCAACAGGGGAGGTTGTCTTCGTGGCGGCATTCTGATCATAACCAAATGAATATTGGTTAGTGTAATGATCGAATGCAGAAGACAATATGCAATAAGTCTTAAATCCTAAGTTCTCTACATGCAGGGTCCCTAGGTTATAGTCTAGGCCAAACCGTTTAATTAAGTGACCTATATTTCTCTATAACCATGGCTCTGATACCAATCTGTCACACCCCGAGCCGGCGAGGTAGGATCGGGTTTCCCCGACGGGCGGAAGGTTCCCGGGGCGCGATATCATGAGTGATAATCGAAATTATCAGATTGTTTACATTGCACATGATATATAAAGGAGAAATGCTAATTTAAAATAGAATTACAAAGTTAAATTACATCAGTATTGTTTATAATTTAAATGCCTTTAATCATTATATGTTTGTTGATACTCCTAGACTCCTGTCTAGATAATTATTAAACAGATCAAATAACCAACTTGATTAAAGTACTCTTATGAGTAATACTTTAATTTAAACTCTAAATCAACCTTTAGTCCATCAAGCTCAAATTCAAGAATCTAAATTCAAAGTGAAATCAAACGAACAAAATCAAAAGATCATATTCAAAGGAATCATAATTCAGTGTGGAATCTGAGAACAAAGAATCATAATCAAGAATCAATTATCATTGTGAATCATGGGAATTCAAAAGATCAAGATCACGAGACTTAAGGAATCAGAATTCATAAATGTGTGTGAATCATTGAAATAATGAAATCATTACAATCTAATGAAATCATTAATGTTTGAGTTGAGGTGGATGTCAGTTGTATAGGGAATCAAGACCACGTGTAACACACATAAAGTCCCTTCAGGTATAGTAGACTCTTGTAGTCAAGCTATATGGGCAATAACATGAACTATCAAAGGAAATCAATATCAAAGTCAAAAATCAAGAGAATCAAAGAGATCAAGAATCAAAGGATATCCGTAAAGTCCCTTCAGGTACAGAAGACCATTGAGTCAGGCTGTACGGGCATCATTAAAATCCCGTCACGCCCAGGTATACTCCTTGTGAGTTATGCCTGGTATGGGTCACGTGTGAGAGGTTACAACTTGGACAACCACCAACAACTAAGTCTATTTGATTGAGTTAAATAAGGCCTAATCATCATGTCTTAGTTGCATTTAAATATTGTATTTAATTATTTAATTAAATATTCAACATTTTATTTCTATCACTGACTTTTGGGAAATCATATATCTATGAGGAACTCAAGAGGATCAAAGGTAAATCAAGTTTTGAGAAACATAATTTGAATAAGAGGTTGTAGGGTAAAAATGCTTAATTATCATTAACAACAGTGTCATATGCATATTAGTATGTGGTGGGATGTTGGCTAGGGCTTGTCCCTTACATATGCCCTATATATAAGCATACCGATGTGGATATTACATATGGAGTTAATGAGGTTAGGGTCTTTACCGAAAGAGGTTTCAAATTATTTTCAATTACTAAACTATATGAACTCACCAACCATGTGTTGACTTGATCTTTTTGCATGACTTCTCAGGTGACGAACAGGTCAATTAAGAAGTCATTTATTTTGGACTAGGACTTCCGATAGAAGACTTAGTATTTTGGACCTGCATACTTTTGAAGACATCATTACACAAATTATTTTGTATATCTTGTGTAAATACAAGATAGAAATTCATGATGTTGATAGTAGATTTACATTGTTAAATTATAAACAATACTGATGTAATTTAACTTTGTAATTCTATTTTAAATTAGCATTTCTCCTTTATATATCATGTGCAATGTAAACAATCTGATCATTTCGATTATCACTCATGATATCGCGCCCCGGGAACCTTCCGCCCGTCGGGGAAACCCGATCCTACCCCGCCGGCTCGGGGTGTGACAACTACAATCCATATTTGAACCTCAAAGGTTGAATAAATTTGTAAAGTTGTCAAATTGGACAATTATAGAAGCAACTCAGATTTTTGCTGCACTAAATTAATTTTTTTTTAAAAAGTGATAAGTACGTAATTTTTTGACATAATTTGATATAAGTTTCAGAATACAAGAGACATGGAAAATGTTAGAGATTGGATGTATTTACCTAGAAGGTTACCTGAATTTGAAGCCAGAGTAATTGAATTTCTTAATGCTTCATTTGATAAGGCGGCGAAAGGTTCTCAAATCTGTTGTCCTTGCAAACGGTATATGAACCGTTACTGGCATCGAAGAGATGAAGTATTTGATCATTTAAAAGGACATGAATTCGTAGAAGACTACTATGTATGGGTCTTTCATGGAGAAACCTCCTCGCAAACAAGACATAATAAAGATAGTATGCATGACAGTTTTGATGAATTAATGCATGATAGGTTTAGAGAAGCTATAGAGGATACAAGTAAAAAAACTGGAGCTTTAAATGAAGAAGTTAAAAAAATGTATAAGCTGATAGAAGATGGACAACAAGAATTGTTCCCTCGATGTAAGAGTTTTTCGAAGCTATCTTTTAATATTAGACTTCTTCTCTATAAGAACCTTCATGGGCTTAGTAATGTGGCATTCGATGATCTTCTACTACTTTTAAAAGAAATGATTCCAGAGGAAAAACTTTCAAGTAGTTTTACTAAAGCCAGGAAAATCATAAAGGATTTAGGCCTTGATTATAAGAAGATTCCGGCATGTCCAAATGATTGCATGCTTTACTGGAAAGAGGATGAGCATATTGAAATGTGTCACGTTTGCAAAACTCCTAAGTGGAAACAAGTGAAGGAGAAAGAACAAAAGAAGCATAATAGTGAGCATTCTAAAAAACCTTCAAAAATTCCGGCTAAAGTGGTGTGGCATTTTCCTTTAAAACCGAGGCTACAAAAACTTTTCATGTGTTATGAAACAGCTAAACATATGACATGGCATGATAAGGGGCGTCCTAAAGATGGAAATTTACGGCATCCTGCAGATGGGCAAAGTTGGAAGGAATTTGATACTTTGTATCCTCATTTTGCAAAAGAAACTAGAAATGTGAGGTTAGGGTTGTCAAGAGATGGATTTAATCCATTTGGAACAATGAATATTGCTCATAGCACATGGCCTGTGGTTTTGGTTAACTACAATTTGCCTCCATGGATGTCACTAAAACCAGAATACTTTATGTTGTCTTTGCTAATTCCCGGACCCCGAACCTTCGGGTAATAATATAGATGTATATTTACAACCTTTAGTTGAGGAGCTTAAAGAATTATGGATTAATGGGTTGGAGACATACGATAAATCTAATGATGAGACCTTTGAAATGCATGCCGCGTTAATGTGGACAATCAGTGATTTTCCAGCTTATTCAATGCTGTCAGGGTGGAAAATAAAGGGAAATTTTGCATGTCCATGTTGTAATCATGAGACTAGCTCTCTTTACTTGAAGCATAGTAAGAAAATGTG
Source organism: Mikania micrantha (assembly GCA_009363875.1). NCBI lineage: Eukaryota > Viridiplantae > Streptophyta > Magnoliopsida > Asterales > Asteraceae > Mikania > Mikania micrantha. The sequence goes on from CM018691.1 coordinate 97,275,211, forward strand.
CTATATGGATCACCGTAGATTTTTAGATGCTCAACACCCATGGCGACGTAACAAGAGTGCTTTTAACGGGAAGATTGAGGAAAGGGTTTCTCCAAAACCTCTATCAGGTGTTGAAGCTTTGAATGAGTTGTCTAATTTTAAAAATCTATTTGGAAAGACACAAAAGAAGAAAAATGATAGCACTTGCCCATGGAAGAAAAGGTCAATATTTTTTGACTTGCCATATTGGAAATTCAATAAATGCAGACATAATCTTGATGTCATGCACATTGAAAAAAATATATGTGATAATGTGATAGGGACATTGTTGGATATTAGTGGGAAGTCAAAAGATCATCCAAAAGCTCGATTTGACATTTTAGAACATGGCATTAAAGAAAGGCTTCAACCAGTACTTTCTGAAGATGGTAAACATGTTATCATCGAAAAAGCAGGTTTCTCAATGTCTTCAAAGGAGAAAGTTAATTTTTGTCGTGTTCTAAAGGAAACAAAATTACCTTACGGTTGTTCATCTAGTATTGCTCGTTGTGTTCATTCTTCGGAAAAGAAATTTTTGGGTTACAAGAGTCATGATGCTCACATTTTTTTGCATTATTTGCATCAAGTTGCCGTAAGAAAATCATTACCAAAGCATGTTGTTATCCCTTTGATTAGGTTGGGTGTCTTTTTTCGAAGCTTATGTAGTAAGGTAATTAGGCCTGAGGACCTTGACAGATTACAATTAGAAATTACGGAAACATTGTGTGAATTTGAAAAAATATTCTTGCCAAATTTTTTTGATGTAATGGTGCATTTACCTATCCACTTAGTAAATGAAGTTAAGCTTGGAGGACCGGTTCAATATAGACGGATGTTTTTTATGGAAAGATACTTGGGCAAGTTGAAGTCATATGTGCGAAACAAGGGCCGACCAGAGGGATCCATAGCAGAAGGGTATTTGATTGAAGAATGCTTGACCTTTTGCTCACGATATATGCATGGAGTAAATGGAAGTCTTAATAAGGGTGCAAAAGATAATGATGAATTGGTGGGTGAAATGAATCAGATGAACCGATATTCTTGAATGGTGGACATCCATTAGGAGGTAAAAAAGGCAGACGAGGCAAAGTTTTCACTTTAGACACTAATTTAAAGGAACAAGCACATCGTTATGCCTTATTCAATTCTGATTGTGCAGAAGTTAATGATTATATCAAGTAAGTAACTAATTTAGTGCATCTATTTCCTTCAAATTATATGTTAGTATTACTTATTTCATGATATATTTTTCTAAATGATGTTGCAGTGAGCACGAAACTTATGTTGAAAGTCAACCGCAACAAAGTCGGTGGGCACGAGCAAAAAACCATAGTCACGATTTTTCCGGTTGGTTCAAAGACAAAGTATTAAATAACAGTGTTCCAAATCACATTTTTTGGCTTGCTAAGGGACCTAGTCATACATCCAAGAGATACTATGGGTATTATGCGAATGGATATAGGTTTCATACAAAATCAAGAGATGATAAATGTAAAACTCAAAATAGCGGTGTTATAGTTACAGCTTTAACTCCTAGCTTTGCAAGTTCTCGGGACAAAAATCCAGCCGTTGGGAACGTTGACTATTATGGTAGAATTTTGGACATAATTGAACTTGACTATTGGGCAAAGTTTAGAGTCGTATTGTTTCATTGTGAATGGTACCAAGTTGAGAAAGATGATTATGGTTTAACATGCGTTAATATGAAGAAGCTGTGCTATTCAGATGATCCTTTTGTCATGCCTTCCCAAGTGAAGCAGGTGTTTTATGTACCGGATCCTATAGTAGATGGTTTGCATTATGTTGTTAATACGATTCCAAGGGATGTATATAACTTCGATGAAGAAAATAATGAAACTGATGGTCACTCATATTGGTCTGATTCTAATGAAAATAGTTTGAGTTATATTGCACAAGCTAATGAGCAAGAAACTTGTTTGTCAAGAGAAGATATCCCTCCACTAATAGTTGAGGCAAGTACAAAATTGGCTGCCGCAGATGTAATTGATAAAGATAATGGTGATGATTCTGATTATGATGATACATTATGGGATTGGATGCACGCGGATGAAGATGATGATAATGAGTTATAAAGGTACGCTATACATTATGGGATTAGCGACGTTAGATTATTTGTTTTAAAGTAATATATTATTTATAATCTGTTTTGTAAGTAATAATAGTGTGTATATGTGTTGGACTTAATATCACAAAAAGATCAAGTTTTAGAAAAAGTGTCTTTATGGGTCAAATAGGTAAATTAAAACTTACGTTCTAATTATGTCCGTGCATATACGTACGCAATGTTTCTTTGGTCATATTGTGTTAGTTGAGTCATTTTTAAGAAGGCTTGTTTCGACTAGTGTTTTATTTTTATGAAAACATGTTATGACCTGATCAAAAATCGACCAACTCATATTGGCAGCTCTAGACCAGCTCAAATTGGCAGCTCTAAACCAGCTCTTTTCTTTATATCTTTCCAACAGCAACCAGATCACTATAACAGCATTAACACCATCACTTGCAATTTCTAGTTCCTTCATAATAGCTTCTTGTTCCTTCACATAAGCCTATTTCTGATCATAAACAGCAGCCTTTCAGTTTCATTATCATTCATGACACATTAACGTAAAATCACAGATTTTGGGAGTATGTCTTGGTAAGAATTTTTGTAGCTTAATTTCTTTTATTTGTTGTATTTTCATTTTTAACTAAATGCTAACTCTTTTAAAGGAAAAATATGATGTGCCTGATGCTGCTAAGACATGGGTTCTAAAGACCATTGGGCAATCATATAAGGTACACAAGTGTCGGTTTAAGCAAAAACACTTCAATCAATTTAAAGACAACAAAACAAGGTGGAGTAACCGACCAAACAACATTCCAGAAGATGATTTCAGACAATTGTTGCGTTTATGGAGTATAAAAGATGTGGAGGTATTTTTCTTAACAATTTTCCACTAACAATATTTTATATTAAGAGTTGTCAATTAGCTAATTTGTATACAGCAACGCTGTGCACGAGCAAAGCAATCTCGCATGTCTCAAAAAAATATGCATACTGCTGGTCCGAAAAGTTTTGCTAGGATTCGTGAGGAGATGGTAATCTATTTTTACTTTTTTTGCCAATGAATTGTGTCTTTTTTGTTGGTTGATTTGCCATTGTTTGTTATTGATGTTTTTTTATTATGAATACAGAAAAATGATGACCCACACCGAAAAGTACCTACTTTAACCCAGTTGTTTGAACGTACACGTAAAAGGACGGAAGGACGTACATATGTTGACATATATGATGACACAGCAAGGAAAATTGTAAGTTCTTTAAGTTTAACCTTATGTAAATATCTTTATACATGTTAACATATTAAATAATAGACTTGACAAAACATACCCAAGTACTAATTTTTGGGTAATTTTTATGCCATGTTAGGTTACTTTAAGGTTTAGACAAAACCATGATCGGGTAAAAAATGTGTGTATCTGTGTGAAGCCTGTTTGTATATGTGCAGTGTGTGTTTATGCGTACATGTGTGTGTTTATATGTCTGTAGTGTGTGTATGTGTGTTATATGTTTGTGTATGTGTGTTGTGGGTGTAGATGTGTGCAGTGGTTGTACAAGGCTTGTATTTATTGGGTGAATCATTTGTTTATGGGTCATCGGTCAGCAAGTTAGCTGGTCATGGTCAATGGTTAGTTTCTTTATTTTGACATTCTTATGTTATGATTTTGAATGTGTCAAGCAGTATGGTAATGGCTCAAAGTCTAGGTGAAGTTTAATTACTTTTTAGGAGTTGAATAAGCACATGTGGTGTTATTTATTTGGAGTCCAATACGTGTATTCTTGGTAAAAAAAAAATAAAAGGTTTGAACTTTGTTTTCAATTGTATGTGTTCAATATTTGCTTCTCTATATATGTGGCTTTTCAGGCTCCAAATAATTATGTTATGTTGTTTATTTCCATCAATTGCAATAAACATTTGCTAAATTTAACCATTTTCTAGGAGTTCAATTAAGTTGTTGGGGCTGCACACATAGACACACACCTGCACACATATGCATATTATATTTACTTGCAAAACAAATTTTAATACTAGAGTCATAAAAGACATGTATTAAATTAAACCCAAAAAATTATATTTACACACACTCTGCACACACAATTGATCAACTTTTGGTAAAAGTGTGTTAACGGGTCAAATAAGTAAATTAAAACTTATGCTCTTACTATGTTTTTGAATATTCATGCTCAATGTTTCTTTGGTTGTTTTGTATTAGTTGAGTCATCTTTTAAGAAGGCTTGTTTCGACTAGTGTTTTTTTTAGAAAACCCGTTATGACCTGATAAAAAATCAACCAGCTCATATTGCGAGCTCTATAGTGCAGCGTGTGTAGCATGTGCAGTGTCTGTGATATGTGTGCACTGTGCAGTATGTGTTGCAGTGTGCGTGTGCAGTGCTGCAGTATGTGTTTGAAATGTGTTATCTTTTTTACTAACACTTTACATAAATAAATGACCTCTAAATATGAATGGGTAAACTTGAATACAAATGTATATACACTTACAATCAAATAAAAACCTTGAAGATATTGACAGCTTATTGATGTTTTATTTTTCTTTTATGTATGCTAAGTGTTGTATAGATGTTAATGTGTATTAGAATTAGCTAAACACTTGCAAGCAAATAGACCTGATTAGCATCAAAGTTTACTAATTTTCTTACTATTTAAATAACATTTTCTTACAGATTTAGTTTGTGAAAATGGATATTTTTTCAAAATTGTCTAACTTTTTAGGTTTTTGTTATGATTTTGAAAATGCATATATATTAAGGTTCCTTAAGATCGATACCAGGCTATTAGCATCATAATTTTGATTATAGAAGCCTTCAAATGCGTACTAATAGGATTTTTAAATAGGAAATAAATGGATCACTTGTTAAGATTGAATCCTATTTGTTAAAATAATCAAGTTTTAGTAAATGCATGTTAAAATTGCATGTGTTGGACTTAATATCTCAAAATGATCAAGTTTTAGCTAATGTATGTTAACGGCTCAAACGGGTAAAAACTTATGATGTAATAAAGAATTGTGTATTATGAGATACCATAAACATTAATAGATAAGCCCAAGATGTTATTTTTATGTTTAAGAATTGTTGGACCTGTCAAAAACATGTGTGCAGAGTGTTTTACGTGTGTGCAGAATATGTTTGTGTGTGCAGATTGTGTCTTTTGTGAGTGCAGCCTTCATATTATTAATAATATTAATAGCTCTCAACATCCTAACCAGCCTTGCAGCATGATGATCTCCATTCAACAAAGTGCAGCTCATTTCTTTTCTTCATATTTTTCTAACAGCAACCATAACAACAATAGAAGCATAAACATAATTGTTTATGCAAGATGTGGGTAGCAGTGTGCAGTTTGTATGTGTGTAAATTTGTTTTTGTTTTTAATAATTTTTTAATTGATTTCTAAAATACTGTGTATTTCATATGTCATTTATAACATTGTTTTGACAATATTTTCAAATATCTTTTGAATAATATTGTAGGAACAAATGAAAAACTACAAGACCATGGAGAATGAAGACACAACAATTGATCCATTTCTTGTGGTAATGAACAAAGAGAACTACGGATATCGCCGACTTTATGGTAGAGGTGTTACAAATACATTGATAAAAAAAGTAGAGGGTCCTGCATCATACATGATAACAGAGGAGCTAATGGAATCATTCAAAGAAAATGTTGATGTTGAGAAAAACCAGTTGCTCGAAATGCGCAAGGAGATTGAAGATGATCATGAGAGAAAAAAAGCCGAGCTTGAAGCCATGCGTGAAGATATTGACAGCCAACGACAAAACTTGGAGGCTATGATGCAAAAGATTATTAAACAACTACCTGTTGGAGATCGAGAAGACTAGAATGCTTTCATTTCTATTTATTAATGCAATGACACTTTGTGTTTGTTATAATGTTATTTAAGTATGGATAATTATGTTAAACTACATATTTAACTATCAATGATATGTGTGTTATAACTATTTTGGCATATTACGATTACATGTATTTAATTAATAGTTATTGTATTATGTTATAAATTGCATTTGGGTTTGGTTATAAAAAAAATAATAATAATGGTTGCATTTAGTCTAGAATAAGGTTGCAATTTTGTAACCAAACCTATATTAAAAGTTGCATATAAGTAAAAAAAGGTTGCATTTGCATGTAGAAAAGGTTGCATTTTTTGTAACTAAAATATAATAAAAGTTGCATTTGATTATGAAAAAGTTGCATATTAAACAAAAAAAGTTGCATGTTAAAAAGATTGCATTTGAACATTAGATGCAACATTTTTAAAAAAGGTTGCATTAGACTTTGAAAAAGTTGCATTAGCTCTAATGCAACTGCTTCTAATGCAACTCCCGATAAAAGGTTGCATTATGTATATTGCAACTTTTTTAAGGCCTAATGCAACATTTTATCAGGGTTACATTAGGTCTATTTTGTAGTAGTGAACGTCACCGAATACTATATAATTCTTCTTTGAATGACCATCTGCCCAAAACAATCCAGTTAACTGATTTTTGTTATCCATGGTGTACTCAAAAGAGCAATCTGTGGCATACTCCTACTTCTTAAGCATCATATTCACTACCATATCTGCATCATACTCACCAACAAACAAATTCAATTGCTTTTTGAAGTTTTTGCAATCAACAGATGTAACTCCAACTTTATCAAAACCCCCGTACTTGGTACGCATCATGTTAAAAGCTCTAACAGGACCAATATTATGCTTAGACAATGAGCATATCAACTGCATCTGCTCATATGTTAACTTCCTACATGATGGCAGCAAATGTATATCATCTTGCGATACCAAACTGTGATTATGTTCCTCAATAAATTTATTGATTTTAAATGTAATACCATCATCTGACTTGAGAACTATATGGGCCAAACATCCAGTTCTTTGTGTAGGCCTATTCCTACTCTTAATTTGCTTTCCCTTGTTCGTATTATTATCATTTTTAATCAAATCTCTGAAAGGCTTATGTCCTTCCTTTAAACATACAAAATATTTCAACTTTATAACTTTCCCTATACAATATTGAGAGCCTTTACGAGCAATAAATCCACACTTTTTTGCATAATTTTGGTAAAAATCAAATACATGCTCAATCGAAGAGAAACACATCTCTACTATTGGCTTTGAAGATAATGGGACATCAGGTTTGTAGTATTTCTTTCCTGATGTAGGTGAAATACGTTCCAACCCAACTGTTATTTCCTCTATTAAACATCCTGTAATCACGTACAAAACAACATGCATTATTACGTACTAATAAAAAATTCTCATAATAATTACGTTCCAACAGTTTGCTAACCTATATTAAACATCCTTCATTCGCATTTCAAAACAAATGCATAATTACGTAATACATCTACTATTATAACAATTACGTACCAATATTATCAAATCACGTACTGAATCTCTATATCATAAATTTCCTCATCCAAATCCATTACACATCTTGTTTTTTACTATACGTACAATCACTCTCCATTTTACATATTTTATAATGTTTACTCACAAATAAAAAAATAATTTTTCAATATACAGTTTTGACTTGTTAACAAAATGACAAACACATGTTAATAATTTTGATTCAACTATTAAAAAATATTATACAAAATACCTTCTCGATCTCTAATTTCTTCCATCTTATTATGTATAAATGACCACGCGAAAAGCAATACACAGTCTTTCTTCTGATTTGATTATTGATCGAAACAAAAAAAAATGCTTAATCGATTATAAACCGCTTATTGATAAAAAATTCAATGAAATAACTGTTTTTGCGGATTATTAGGAACGTTTTAAATATCTAAATCATTACCTTAAACATGTTTGTGAACAAAATACATATTTTAACCCTCCGTCCAAATCATAATAATTACACGTGTAACAAAACTATGGCTTCCTACGCTTCGCACGATAATACTCCTTTGTATCCGATCCGACTCCTATATATGTGTGTGTGTGTGTATGTGTATATGCATATTATGATTCACTGTTGAGTTATTATTTTAATGTAATTGCAAAACGCATGCGCAACTTATTAATTAATTGAAATGAATAATGCTAAAAAATCATTTTTAATTAAAAAGTAGCAGTTCATTGTTGAATCTACAATAAATCTTTTCACAAAAGTTTTCTTAGATATATGATAATTTCTTTTCGAGTAAAGATTTATTCATTTATAATCCATGGACCCACTATTTATTTTATTAGCATCTCTTTATATGTTGGAACATATATGGTGACTCAATGTCTTTCAACTATAAATATTAATCAATATGAAAAGTTGATCGTCTCCCCTTATATGATTGTTATTAGCTAAATTGGTTATTCCTTATTGTTTATATGCTAGAAAATGTTAAAGCATTTGAATACTAAATATAATAAAAAAAAACTGTATTAATTATATTTATGTATTAACTAGAATTGAATTTATCAATATCGACTTATTAAGTTAAAATAATGTAAAAATTATTTAAATAAATTAAAATATATTTATACGTATTTTAATATTTGTAAATAAGAAACCTTTAATTTGATTAATTTATTTTTTAAATATATTATGTAACCGTGCATAGTTATGGTATATACCAATTAGTGTTTAAGAAGAACCGACTTTAAAAAAAAAAAAAAAAAAAGCTTACGGAGACACGAATGAGAGCCGTTACGAAATAAATTCAGAAAAAAAATGCAAAAGAATAAAAAAAATAAAACATAAACGATGACACAAACACGAAAAAAGGTCAAGAAATAAATCCATATAATAAAACATGCAAGAAAATAAATGAAAGAAAAAAAAAACAAAAAATGCATAGAAAATGAGTCAAACTTGAATAGATTGAAAATCAAAGACGTAAATAGGCATTCTAGATCATTCAAGACTTCTTTTAATTAGTTTTTTTGACCCAAAAATATATAAAAAAACTGATTATAAAAAGAAAAAGAAAAACCAAAAAGAAGACCATGCATATAAGCAATATTTTCATAATCGAACCGGACCGAACGTCTGATTACTGGTCGAACCGGTTAGACCGGCCGAAAAGGATTTAAGAACCGGAAAAAAATAAATATATAAAATGTTTCAAAAAACATTATATAATTATAAAAACATTTAAATTAATATTTAAAACAACATAATCATGTAAAAAAAACATTATATAGTTAAAACAAACTGAAATCCGGTCCGACCAATGAACCGGCTCAACCTACCGCTTTGTTTGAAACCGGTTCGCATGCTTATTTTGGGCCGGCCGACCCTCCGGTTCCCGTTCCGATCGACCGGTTTGATCCGGTTTTGAAAACCATGCATATAAGGGTTGCATCTTATACTCAGCCGAGTCATTTGCTATTCATATTTTGTGATCGTCTAACTCTTAATTTAAAGAGTTAAATGCCAAAATGGTCTCTGTGTTTATATCGAAAATGTCATTTTAGTCCCTAAATAAAATTTGTTGTCATTTTAGTACTTGTGTTTTAATTTAGTTGCCAATATAGTCCTTCTAGTTGTCATTTTAGGAACTATATTGGCAATTAAATTTCAAACACAAGGATTAAAATGGCAACAAAAATTTAGACGAATGACTATATCGGCAACTAAATTAAAAAACAAGAATTAAAATGGCAACAAATTTTATTTAGAGACAAAAATGACATTTTTGATATAAACACAGAGATATTTTGGCATTTAACTCTAATTTAAATCTAAATTCTGTTTTCCGACACTGCTTTTAAAATATTGAATAATTCATAATTTTTTTCAATGAGAAATTAATACAGGAATCAAATCACGTGATATCGCATCTTTCCGTAAGTGGGCACTCCGTCAAGTTGACAACGGTTCATTGCTTCCTCCCATTTGCTTTACAATCTGGCATGTCTGTCTGTATCTTCTCCTGTTTTTTTTTTATTTGACATGTGCTTTCAATGAATATTGTTAGAATACTTTAATTTAATTTAATTTTGAAGCAAAATAATTGCTTGTATTTGTTGCAATTTTAATAGTTTTATGCACGTGTTGTTGCGGCAATATCGTGTTAAACAGAAAATAACATAATATCTATTTAATGAAAATTTTATAAAAAAAATATCGAGTCATATCATTCTTTTGATATGGGTATCGGATCACGATGGCGGTAACAATATCATGAATATAAAACACATACCAAAAACCTTGTCATAATGGGCATTAGTCAGTAAAACAATATATTGAACCATCGTAAAAGCAATTATTATTTTTAATTAGTACCATTAAATTAGAACTGGCAATATTTAATATTTTTTTAACGTTAGGAGATCTTCGCGTACTAACTATAGCCTTCTTTTATGTTTTTGAATATTAACGGTTTGGTTCAGGTTGACTCGAAGTGTTTCAGCTTGTTCGAATAGTCAAGACTGTTTCATGTTTGCATTAAAAAAGTGGGAAATGGTCGAATTAAGTTTGATGTTTCACATAGACCTGTAAACGAACCGAACTGTTCGTGAACTGTTCGGTAAGAAGTTCGTTTATTTAATAAATGAACGAACACGAACATAAAATTTGTGTTCGTTTAATTAAATGAACGAACATGAACACACCTTGTGTTCGTTTATTTATGTTCATGAACAGTTCGGTTATGTTCGTTTATTTACATTCGTTTATTTGTGTTCGTTAATGTTCGTTTATGTTCGTTAACTATTTAATGTTAGTTTTTGTTCGGTTAACTTACTAATTTACCAATGATATGTATTTACATTTAAGAGACTTGTCGTTTGTGCTCGTTTATACTTGTTCAATTGTGTTTGTTTATGTTTGTTCAATAGTGTTCATTTTCGTTTATGATTGTTCAATGGTGTTAAAAAAATGTCCATTTATGTTTGTTCGTTTATTTTAGTTCATTTGTGTTCGTTTATGTTCATGAACAGTTCGTTTAATTTATTAACAAACGAACACGAACATATTCATTTTCTTAATAAACGAACACGAACACAAAATTCATGTTCGTTAAGGTGTTCGTGTTCGTGTTCGGTTAAGTTTAAATGAACGAACACGAACATGCATGTGTTCGTGTTCGTTCGGTTCGTTTACAGACCTAGTTTCACATGTTGACTTGAAGTAATAACTCTTGTAACATTTGAATCCAAATGATTCAAGTGAGTTTTTCGCAGCTCGACCTTGTAGGACTTGCACAAACTGTGGGATGTATGGACATTTTGCCAATTATTGTCGAAATGGACCACTTTTGTAGCAGGGTCAACAAGTCTAACAGTTAAACCAACAACAGGCTGCACGTGTCAATCTTGCCTTAGCCAATGGAAAGACATGCTACGAATGTGGCGACCCTAATCACCTTCAAAACCCGTGCCCCCGACTTGCGGGCAATAACCAAAGAGTTGCTTGAGCTATAACTCTTCAACTAGTTGCCCAAGATGCTCAACCTAACCAGGACGTTTGAATGATACGTTCTTGCTCAATGATTGTTATGATTTTGTGTTACTTCATTTTAATGCTAATGGAAAGGTTGAGTGCTTTGATCAAGACACTGAAAAAACACAAACTATCGTTTGTTTCGACTACAATTTAATATGCATGGTTGACTCAGAAGGCATATCTTCTCAAGCTGTTGTACCATGGGATACAGACAAGTTTCACCAGGGCAACTCGAAATTTGTTTTAAGGAATTTATCTATTTTAATAAATAAAGGTTTTCTAAAAACATATGACATGTCCTTAGATTACCTCAACTTTATTTTTTTGTTTCTCTCTCATATTAAATACATCTCACAATAAATAATGTTGAAAGAAACAAATTTTGAAAAAATTAGTCTTTTTAAGAAATAATATAATTTTTTTATTATTTAAAATATTTAATTTTACTAAATTTAATTATATTTTGTATAAAAAATCATCTTATATTGTTTCAATTTTTTATTACTGACTATTTATTATATTTTTTTATTCAAGTCGTGTAATACATGGGTACTAACCTAGTTTATATTAAACAGAAATTCTCAGTTATGGTTCGGACGGTTATCAGTTATTTTTCGGTTATGGATATATTATGTTCTCCTCTAGTTCGGGTTATTAATGTCGTATGGAATATACTCTCTTCAAATCTTATATGATTTTGTGTTGTAACTACACCACCATTTAGCTAATACACTAATATTCATCTCCTTCAACGGCCAAATCTAAGCGTGTCCATTTCATATATCTGGTTATTCAGATATTCGAAAATTTTTTATAATGAATTTCAATATCTGAATTCGTATCCGAACTAAGAAAAAAAGTTATAAAAAGATTTTTAATATATTACGGATATCTAAATTTCAGAAAAATTATCCAAAATATCCAAAAAAATTATCCGAAATACCAAAAGAAATATCTGAATATTAGAAATATTCGAAATATCCAAAAATTATCCATAAAAAACTATTTCAGATATCGAATATCTAAACTATATGAAAATTCGGATTCGTAGATATCCACACGAAAATTGGTGAGAACGCAAGTTTTAAGACTCGATAAATAATCGTGTAGGATATTCATCTTAGTGTGCTATCCTAATAAGTTACATATAAATCATAAGTATGTTATAAGCAATATACATCAGTCAACAACCAAACATGTGACTGAATGTCTGTGACTATTTTTAGTTAAATATGTAAGTAGACTCATATGAGTTATGTAACCATGTAAGATGGAAATTTTTATTCATGTCATGACAATGTCATAAGGCAGGTGTTGCTAACAAGATTAATCTAGAAATGAATGAAGGTGTCAACTTAAATAGTATTATTTAATATATGTTCTTTGGCTCAAACCTTTTAGTTAATGATCTAATGATTGTGTTGCCTATGTGCGTTTTACATGTGTTGTATCTAGTGTCTCATCTACAATTCGAGTAACATATAAAAAATCATGAACATGTATAACATAGCGAAATATTTTTTGTGTCATGCTTTTCAACTCAAATTCTGTAAACTAAATAGTGGGTCACTTCAAGAGGAACTGCCCAAAACTAGCAAATCAAGGTGGCAACAATGCTCGGGGCAGGGCCTTTGTTATTGCAGCCGGAGATGCCAAATGAGATCCAAACCTCTTGACGGATACGTTCCTTGTCAATAATCATTATTCTCCTGTTCTATTTGATACTGGGGCGGATAAGAGCTTTATGGCAACTGAATAATTAACGCGAAGATAAACGTAACCGAGCGAGCGGGATCGACCCGGACTATAAAAGGGGAAGAACATTTCTTCTTCCCCCATTTCCACCCCTCTCTCTAAACACACACACCCGTTCCTTTTTCTCTCTAGACTTTCTCTCTAGGTATCTTCCTCAAATCTCAACCATTTTACTTGATCTTGGTGTCAAAACACTTCTCCACTCGTCTAGATCACGAACCCACGAAGAAAACGAGCTCAAACGACACCAAACGAGGTAAATCTACGGTTTTAGGTTCGGATTTTAGGGTTTTCTACAAACCCGACAAAAACCGAAGTTTAACCGGTTTTAAACATCTTTTTTCGACCCATACACCTTCTAAATGAGTTTACTCACCTAAACCCACTCTAAACGACTATATATACGCCTAAAACTTGAAATCGCCATCTTCCCTGGCTGAAACCCGTTTCAGGCAAATGGCTCATAAGAACGAACAACTCATTCGTGTGAGCTACTAATTCGTGCGAGCCATTTGTGTGAGCTACTCATTCACATGAGTCATTCGTGTGAGCTATTCATTCGTCTGAGCTGCTCATTCGTGCGAGCTGCTCAGTCGTGTGAACACTCATTAGCGTGACTCATTCTTACGAAAATCACAAGAATGAATCATTCTCAATACACGAACTCAGTTAACAACTCTGATTTAAAAGAGAACAATCAAATAATAAATTATAGCTCAAACATATCGTCAAATCTTAATTTGTAGGATTCGAGTAAAGCTCCATTCCCTACGCCCGATAACTGAAGAACTAAGCAAAACGCTTAGTCAATGTGAGTTCTCATAACCCCCTTTTTAAATCATTTTGTTTTTAAACTCGGGGGTGAAGCATGTATACCAAAACGAATATGATTTTGATAACGCATGGGTGATACCTGGATTATCAATACGATATTCATATTATTGAATTATTATTGATTGTGGATTTACATGGATTATCACAACTCCATGAGTCATTGTTGTTGAGTTGACTTCGGTCCTCCGCGATGACTGAATTACTGTTGTTGAGTTGACTTCGGTCCTCCTCGGTGATTCCACTGTTGGTTGAGTTGACTGCGGTCCTCCGAAGTGCACTGTATTGACACTTATGCATATTAGGAATATATTTGGTTAAGTTGACTACGATCCTCCGCGATAATATCACCTACCGTTGTTTGAGTTGACTAAGGTCCTCCACGGTGCATTATATTGAGATAATTATGATGAATGATGATTGTTGATGATGAATGTGGATTATCTCTTTGATTATCTATTTAATGTGTTTGGTTGAGATTGATTGGATATACTTGAATGATTACTTGTTATTACTTAAATTATTTGAATTGTGTGTTGACAGAGCTGGATTATCTCACAGGTTCACATGTGTATTTTCTCAAAAACTATAAACTTTTATGAACACTTATAAACATTTTTAGAAAATGAAAAACTTATGATTACTCACCAACTACTTCGTAGTTGACACTTGATTTTCTACATGTTTCAGGAAATGAAGAGAAGTAGGTAGAGCAGGGTAGCTCTACATATTTTGGATATCATCACTTAGGGTCTAGGACTTAGCTAAATTAACTAGATTACTGAAGACTAGTGTTTAGTCAATTTAGCTAAATCTTTTGTTGTAATTAAATCATGACGAACATAGTTTTTGTGTTAATACTTTATTTGTATTAATTGATATGTGATGATATTTAGATGGCCACGAGCTTATGAACAATCTACACATCCCTCGTGGCATCCCAACGTTTCCGCCATCGGTCGGGGTGTCACAGATTCTGTTAGTGCACAGAAATGTCCCTAGTTCTATGTTTTGTATGATCTTAATTTATAAATTTTATCTTATTATTGAAAATCAATTATTCGATATTGTTCTTTAATGTTAATTCAAGTTTATATGTGTTTGACCTTGGTTGACTTTGATTATATATATCATATAGACCCATTCGTGCGAATGACCCTAAGAATGAGGTCATTCAGGCGAATGAACGCCTAGCGAATGACTGGGGCGAACAAATGAGTCATCCGCATGACTCATTCGGTTGACCAAGCTCATTCGACCAAATGACTGCAGTGTATATATACTTCTGCAAACAGATTCAAACCTAACTTTTCCGAGCCTCCTCTCTTCCCAGAGCATTCCAGAGTCATACCCTTAGGGTTTTGAGTGGTTCCTTGCTGTCCAACTTCGATTCTCACCCCGTGGTGTACGATCTTGATCCAAACGTTCACTCCTCATTGTCGGATTACCACGGGGCCTGTGGATTTCGATTGGAAAACCTTGGAATAGGATTCCGCACTATTCCAGTGGTTGTAGAGCAGATTCCTTGGTGAACTGGATTGTTTATGCGCTCCAAATTGGTCTTACAAAGTGGTATCAGAGCTTTGGCTCTTGATTCTGCTCGATTTTCAATCCAAATCATCAAATCTCAGATTGCTTGTTCGAGATTTTCAAAAACCCTAACTTTCTTGCCCTTCAAGTTACTGTTTCATTATAAATCTGTGGGTTTTTGTGGATCCTTTGACAAATCGATCATTCCAATTGCTTGGTAATGATGTCTTGAAGTTCTGTACCAATTTTGGTGGTTAGATTCGCTCTAAATCAAAAGTTATCACGATTTTTGTTGCTGATAATCCCAGATTGTAAGAATGAGTCGCTCATCCGAATAAGCCGTCCGAATAGCTCTCTTTCGGCCAAATAGCTTCATTCGTCCGAATAGGTCTCTTTCGGGCCTCCATTCATTCAGTCAACTGCTCTTTCGGTCTACCTGTTATTCGGTTGTCTACTCATTCGGCCTTCATGTCACTCTGCCCTTTGTTCATTCGGCTAACTCAGTTCATTCGGCAAGTTCAAGCTTATTCAGTCCCCGACATTCAGCCTAGTCTGAGTCATTCGGTCATCAGTTTGAAAATTTTTCTAAGTGTTGGATACATTTGTTCTTGACATGATGGAGGATCTAGCTTTGATGGCTAACCAGAATCATCGAATTCAGACATTGCTACTCACAGAAACTGAGACAGGGAACTCTAATAAAGCTCCTAAGTTGCTTTCATTAGATGATTACCCTCATTGGAAGTACAAATTTGAGATACACATCAATGGTGTTGATACAAACTTGTGGATGATGGTGAAGATGCAGGTGCTGATGTTGGTGTTAGTGGTGCAGGTGTTACTAGTGGTGATGTTGTTGTTTCTGTAGCTGGTGGTGATGTTACTAGTGCGGGTGCAGGTGATGCTAGTGTTGGTGTAGGCGGTTTTGGTGTTTCTGGTGCTAGAGTTAGTGCTTCTGTTGCTGATGATAATGTGGATGTCAGTTATTTACTTGAGTTAGATTTTCTTACTATTACTGAGGCTACAGTTTCCACACCATTAGAAATGGCTGGCACTACTTCAGCCGATGAGAGAGATGATTCAGATGAATCAGGTGATGCTGGTGGTGAAGATGATGATGAAGAAGGCTCTGACAGCTCAGATTCTGACAAGCCAGATGATGAGTTTAAGAATGTTATGGTGGGCATGAGGCTTGTGAAGAAGAGGAAGAGGCCGAGTGTGACAGATCAGGAGAGGGAGGAGATCAGGGATCCATCTGTTGTCCCTGAGTTTGACTTTTCTCCTCCCCCATGTACTTCCATTTCTACATCTGTTGCTGCTGCTGTTCAGACTACATCCACACCTCCTGCAAATAGAAGAAGGACACGCTTTGTCCTGCAAAGAAGGTCAAAGTCGGTGTCTGTTGCAGCAACCACTGTCATATCAGCTGCAACAGTTTCGACTACTTCACTGACCAGGTCAAAGGCTTTACCTACACAAGCTACTTCTACCCCTCTGACCTCTTCTGGTGCTCATACTATTGTCTTCACTGCAGCTTCTTCTGGTCACTCCATCTCTCGAGCTGATCCATATACACCTACTGTTTCAGTTGCTGAACAGCTCAGCACACTGAACAATTTGGTTCTTAGGCTGATGGAGAGGAACCACCAGCAGGATGAAGTTATTGCCCAACTCACGCAAAGGGTCAGTGAGCAAATTGCTCTTTTATTACAGGCTGCTGAACAGCGTGCAGCCTTGAGGGCTAGATCTGCTGAGCAGGAGGAGCGACTGCTCAAGTATATTGATGAGCATAACTAGTTGGCACTGACTGCCTCTGGATTCAGTGATAGGATCCTAGCTCTTGAGGCCGAAAACTCGCGACTAACAGAGCAATTTGAAAGCCTCAAGGAGTCTACTCCTAGGATCGAGGGCACCAAGTCTACATCCGATGATTCAGACGGGGGAGATGATGATGATGATGATGATGAGTCTGATGAGGAGAAAGTTGACTATGATGATACTGACAAAGACGATGACTCTGGTGATGATGACGAGGTTGTCATTGATGATGACTCCTGTTTCAGACATTCCTTCTCCAGAGATGTTTGATGATGTTGATGAGGTGATCTTGGAGGATATTACTGAAGAAGAGGACGTAAAGTATACTTCAGCTGAGGATGAAATGCCTACCTTTACTGATCTTTTCGGTCAACACACTGAGGAGGAGCTGAACAGGAAAATTGACGAGAAGATCAATGGCAGCGAGTCTTCAGCAGAAGACATCCAGAAAAGAAAAGAAGAATGAAAAGCTTACTGGAAAGTCTTGAAGAAGGAGAGTGTACAAAGATGCCAGCTACACACACTAAAGTATACAGGACCAAAGGATACAAGGCCGGAGGTCAAATACTAAGCTGGGAATACTTTCATGATCTGCAATGCTATGTTGTCAAGAGAGAACAAGGGATTCAGTATTTCAAGCATCCCCATGACTTCAAAACATTGCGTGGATTTGAAGTAAATCATCTTGCACGTTTGAAGATGCTCTACAGTGAAGATTCAGGGATGTCCTCTTGGTTCTCTAGACAAATCCAGTATGAGTATCGGAAGAGGTGGATCAATTTCAAGCCTCAGGAACCAGAAAGATACTATCAGACACAAAGTCATCCTGAAGTTGCTGCCTACAAAAGTCATGAGGAAGATTCCATTGCGGAAGATGCCTCAGGATTTCTTGGATAGTTTCCGATGGTGGTATTACGATGGAAGAACTGCAGAGGCTGTAATTGTGTTGTGCAAAGACAAGAAATGATACACGGTGCGCATTTTTTATCCCATGTGGCTGACTAATCTGTCACATAACAATGTAAAGGCTTTGTGCAGATGTCAGATTTTCTTTGATGTTGAAGATATGGAACACGCACTACAATTCATGAGAGTCATCCGGATTTGCATAGTGTTTGGGATTCATGCCGGCTCTGACTAGAAAGCCATTTCTGACAAGTATTTCAAGAAGGGTGCTGACAAGTAACGAACTAGGTCCAAGGAGGAGTATGCTAGTGCACAGAAATGTCCCTAGTTTTATGTTTTGTATGATCTTAATGTATAAAGTTTATCTTATTAATGAAGATCAGTCATTCGATATTGTTCTTTAATGTTTATTCAAGTTTATATGTGTTTGAATTTGGTTGACTTTGATTATATATATCATATAGACCCATTCGTGCGAATGACCCTAAGAATAAGGTCATTCAGGCGAATGAACGCCTAGCGAATGACTGGGGCGAACGAATGATTCATCCGCATGACTTATTCGGTTAACCAAGCTCATTCGGCTGAGCCATTCGCCGAATGAGTGATTCGGCCACTCATTCGGCCACTCATTCGGCCGAATGACTGCAGTGTATATATACTTCTGCAAACAGATTCAAACCTAACTTTTTCGAGCCTCCTCTCTTCCAAGAGCACTCAAGAGTCATACCTTTAGGGTTTTGAGTGGTTCCTTGCTGTCCAACTTCGATTCTCACCCCATGGTGTTCGATCTTGATCCAAACGTTCACTCCTCATTGTCAGATTGCCATGGCGTCTGTGGATTTCGATTGGAAAACCCTGGAATAGGATTCCGCACTATTCTAGTGGCTGTAGAGCAGATTCCTTGGTGAACCGAATTGATTCTGGGCTCCAAATTGGTCCTACAGATTCGTTTTCTGCTACTAGTTTTATAATGTATGGATTGAATCTAGTATTTGAGCACAATGCAATGATTATTGTTGTTGATTATCGCCTAGATGATGACTAGGAATAGGTAAAAATAAAGAAATATAAATGCTAACAGTAGAATCTTTATTTTGATCCATTATGTTGCTCGATTATTATAAAACCATTCTCTAGATCATAATGGTTTTAACATATTGATCTTGAGAAAGATTATGGATTACTTGATCATTCTTTGGAATGGTAGATCAGGTCTAAGCGTTTTCAAGTTAATGACAAAGAATTAGGATGCCATTGGAATATAAATCTGATGTTCATATTAACTGTCAGATTAGTATATTTAATATGAATATCAAATCCATTTCAATATAATGTTCCTATTTTTTATGGTATTTTGGTGAGTCATGACAAGGATTAACTATTCCTAGACCAGAAATCAGCCGAGAAACTGTTCCAGTGATATAATCAACAACAACACCTATTTGGTTAATCTGGGGACGTCTTGATTAATCCAACGAGTCATAAGTTCCTTAATAAGAACCTAAATCATTATAGGTTCCCAGTTATCACATTTTGTGCGATATTAAGTTAAGGAAACTGATTAAGTATTTAAGATCAGATTGATGACTCGAGTTGCAATATCCTTGACATTGAACGTCAAGGGAAGTTCTAATAGTCAAATTAAGCATAAATAACTCACAAAAGTCTAATAAAATTACAGATTTAGAGTCCAAGAACTAGTGATTTGAACGTTGTGCACTGTTTATTGATTTGAATCAACTCAGGTGAGTTCACGAACACTTTTTCTGTATTTTGGCTTTTGAAACTCGGGGGATGAGAAAACATAAATTGGCATTTGAAACATCCTGATTATTGTGAAACTCTAAATGTTTTTGATACAATTTGTGAAACATGAACCCTGATTGGATGAGGTGAACTCTGAAACGCTTATGATTCATTTTGTGAAACATGAAATGTAATTGGATCAGGTGAATTCTGAAACGATTTTGATACATTTTGTGAAACATGAAAACGAATTTTTTTGTAAAACAATTGATTGAAACATATGACAGTGGGGCGAAACATATGACCAAACTTGTCATTATTTCACAGGTTACACATTTGTCACTAAGTCTCCTATCTGTAACTGTTAATCGTGGGGGAGCGTGATTATTGAGAATAGATTCTATTTGTGATTGACAATCAATGCCCGTGGTTCGTAGCTAAAACCACGACTAGATGTCGAGCGGGCGCTCAATAAGGGAAAACACACAATGTCTTGCGACAAGGACATTGGGAAGGGGCAAGTTCACTTTGTCAGTTCGGTTACGGGAACCTAGGAGTTATAATGGATAGTTGGTTAGAATAACATGGAATTTTTGGAAGGAACAATGTTCGCACGAGACACCAATGTTTTACACCCCGTTTGGGACATGAATATTGTTTAATTCTTTTTATGAAAATACTTGATTTGATTGGATACATTGATAACATACATTTGAAATTTTAAAACTTGTGAACTCATCATCGATATGCTGATAAAATCATGTTTTCTCATATGCATAATGATATAGGGGTGGAGCTGGGAGCTCAACTTTTGGAAACATATATTAGGGTCTATGAGAGTTAGACTTAGCAGTGTGATGCATAGTGTAGTAGATATATGAAACTCAGTTATAACTGTTATGACATTAGGTTTGTAACTAATGTAGTTGTAACATGGTTGTGTACCATATAAACATCTATGTCTTTTGTTGTAAACAATGACTGTGAAACCTTGAAAGTCACTCAGTACGCTTCCGCAACGACAATGGTGTGACATACTCGTATTTTTGTTAGGCATGTAATATGCGTCTTGTTAAAAAATAAGAATAAAATTATATATAATTGTCACACATATTGGCTTATTCTAAAAAGTTTTTATATTGTAAAAAATTAGTAATGGTTTAACACTATTAGATCTTCAAATAATAGTTAAAATTAAATTATTAAAAATAGTTGACGTGATATTAAGGAACGGAAGAGAAAATAAAACAAATTAAGGACTCAAATAGATCATTATCATTTCATTGTAATGTTTTGTATTGAAATGAAATAAATCATTACTTTATATAGACAAGAAAAAAATGAATGAATATAATATAATTCATAAGCATGTCAGTTCATAATTAATGACATGATTCAGGCCATGGGTCGGGTTGAGTGTGGAGTCATGGTACGGACACAAGTCAGATCATAGTTCGAATAAGGGCCAGGTCATGGTTCAAGGCATAGTTCAAAGTAGGGGTGTGCATAAAACGGGCCAACTCGATTAGACCGGGAAAAATAACTGGACCGACCCATTTGAACCCATATAATTATTAAATGTGCCGGTTCACGGTCCTAAGATTCACCAAATTTTCGGTTATGGGCCGGTCCGGTCCCAAACCCGATAAATACTATAGGAACCGAAAGGACCGATTAAATCGAGCGCATCATGAGAATAGCCGAATTGGAGATTATTTTTATTCTTTGCAATGCGGCAATGCCAATATTAATTCTTTTTTTTTTGTAGGGTCCATTTGTCCGTTCCTAATTTCTAATACGTGGTATGACCCATGTTAATTATTTGTGGTGCCTCATTACTATATAATATTAACCTAATTTTTTTACATCGTTTTTCTTTTTATTTCAATTGACCCTACGAAGTGACGAACAACGACGACGCAAGGTAAGGAATATTATTTTGTTTTATACTTTTTGCAGGTAAGTATATTGTGATTCATGGATTCAACTTCATATTGGTTAGTAATTAGTTAACTTAGTTCTACGATATTGTTACAAGCAATTGATTAGTTAACTTACAAATGAACTTTATGTTTGAATTGTTTTGGAATAAAATGGTTTGGCCCGACCCATTTAGTGGACCGACCCGGTTGGCCCGATTTACCCGAGACCGTTAAACTATATTGTGGGCCAGTCCACGGGTTTCATTTCCGGAACTAAATGGGTCCGGTCCGGTCCGGGTCGGGTTTGGCCCGACGCTGTAACACACAAACTTTTTACACGATTACACGTGTCCAATTTTAGGTCCCAATTAAAACTTTTTCATAAATTACGTTCGGAAGCGTGAAATTAACATTTCATGAGTTAAACACACTTAATTTCAATCATTTTCATTTATGATTAATAAAAACTAGTGTGTTTAAGTTTAATACTACCACATACTTTACATAACGTTTGGTTCTGCTTCACAACGTGCCCGATATGATTGCCTGATGCATATCTATCTTTGACCTGTAACATCACATATAAGTCACAATTAGTTCATATGAACTAAGTAAGTAATCATTTTCCACAATTTCCAAAAATTCATTTAAACCCATCCACATACATATCATATGGACGTTAATCATATTTAGATGATAATATATCATATTCAAACATCATCTTGCATCCAACACACATGGTGCATTTATTTCCCTTAATGGGACATTTTCACAAATATGAGTATATCATCTAATCCAATTCTACCACCAGCACCTCTGGCTAAATTTAAAACACCAAATATATATATATATTTTATTGGCTTAACCAATTACCCACACATCTGTGGTTTCAACAATTTAATTTCCGGATTAACCGGTTATCCACACATTTGTGGTCTCATACATATATCAAGTCTAAGATGTTCACCCACCGGTACTTCCATCTAGACAATTGCCAGCACCTCTAACTATCCACACATTTGTGGAATCATAAATCAATCAAGTCTTAAGATGTTCACCAACCGGTACTTCCATCTAAGACAATTGCCAGCACCTCTGGCTATCCACCATTGTTGAGTCATAATTATTAAGTCTAAGATGTTCACCCACCGGTACTTCTATCTAGACAATTGCCAGCACCTCTGGCTATCCACCATTGTGGAGTCATAATTATTAAGTCTAAGATGTTCACCCACCGGTACTTCCATCTAGACAATTGCCAGCACCTCTAGCTATCCACCATTGTGGAGTCATAAATAATTCAATTCCCGGATTAACCGGTTAGCCACACATTTGTGGTTCAACAATTTAGTTCCCGGATTAACCGGTTCGCCACACATTTGTGGTTCAACAATTAAATCAATTGCACCGGCTCATCCGGCTAAATTTTAATGCATTTATATTATGCACACCACACAAGCATAACATTCGTTTTAAAACTAATAATGCCTTATCAAAGGTCTTATAATTCCATTAGATTCATTAATCAAGTTATGCACCATCATTCTATAAACACCAAATCATATTAATTAATCACCGGGTCATCCGGTTATTCTAATGCAAATATATTGCATATACGTTTCCCATTGAAACTTAACAAACACAAACTAAAGGATTTCTCATCCCATAGTTTCAATCACATATTTAACATTATTCACATATATCAAATACGCAAGTAGACTCTTTCTACTGCTTATATGTAATGTTACAATAAGTTGGGTAACTTACCTGGTTCAAGCGGTTGTTCACCTCCTACAACCTCTTTTCCACTTCTGTGAATTGTCACTTGACTTTCACCACCAACACCTAGTTGCATATTCACACATATACAACTATATTCAATACATATAACACATACAATCAAGTTTAACGCACTTGACTGATTTGACTTCCTCAAAATCAATTTATCACATAATTGACTCTATCTTACTATATTTAGTAAGTTCTAGTCAATTAATCATAATTAATCATATCCCATGCCTCCATTAGGCATTTCATCAATAATTGATGTTCATTATATTAGTTATGATCTCAATCACTTCTTTTAATCAAAAATTCATTTATGATCATAACTGTTGATAATTTTTTTAACATCAATTTATCAAAATCATCATTTAACCCATGGATCATAATCCATGTTTCATTTTAAAACCACAATTTATCCATCCTACTAGTTATCACACTATGATATGGGTTTCATAACAACCGGACATTATACCGGCTTCAAAACGAAGATTTCACCATCAAAACAGCAAGTTCTTCGTTTCTAACAATCCCTAGTTATCAACTAGGCACTAATCAATACCCATAATCATAGTAATACATTCAAAACTAGATTTAATCCACACAATATTAAACTAGTAGGAGAGATCGAATCGTTACCCCTTTGAACGAAGTTCTCGGATGAAAACGACGATCAGGATTTGTAGAATCGAACCCTAGCTTGATCTGAACGTTCTGGTAGCCTCAGAACTTGATTTTGATGACAAAATTTCGATCAGATCGTCCCTGGTGTGTTTGAGGTCGAGAGATATAAAAAAAAAAAAACTCTGGTGCAAATCTGATAAGAATAGGAATCTGTCAAACCGCCACACCCGTCGCGTACCGCGAAGAGGAGCCAATAAGGGCTTCGCGTACCGCGAAGAATTTCGGGGTTCTCAGATATTTTGTGTGCTTCGCGTACCGCGAAGGAACCTCAGAACCACCTTCGCGTACTGCGACGAGTCCCAAAACATAATATCTTTGTAATTTTCTTCGTTTCGCGATTTCGGACAAACCGTAACTCCGTTTGGCGCACGGTTTTCTCCCACGTTCATGATTTCTCACATATTTCTCACAACTTATCTAATAGTTTATTTCATTCATATGTAGTTACCAAACATGATTTTTTTTAAAATGTATTGAGTAATTTAATTCTGTTCTTCATTCATACATAACAAAACCGACTAAAAAGTTTTTTAATCTTTTACTTTTTTATGAGAC
Source organism: Mikania micrantha (assembly GCA_009363875.1). Taxonomy (NCBI): domain Eukaryota; kingdom Viridiplantae; phylum Streptophyta; class Magnoliopsida; order Asterales; family Asteraceae; genus Mikania; species Mikania micrantha. The sequence goes on from CM018691.1 coordinate 97,300,257, forward strand.
ACATTCAATTAATGAATTACAACTTTACAAGAGAAATAATTGACTATAAATAGATGACTATAAATAATTGACGAAAAGATATCCTCTTATCCACTCAAATTTTGTATTGTAGCTTGTAAAGACGTCATTGTACTTTCCTTTTTTCTTAGTCTCATTAGTCAACATCCAATACATGTTAATACATTACCATCATTTATACGTGATATATACGGTTAATCACATTACACACGACAAATTACTTTTATTAGTATATATATCTTTTAAATATTTTTAATATTAAAAAAATATGAAAAAATCTATTAATACATAGGTGTACCAATAATTTAACTATTATTTGTTATATAACTTAATAAAAAAACAATGTTTTAAAAAATTGATATAATAAAACATGGTTGAGTTGAGAAAATTCAGTGTAATATTCAAAATTTTGTTATGTACTTAATATATGTTGAAAATAAATAAAACAATTTATTATAATTTTATTTTTTTGAAGTTTAATTTTTTTATCATCTTCGATACTGTTACAAGACAAATAAATGAGAGGAAATAATTGACGAAAAGGTTTTCGCTTATCCACTCAACTTGTGTAGGTTGGCTTGCAAACGACGTTATTTTACTTTTTCTTTTTTGTGTATTTATTTTTTTATGCATTTATATAATACGTTAGTGTTATATAAATCTATATCTATATCTAAACTATTTTTTTTTAATGGTCAACTAATCAACTGCCGGGTACTCTGCACGCGACCCCTAATAGCTAAAGGATGCCCAAGCTGGCCACTAGTCCAGACGAACGGAGCCCCTAGCCCACCAGCCACCAATTCCCGGGGAAAACCCGACCCAAGCATCCGCCCAAAGACACGACGATGAAAGGCCGATAAAACCGAGTGGGATCAAGAATCGAACCCATGACCTGGGTCTTCTATCATTTCCCCCATACCTCCATCTTACCACTAAGACAAGACATCATTGGTTATATCTATATCTATAATCTATAATCTATAATCTATATCTATAATCTATAATAAATAAATGTTTTGATATGACACATGTCAACATTATAGACCATCTAAAAATTAGTTTTCTCGTTTCTTTCTCTTAATAATTGTTTTTAAACATCTTTTTTTAAATCTTGGGTTTTTTCTTCTTTTTCTTTTATTAAATGATAATTATTTTATTCAATTTAATAAATAATATGATTATATTATAAGTCATATTATTTATTTTTTTATAAAAAAGTCTTTGAAAAAATGTGTAATAGGTTATTTAAAATAAATAATTTTAAAATTTATTTACTTAATCTATGTAATACACAGGTGTTTACTAGGTTAATAATGAATCAATGTTTTAAAGCTTAAGTTCGAAAATGTACCACGGTTAGACCTCTAGAAAATATTGATTAAATATATATAATTTTGAACTACTATTTAAGATTGTCATTTTTATTCATATTCTAATAACAAACACGATTCATAAAGACATGATCCCTAATAAGAGTATACCCGAATTAGCTCTAAACTCAAATCCGAAAATATAAAATCGAATTGGTATATATGAGTCAAATTATATAGAACCCGGGTTACCCAAATAACTTGACTAATTTAGAAAACTTAATTTATATTTTTTTCCTTGCCTTTTTTTTATATATTGATCGATATATGATTATATTAAATTACTAATTTCAATTTGCTATTGGAAAAGAATGTGAAACATCTAATTTTAAAAATCAAATCCATATATAATTTATAAAAATATGCCTATTTGATACACAATCCAATCCATACATGCATTCATATTTCCATAAAATGATTACGATACATTACTTCATTATTAATTCTCAATCCCGAATCAATTTACTTTGGTCAAAGTTGAGTTGTTTACCATGTCGAAGATCAAAACACACATTTAAACTCGAAACCATAATAACATAACCCGATTAAACACGATACACGAAATCCGAACACCAAATAAAATGAATTCTATTAGATTCGGTACTTGGTTGATATTTCATACACATATACCCAAATAATCCGAATCAATTAACCCACAACACAAACAAAATACCCGAAAAACCCTACCGCTATCAAGTGCCTTGCAAAAAACAGAAATATTAAAGAAGTTAAACCGAGTGGCATATTTTAAATATGCCAAAATAGGAGACACCAAAATATTAATGAGAAAAAAATAATAAAAATAGAGGAAATAAAATCAACTAGCATTGCTGCTGGTTTCATACGAGTTGATCACAAGGTGGGTCCTGAAATTAGGTCGGCAAAGTTGAATTGTCAAAGTCAAATGAATTTTGAATTTGAATTTCCTTTAGACTATATTTTATAATTATAATTAAAATCAGTAATAAATTCCAATAACGGACACGATATTTTCAAATTATTTTATCAGTATTGTAAAAATCGGTTTGCATGCTTAGCACCAGACGCTTTCTAAACTGTGTCAATTTGCCCTAGACGGCCAATTAAGGTTTTTTTTTTTTTGAAAAGGAGCAGATCAATTATTATTTAAGTTGTGTTTAGGATTTCATTAAAAAATGATTTATTTACTTATTAGTTTTTTTAAAAAGGAAATTAGTTATAAAACTCTTTGGCAAACTTAAAAATAACTTTTGAAAATGACTTTTTGTAAATAGTATTAAGTTATTTTTCAAAACTAAAAATTATTGCTTTTTAAAATAACTTATAATTTATTGACATAAAATTAAAAATAAACCCCCACTGTTACCCTTTACCTAGTCTACCAACCACCACCATCCACTAGCACCGCCATCAACAAACACCACCACCCACCACTGTAGCCCGCCACCACCAGCACCCATCGACACTCGCCACCACCACACACCGCCAACGTAGCTACCCATCGTGAAAACCACCACCCCATCGTAAAAGCCGCCACTCATTGCCACCTACCACTATCAGCTGCCACCCACCTCCACCTCCACCGCCACCCACCACCATTTTCGAAACTCACCACTCTTACCTATAACCTTAAAATAATTGTCAATATAAAATGCACTTTTTGGACATTTTGAATAAGTCTTTTTGGAAAAAATAATCGATATACGTTTTTAAAAAACTTAATTTTGAAAAGTCATAATTTAATAAGTACTTTTAACAAAAAATCATTTTAAAGTTAAATAAGTAATCCCAAACATGGCCTTAGACATTTCTCGACTTAAAATCCTTAATATGCTTTTAAAACATCAAATCCAACATCATAAACATTAAATCCAGCCACTTAACATCGAAATTCATCTATAAACTTTAAACCTAGTGTTTAAGTTTTTTATTGGTACGTGACTTAGTATGTTTAAGTTTATTTTTTTAAATTATTTGAAATATTATATTGAATTATTGATATTGACGTGTGTGTAAATAATATATATTTGTAAAATTACATAAAATAATTCCAATCCGTCTAGTGCTGATTAATCTCGATTAATCCATACGTGGTACCACACTGCCCAACTAATGTTTCTAAAATTAATATTTGTTTTAGTTTGTAATCTTTAATTATTTATTCTATATTATGCATTATTCTTTTAGTTTTTTTCTTTATTTTATTTTTTCTAAATGTTCTTTTATTATTAATCTTTTTTACTTTATTTTTTTAAAACTTTTTGAAACACTTTAGTCCTACGCTAGTACGCTTTATGTTTTATTTTATTTTTTTCTTTTATCTAACTCGGTCATTGTATCAGGAGTACTTCTTAGCAGCCAATTAAACTTATAACAATTTTAACTCTCAAAATTTTGGAGTTTATTTTTTTCTTCATTTGGTTTTATTTTTTTACACAACTTAAGAGTTGTTTGATAGCATTTGAATGATTTTATTAAGAGACTGTATCTAAACCGGTAAAAGGCTTATGTGTTTGGTTGGAAAAAGGAATACCTCTTAACGATTTAGAATGCCTTTGAATAGTTAAGCTAAAAATCAAGTCTGAATAAAAAAATGTCATTGATACCCTTCATTTCTTTTCCACCAAGGCCCGAGCTCTTGCCTTTCCTTTTCTCTCTTTCCATCAACGACACACACTTCAAAAACCTTAGTTCACCGACGAAATCAACCCACCCCCTCTAGCGAACTATATGCGACGAACCATCCACCCCCTTTGGCGAACCATCTGCGACAAATCATCCACCCCTCCGGCAAACACTATGCGGTGAATCAGCCCACCTTCTATAGCGAACCATCTGTGATGAACCATTCACCCATCCAGAAAACCATCTCTGGTTACCACTTGCTCAATCAGTTACCCTCGGCGAACCATATCCGGTTACCCTTGCGCAATCGGTAACTCCTTGCTCGACCAGTTTTCTGTATTCTTCTAATGTTAAACTAATGCACCTTATGGTCATATTTGTTAAAGGAATGTTGCTGTCTTCTTTGAATTGTTGCTCGTGTTAAACTAATGCATCTGAATTAGTTCATATATTTGGGTACTACAAATTGTTGCTATATACTTTGACTTGGGTCATAGATTGTTGCTATTTTCATTGAATTGGCTATTGCATAGAGGGGTAAAAAAAAGTCATTATGTACATTTATTCATATGTTCAACTAAACAAAATTACCGGTTCAACACTTAATTGATTCAAAACATCTTATTCATTTAAACATATTACTGGTTCAGCACTTAATGATACAGAGGCTACTAAACAGCCCCTAGGTTCTTCTATTACGAATACTTTTGATCGCGTAATTAAAAGAAACTCTAGCTTTACAACTCGTACAGTTTTAAAAACTTAGCTCTTAAACATGATACAATTACACTTAGGTTCGTGGAATTTAAGGGGTATCTACATAATATAAGGCTCGTGTTACTAACAACAATAGTAAGTCTTTTGTTACATATGAACAAGTGAATTGTATTACCAAAGACATATGTTGTTGAAGCATAGTGATGAAAAGCATAAATACAGTTGGAGTAAGGGTGTCGGATTGAATAGCGATGCTAGAATTCTATTATCCAAACACAGGTTTTCAAAGGAGTAAGGTATTACGCCATTCACTTTATTCTATGTCTGGCTAAATGGACGGGATGTGTTAAGTAACGGGTCAAAATCGGTGAGTCAAAATGAGTTTTATTGAAAATTAGTTTAGGACTAAATAAGTCGCTTTTAAAAATTATTAGTTCAAATTAAAATGAGTTGTAATAAAACAAAAAAAAATATTAAAATATTTTGTTGTGGTTTTATCATCAAATATATTAGTAATTATTTACTTGCTTGAATAGCTTGAATAAAACAACCGACACATGATTTGTCACTTAAAATGCCTGGTAACTTGATATTATTAGTTTGTTATATTCATATACTTTTTAAGTTACTCATCTTGACACGTATTGTATTAAATTGTTACCCATCTTAACACGTCTATGTCATAATGTGAGACATTCCAACACAAAATACAATAAACATTACCTAAATCTGCTCAGTTATACTGTTATGGGTCAATATTGTTAGGTTTACTATTTTCTAAATTCTATCCTTGAAGGCAATTCCTCATGAGGGGATGAATTGAGAGAATTTTGAATTAAAGCTCTAGATTTTTGTTCATCTCTCGCCGCAATAGTATCTCGGTGTTTGCAGCGATAACTTGGCATATCTGCTATACGACCATTGACTAAAATATGTCTATAGTTAACTAATTGGCGAGCTCCCGGGATAGCCGGAGCCATACCCAACCTAAAAAGGATATTATCCAGGCGCATTTCAAGCAATTGTAGTAAAACCTGACCTGTTGACCCCTTTACCTTTCCGACACGTTTGCTTCTTTTTATTTATAAAAGGCATTTTCTATCATTTTTTCTAATTTCAATTATCATGATTCATCTACTGTCATAGTGTCATCTAATAAGATCTTCAAATATTGGCCCCCTTCTCGCTGTTTTGTTCTTAAAAGAGAATTTATTATATTCGTCTTTTAATCTAGCATCAAAGCCTTTATCCTTGCTCAAAATGAATTTCTTTAGAGGCTTTTAAGAATGAGTATCTATTTAAATTAATCTAAAATACCCTCAAGAGCATATCACACCCCAAGGCTAAAACATGAATCAAGGGGATGCTTTGAAGTAAAGGTGCATAAATCCGTTATGTTTTTAACCGGAATTTTACCAGTTTTTGGGCGGTTCCGGCTCTGGTTTTGGCAATGCAACGGTTCCAGTATTCTTATTTTGTTTGACAAGTAGATTACTAGTATATTTATATATTTAAATTATTCAGGACTTTGAGCTTCAAGAACATACAAATGACTTGTGAAAGTTGTGTTTTATTACCTGGTGTTTGCTAACAAGAACATAGCTTCCTCACAAGAACATACAAATAACCAAATAAAATTGTTTTCATGTCAACATGAATAACCCAAGATGATGTCAGTAGTGTTGGGACCAATTAGCTGCACTCCCAACTCTTGGCATTCCAGACTCTTTTTTCGAGTCAGAATCGACTTTGAAGTTCGCACCACAAACGTCTCCTGAACTGTCCACTCGGGGCACAGCCTTCAGTTCATTCAAGGGATGCTCAAAGCTTCTTAACCCTCCAGATGTTGTGAAAAAGCATCCTGCATTGTATTAACAAGATCACACTTCATATGATGATATATTTCAACTGAAATAACAAGATAAGCGCATCCTAAATTTTATTCACATGCTTGAAACTATCTTAATCAATCACCATACCCAGTGAATAACACTCGTAACATAACTACTGATAGAGTCCAAAACGAGTGAAATGGAGGCAAACCTTATCACTATTCATAGGAAAAAAAGGGTTGCTTCCAGAAGAAAAACAAGCTAGGATTGGCTTGGCTTATTTATTACACACACACATATGTAATGAAATATAACACACACACACACATATATCATATGTGCGTGTAAAGAAGAAAAACAAGCTGGCTCGTGGCTCAGATTGTGGCTTGAGATTTTTTCGAGCTGAGCTCGAGCTTTAATTTTTGGCTCGAAAAAATTTCGATTAGACTCGGCTCGAAAATTTTCGAGCTCGATTTAAGCCTTGCAAAAAAATTGGACAGTTTTCATCTCCACCAGTTTGTTTTTATGTATCAATTGCACCTGCTTTGGGCAGCATTGTTCATAAAATCAGTTCTTGGGGTTGGTGTAAAAATTTCTTGGGTCGGTTAAGATTACATTGTATACATACCTATATAAATTATTTTTTCATTGGTGACGGGTGAGTGGGTGACCCCCATCCCTTGTGGGTGGGTACACCACTGCCCAAACCTGTTATTGCTCAATAGCAATTATACATACATAAGTCAAGCAACATTTCTTAGAATAAATGAAAAATAGAAACAACTTGCTCTAACACAATCAACCAACAGCAACGATTTAAAAGAAGCTAATCAGACCAAACGCGTTAGAAATATAAAAGACAAACCTTTTGGAAATGGCGCAAAGGATTTCCCACAGCCCTTCTTCACAGTGTCGACATCGTCAGAGAGCACCAAATGTCCCTCTGAATCAGCCCCCCAGAAAAAAGACACACTGCCATCAGCATCCTGTAATGAAAATATGGTAATTGTAAGCCAAAATAATAAATTAATCTAAAAAATTCACATTAAATTACTCACAGCAGCTATAAAGGTTGACTTTGTAGTGCAGTCATAGAGCACAAAAGCAAATTTTCCTTGGAGGTCTCTCATAACTTGGTCTGCAGGGTAAGGACCCCTATCCCTTAAAGTTCTATACGCCTCGATAACAATTGTCACCTCATTTGCGGTCTTGTTTAACCCGTATTGTTGTTTTAAGGGCGCAACGTTTTCTACATGACCTTGAAATAAGCAGAATATATCGTCCACAACAGCAAACAATCTACAAAAAAGTGTCATGATATCATAGTCTTAGTCTAAGATCAAAAATAGAAAGTTCAAGTAATAAACACCGTTATAACTTCTACTTGTGTTAACATGCCAACAAACTAAACAAATGTGTTGGGACCTTGGTTTGCAAAAGCATGCCACGCTCTGATGCATTTTTATACCAAAAGCTGGTGCGTTATGTACACACATCATGTATGCAAGAAACTCTTTCATAAAAAAGAATAAAAAGTAATTTATAGATAATATTTTAAATTTTAAACTTTTAAACACCAAAACATAAGACCATTTCACAATTTCTAGTAAGTTTTGTTCAATCGTTCACCTAATTTGCACAAATTTTACACCCATTGCCCAACTAATTGCAAGATTTGTTCAATTGATGGTTAGATTTGTTCAATCATGATTTCAAAACCTCTTACCCAATGCAACCAATAGTCTAATTTGTTTAAATACCAGTCACTTGCATGATGCGTTGTGTCACACCGCATCATGCATCAGAGAGCATAACAGCATTATGCGCTTCATATACACATATTGTAAAAACATAGTATATTAGTATTCAGAGTCCATTTCACACAATACAAAGATTTCTTTTGTCAATTTGTTGGTTAACATTAGATATAACGACAAAATTGCAGCAACAATACATATATTCCTAAAAACAAAACCAATTCTCACACTGATTGTCTATCATAAGCAAAATATGTATCAAAATCGCAAAGATCGGGAACTTCACTTCTGAGATCGAGGCGAAACCGATCAAGATTTAGCAGGACAACCTTTGATCAAACCAAGAAACAGATTCGACAGAATCTACAACCGAAATAAGCCTAGGGTTTGTTCGTATAATCAGATCTACGATCCACAACCTTGAGAAGACGAAAAAAGAGGTGTTACCTTGGTAAAAGAGGATTTTGCTTGTCAATGGCGTAGGAGATGAGACCAGAATCACCGAGATTGATGGTGACCGCTGCAGGATGGAAGGCGTTGAAATGGCGAGACAAGAAGCCATCTTTGAGCGCATTGATGGATGGATCTTGTTGTGGGGTTTGTAGACCCTCAGGGATCTTGGCCACTGTCTTATCGAAAACTGCCAACATCTTTGATCGCTGATGAATTGAGACGAAGAAACTCGGAATCAGTCTTTCATAGAATGGGGAGTTGATTTTTAAAGGCTATGCTTATGCATGTGGGATTGGATAATGATAAATGAATTACACGTATTTCTGACACGATTGCATCCAATAATAATTAATTAAAGGGTAATTAGCTAATTATAAATACATAGCCGTTCAAAAAAAAACTAATTATAAATACATCCAAAGATTGTCATATGCTAGGTTGTCCAAAAAGCTTGAGGAAAAGCTTGAATAAATCTCGGCTCGGATAAACCTCGTTTGTAACCGAGCCGAACCGAGGCAGCTCGTTTTATAACCGAGCCGAGTCCGAGCCAAGGCTGGCTCAGCTCTTTGTTCGCTCGTTGCTCAACTTGTATGCTGGGCTTGTGGTTCGGTTTGTTTGTATAACATTCTATACTAAAATATAAAATTATATGATTCTTTTAAATAATAAATATATTTTGGTGTTATTTGTTATTATGTTAAAAATATAAAAAAATAATAATAATAGAAAAGAGTGCGGAAATACGAAATGTATTTCAATTTTCACGTGCTTTATTAATTCCTAATTCTTAAATAATATTCTTAATTCCCAGTTCGACATATTCACGCCTCTTCGAGCCAAAAACGAACCGAAATGAGCCGAGTTAAGGTGAATGCAATTCAAATATAAAATTTCTTTTGTAAAAACCGAGCCAAAATCAAGCCGAGCCGAGTCAGACCCAAGATTTCAGGCTCGGTTTACAATCCAAGCCGAGTCCGAGCTGACCCTTGGCTCAACTCGGTTCGGCTCGTGAACACTCCTAAAACGGTTTCATAAAATACGTCTCTACTCTTTATCATCTTATACTACTCATGTTTAAGGATGAATGATAGAATAATACTTTCTATTTTTCTTTTGACTTTTCACATAAAAAACTCCCGACATACGGATTGTATATATGAAATCATACCACTTGTATTATGAGATCATGTTGTAGAAGTCTACTTTGTATAAATGATGGACATGATAGACTTCATCTTTTGTCTTATAATTAAAACCTTATACAAATCGCATGATACCATACTATCTGAATTCATGGATTGTTTGGTATAATACAACCCGTATTCAAAGTGTATCCATTACCGAGTTCCATTCACAAATCTATGTAGTATAGATGCACATGAGGCCAATAATTTCACGTCTAACAAAAGCATATTGTCTATGCCGTAGAGTGATGTGTATATGTCGCATATAATATTATACGTGGTGTATAGTGTTATACGACTCGTATAGGATCTCAAAATTTTCATTCGTTCCAAAGGATCGAATTATTTGACGCACCGTAAGATCTCTCATAACTTGATATATATATCAAATGATCTATTTCATTTGTTTCACATCCTAATTTAGTACAATATATTTGTTCGCTCTATTTAATTCAATCGTATTCATTAGCAACATTGTGTAGACAATAACTCTCCTTTTGATGAATATTTTGATGCTTCATGGGAATTAGAAAGCAATTAGGTGTATTATTTTATCACTTATTGTTTTTTATTTATCAAAATAGTAATCCATATGTTGTTTAAGGATGAGCTTTGTGTTCAATGTTCTCATGAGAACATGCTGCCACGGCTTTAGATTTGAATGATTAGCAACGATGTTCAATCTTATCACAAAAGGCTGCTAGATTTGAGAGAGGAACCTTACATTAAACTTTCTTACATATGTCAAAGCAATCAAGAGTTTGGTTTGCATGTTAACCTTCATCTCGCTAACAAAGCAATTACGAATTCATCAATTCGAATCTACAACAAAGCTTCTAGGAATCTATGTATGCCAATGAATCTTTCAAGCTGTAAGAAAGCAATCATGAATTGTTAATGAACATTGTTAATGAACCTCCTAACATGAAAATGGTGTGAAAAATCAAACATGAATGTCATTTCTTCACTTATGTATTCTTAGCTTTGTATGATTCTAACCATACCTTCATTCCGGGATTTTGTCTCATAATGAGTTGGTGGCTAGGGTAAAAAGCAGAGCATTTAACATGGTTACATGATAGTCATCACACAATCAAACAAAATAGTTGACTTCTAAAACATAAGGCTTATATGTGACTGTCATGGCAAATACAATAGCATAGCCACCATCAAATGTTCTAAAAGCAAGGATATTGCCTATCAAATTAAACCGACAGGGGTATATAAGAATAAGTGTCTTGTTTGGAACTTACGGATGAGGAAAGACAACATAATCATGATCCTGGTCAACATTTGAATGTTCACCCATCCGAAAGGAGATTGTTTCAGGATGAACACATGATGGTGGAGCAACTATAAGAGTAACACATTGAGCCGCATAATATACTTTCAAGTATAAAAAATCAAAACCCAAAAAACGTCTATGTCGTCATAGACATATACAATGCCCAACTAAAGCAAGGGTTCACTATGTCACTTAAATTTAAAAGTTCATTCAGTCAACAGAATAATATAGAATAATATACATATATGTGAAGCACAAAGTAACATATGAAGCATATAAAACATAAGCATGTAATGGTCCTAACTTCTAGTATATAATAAATCATATAAGAAGGTAGCTTAGTTATAGTCTAGGTCACCATTTCTAATAACCTAGTTTCCTATAACCACGGCTCTTATACAAATTTGTCACACCCCGATCGGCCTCGACGGCGGCGGAATACGTCGTGGCACAATTGTGAATGCTCAAAAGCTTATGGTGCTATGCTAAAGTTTCAATATTTACAACATCAATATTAAATTATTAATACAAAACATTCAATAACATACAATAGTTCAAAACAAGTTACAATTGAAAAACTAAACAAAGTTTTAATTAACTAGGTCTTATAAACATAATCTATGTCTTCGTCATATGTCTTCATCTTATCCTTATCCTGTTACATATGTAAAATAAAAGGGTCAACTATTTGCATAGTTGGTGAGGAATTCAAAACAGTTTAATATAATACGTATAAAAAGATGCAAAACCATTAAACTATGCAGATCTAGATCTAAAGCATATGTAAGTTTCATGTATAATGTTTATGCACAAAGCAAGAATCCAAACAAGTGATATTGCAAAGATTTAAATCAAGACTAGCTAGGTCTTTGACTTAAACAATGCAAATCATAATGTTTATGTTTGTGTACAATTCACCTTTTTGACACAAGACATAAGTAATTGAAGTGTATGAATATATAAAACAAATTTATTTTTTAAAGTTGGGGGGGAGCGAAACCAATATTTTTTTAAAAAAAAAACCTTACGGTGCGAAAATTAACACTTTGGACGAAAAAAAAGGGACGACCTTCGCCCCTGGTCCACATGTATACTCGCGAGCAAAATTACTATATATACAAAAGGCAAATAACATCATCGTGAGTGAATAGTAATAATAATTAAATAATGATTATTATATATTATTAATACTAATTAAATATTAATACTTATATAATATACGAACTTGGTCAAAAAAAGCGGCGGCTACAAACTAATTAATTAATATTAATAACATATTAAATATGTTAAGTAGAGATATCAAAGTCATTTTGATGATTCAAGAATATTATTACTTGAATTCGAAGTCCAAGAGGTTGGTTTACTTTTGGACATGCTTCATTTGCTTTGCTCTTCTTCTTCGGACACATTTGGCACGGTGCTCGATTTCACAAAAAAAGAAAAAAACCACAAACAACTTGGTTCAATGGTTAAGTTTCATGGTATAAGAGTGATGGTTGTTGGGTTCGATTCCGGCACCAGCTTTTGTTTTTGGTTTTTTTTACCGTTTTATTAGTAATAATTAAATAAAAATAATAACTGCATAAATATAAATAGTTTTCTAGGCAAGAAGCAAATGTTGGCTGGCTTAGATGGTTAGAGCTCACACCTTTGTCTGAACATCGCGACTTCGATTCCCTAAGCAAGATAAGTTTTTTTTTTATATTTTTCCTACCTTAACTGCTTTAATTAACTAACATATGAAAAACTTTTTATTATTTTTTTCTACGATTTTTAGTATCACGTGCTTATTTTTTGGTCTAGGTTATAATATTTATGATATTGTTACCACTGTCGTGACGTAGTTTTCATATTGGTAAAGCGGTATGGTTCAACCTTTTTTTTATTAATTTGGCGTTATTGTGTGAGACGAGTTTTATGTCGGGGGAATGGACACAAATGAACAATATTATTTAAATAAATTTTAATTAATAAAAAATTGTTTATTTGTTGGTCTTATGTTTATGTTTTTTGGTTTTAAATTTTATGACTAACCGCAACCTTTTTTTGTTAGTGTGACACTCACGTTTACTACGACTAAGGGGCTGTTTAGTTAGGTCTGAATAGGTCTGAATGGGTCTGAATCTGAATGGTTCAGATTCAGACCGTTTGTTTGATTCAAAAAAAGCACGTCTGAATGGGGTGAAATGTCTGAACCAATGTCTGAATGGTTCAGACATGAGATGGAGTCTGAATGAGAATGGGGGAAGGATGGGAACGTCTGAATGTCTTTTTTACCACCAGCGACCACCGCAGCTCCTCCCACCGACGGCTCCACGACCACCACCGCCGACTGCTGCCACTCCACCACCGAACCACGACCAACAGAGGGGCGAGAGGGCGACGGTGAGGGCTTGGCGAAAATTAGGGTTCGCGATGGTGAGGTTTGACAGCCGAGGAGCGAGAGGGCGACGGTGAGGGCTCGACGACCGCAGGTGGATGCGATGGTGATGGCGTCGATGGTGGTGATGACGAGATGTGGTGTTGCGAGGACAGGTGACTGCGATGGTGATGACGAGATGCGGGCTTGCGAGGAGATGCAGATGAGCTGTGGAGGAGGAGATGGGGAGGAGATGCGGTGGGCTAGGAAACCACAACGGAGGTGGGGACGGCGATGGGCGGATGCGACGGCGACGGCCGGACGCGACGGGCGACGGGCGACGGCTGGATGCGAAGGGCGGTGGGTTGGGAAACCTCGACGACCATAGCTGCTTTGGCTAGGGTTTTTAAGGGAAAAAAATGATTTTTATTTTCTCTTTTCATTCAGACGTGCAACCAAACAGTTAACCATTCAGACATCTTATCTATTCAGATCTTAATGATTCAGATCCAACCAAACGGCCCCTAACCTTTGTTCGGCTACATTAAATGGCAAATGCCCGGTGACATAGGTCGTTGCTTCCCGCTACCTTGTTGGGTGGGCTCGGGCATACGCCCCAGAGCGTAAATCCGAGGGGACGTATGAAATTCTGTCTTGAGTCTCGCCGTACTAGGCCGTTCAAAAAAAATACTGATATACTAATTGCTTTATAATAATTAAATAATAATAATAATAATTAATTAACTAAAAATCAAAACTTTTGCACGTGTTTTGATTTATTGTTTTAGGATGGATTGATAGCCGTTGCAACCAGTTTTTTGTTTACGTTTTGATATTCATGATGTTGTTTAAACGGCAGGATATAGACTCAAAATTAATTAATAATAGTAATTGTTAAATAATGGTTAATTTGTTACCGTTTTGTTTAGTCGTCTTATGTTCAGGTTTATTAATGTTATTTTTTACAACTAAGCACGACATTTTTTATTATGGTGTGACAAACACGTTTATAATGGCTACACTTTAGGATTTTGAATTGGAGTGACAACTATTGTAACGTGTTTTTATATCTGTGTTTTGAATACACGAGATCATGCATGCGTTCTTATATTAGAAATGGTGACAGAATTTCCCGCCTCATGGTTTTCTAATATAGAGTTTTTGACGTGGTTATGTTTATTTTTATGTTTTTAGAGGCGATTTCGTATAATATTTATGTTACATGGATGGAAACTGTAGCAGTTGTGTATATACATCCTAATTTTAGAGTCAACAATTAACCTATCATGATTCCAGGGCAATGAGAGAATGAATTTTTTTACGCATGCATAAGTTAAATAACTAATGCTAAAGATACTATTAAATAACAATAATAATTAAAAAAATAACATTAACAATTCTTAAATTTAATATTGATACCAATTAAAAAAAATAGCAATTTTATGGATGCAAACCATTTGTTTGTTGTTTTGTTTATAAAATTTTTCACATTGTGCATATTATCGTGATTAAATACCCATATCAAGGGACAATTAATATTTTTGATGTTGTTACTACTATTATAATTAGATATCAATATCTATATTGATAGTAGGGCTGTAATCGAGTCGAGCCGAGCCGAGCCAGGCATGGCTTTAGCTCGGCTCGTGAATTTTCGAGCCGAGCCGAAATTTCTTTCGAGCCAAAAATCCTGGCTCAAGCTCGGCTCGTAAAAAACCTCGAGCCACGAGCCAGCTTGTTTTTTTTTTCCGCCACTTTATATTATATATATATATATATAATCTAATATATTAAATCTAATATATATAAAATCAAATATATATGTATATATATAATTATATATAAAATCTAATATATACATATATATTATACACTAGATTATTACCCCGTGTATTACACGGGTTAAATATAAAATATTAAATAATTAGTAATTAAAATTTAAAATTTATATATTATTTTGTTATAAATTAATTAAATTACATATTAATGAGTATTTTTACTAATAAAATAATAATTAAAATTTCTTATAAGTGAAAAATAATACGTGACCTACTTGTTTTGTAAGAACAAAGATTCTAATCTAATTGATGTTAAAAATTCATTAATTTTCTATCAAAAACTAATTATTACAAATCAAGAAGATTATAAACAATTTGTGTAATTATTAAAATTTGATTACTTGATTTGAAATATCATTGATTATAAATAACTAAAGTTTAATTTTTCCTAACATTTTTACAACTTTTGGTTTAAAATAATTAGTTTTTAAGCATTTTTTTTAAGAAATATCATTTGTTTATTACTCATTAATATTATAAGTATTAAATAGAAGAAAATGTGATTCATTAATAGGATAGAGAATTGAATAAGTTGGTAGAAAAATGACAAGTGGCAACACAAGCATAAGAATTTGACAAGTGTCAAAAATAATTTTTGTTTATTAGAACAGAAAGATGTATATACATACATACATATATATTATACATAATATGTATATTTATATAAATATGTGTATAAATATTGTATATATATTATATATAATATATATGTATGTGTGTAATATAAATATATATGTGTGTGTATATAATTTAATATATATATATATATATATATATATATATATATATATTAAAAATCGAGCCGAGCTACGAGCCGAGCCAACGAGGCGAGCCATGAGCCAAGCTCGAGCCGAGCCAACCCTAGCTCCGGCTCGGCTCGTTTTTAACGAGGTTTTTTCGAGCCGAACTCTTTTCGAGCCGAGCTTTTTCAAGCTTTTTTCGAGCGAGCTTCGAGTCGAGCCTCGAGCCGCGAGCTTTTTGAACAACCCTAATTGATATAGTAGTATGACTTAATATATTATTTGACATAATTTTAATTGATTAGATATCGTTTTTTGTATTAATATGGGGTTACAACGGCAACGCGCGGGTAAACCCTAGTTATATACAAACGCATAGCATGTACTTAATGCGACAAATAGAACATGGATGATGTAATGAAAGCCGTCTCTCTCAAAATAAAAGCCTAGAAAAATTCGAATTTAAATTTCTATTTGCGTTAATAGGAATATTCGGTAACCGCATCTTCATAAGTCATAACAATTATCTAGTTTATCAAACCAATTAAAAACTTTAGGTTCAGGTTTATTAGTAGATAAGGCTAACACTTATTGGAATTTAGGTCAATTCTCGTTGATTGTGGTTAAAAACGACACCCCTAATTAAAGAAAATAAAACCAACAAATTATATTCCTGCTTTCCCTATCAATTGATGATTCAATAGGAAGGAATTGACTAGGAAAAATAGGCGGGTTGAGTTAGATAGGGTCACGAGTCATTATGAGTGCAAGACAGATTGAGTTTTAAACAAAACCGGTTTGGGTTTATATGGGTCGTTTTTAGAAAAGAAAAACATAAATTTAATTTAAGTTAAAATGAGTTGTAACTAAATAAATAGTTTGTTTACACAATCTTTAGTAATTTAACGGTTTGGTATGACAACACTCAAGACGAGATTTCAACCGTCCCCTCGGATTTGACGCTCAAGAGCATACACCCGGGCCCGTCACAGGAGGTATCACACAACTAGGTAAACCCATGATCTTTCCTAAGGAAATATGTTTCGGCCCGGATTCATCCCCATCATGACCTCTAGTCAGTGACGGGGCGTGACTAAATTGGGGGGGGGGGGAATCTTACATGATCAATTTTTTTTTTGCAATCTACCGGTATAATGTCTTGGTTAATTGGGTTAAATGTTTGGATATGTGATTTGGGCCAAGTCGGGTCAAACATATAAAAATAAAAAATGTCTAATAATTATCATTATCAGGCCACCTTAACCAATTTGAAGGCCCTAGGCGACATAAAATACGGGGCTCTTCATCCCTTCGAAAACTTACATTCTTTTATTATGTCTCTTTGATTCATCGTTTTCTTGCAATCTTAGGCGACTCTTTATTATGGTTGTTTGTGGTTCGGTTTTTACGGTTTGAGCTTTATGGGTTTCGGCTTTCTAGTTTTGGGCTTTCTGAACCCGTTAAAAATTAAGACCGAATCAAACCTAGCCATTTTACTGTTTGAGACGAATTAATTACATTGTAATCCCAAATATATTTTTTTACGGTTTGAGAAAAACTAACCATTTTACGGTTTAGTACGAACTAATTACATTGTAATCCCAAATATAATTTTTTACGGTTTGAGGCGGACTATAACCATTTTACGGTTTGAGACGGACTAACCATTTTACGGGTTGATATAGACTAATTACATTGTAATCCCAAATATAATTTTTTTTATTGAATAACACCTATATCATCAACCCTATAAATGCATATATTAATAATACATACGAGTCAATTGTTTTCATCTTTCCCATGATATATTGAGTATTTTTTACGTTTATCTTGATTTGTAGCATCACATTTTTCTTCAATAATATTTCTTTTGAAAAACAAGTCAATTATTTTCATCTTTCCCATGATATATTGATTCAAACTAAAATCTAATGTCTAAACAAACAAAATGAGAGGGAAGCTAATGAGGTAAAAAAAATGAGAGGATGAAAAGAGTACTTTTTTTAAATGTGTTTGGTTAAAAAAAATTTTGATCGGGAGAGAGGGAGGTGAAAGCAGTATTTTAAAAAAAAATTGGCTTACAGTCCGAAAATTAACACTACTGACGAAAAAAATGAGAGGGGCAGTCGGCCCCTCGGTCCCTTCAATGCTTCGTCACTACCTCTAATAGATATGTCAAGGGGATATATAACCATTAGGCTACAAACATGGTTATAATCTTAGATGGTGTTTGTTTTTTTTAAAAAATCTCTTCATGACCTCTTTTGCCTCTGCCGCGCAGACCAGGAGCAGAGGTTGGGTTATGCATGCTGTTTGTTTTCTCGAAAACATTTTATTAAAAAACTTTGTCCGTCCTCATTTTGATGCATACATAAAGCAACCACTTCTTTACCCTTCCCACCTCTTCTAGTTAAAATCATATTGAAAGCAACCCATCCAAAAAAAACGTATATCTAGCGGCTCCTTTTTGCCGTCCGTCAATAACTCTACCTCCTCCGGCGCACCTCCACCGCGGCCCCTTGGCTTGTTCCGGTTTGTGGGGCCTGCTCTCAATCTTTATCAGCTTGATGCTCCTCCTTTATCTCCTGCAGATGTACACAAGGGATCTCCTAATTGATACAAAATTTAGGCCGAATAAGGGATTTTTTTTTGTGACAAGAGGGGGTCTGGTGAATGGAAGGATAGAGTGATTCTGATGGTCTTTTTACCAGGTTTAACATTAAAAAACAATCTTCTTTTAACATACTGCAGAAATTTTGTCTAGCTCTTATGCTACAGAGGTATGCAGACTGCAGGAAAAAACAAACGCCACCTTAGACAATACACACACATATTCTATTCTAATCTTTCAAAAAGCATGGTTGGCTCTTTTGCAAACCCAAAAATATAAACTTAAAGTTTTTTCTTCATGTTTGTTGTGGAATTGGTTGTTGTATATACTTGTGTAATTGGTTACAACTGAATTACACATTTGCTATAATCTTTGCTTAGGATAGAACATTTGTGTGTGTGTGGATGTCCTTTTGAAAGTATTTCAAAGATACAATCTTATTAACTTAATTTGCTTGAATTACACATAAGAGTTGTTCTTCCTAGCTTCACCTCTGCTATCCAAGATTTACAAAGTTAAAATACAAGGTGTTACACACATTAAACATTATGGCAAATGGGAATTGTGAGTGCAATAATGATATAAATAATGATATAAACAAAACCCTTTTATTTAAGTTACTTGAAACAGTTTCTTCAATGCATTGTTTTTGGCAAAGTAATTTCCTAATGAATTACTCTTCCTTGACGATTGACGCGACAACACCTCTTTTTGAATCTCAACTTGATCAGAAGAGATCACCATGACTGGTTCATCAACTGTTATTTCTCCTTGTTTCTGCATGTAATCCCATTTTTCTTGGAAAAGATAGAAAAAAGCCAAGAAAGAGACCTCAACTGTGAAAAGTATGCTCCAAATCCTAACATTACTTGATGTTCTTTTATGATATGCTTTTAGACCTGTGTATGTGTTCACTATCCCAGTTAGTGAAGTTGTTGTCCCAAATATCCAATGGAAAATGTACCAAATGGTCCGCCCTTTAGTTCCCCTGGAAACAGCAGCCATTTTGTTATTGTTTGACACTCAACTGTTGTAATATTTTTTTAAACGATAAAGACCCGGATACCCGAAATCATCCTAACAAATGTACAGTATATCACAGAATAACGAACACAATTTACACCGGATAAATTTAAAGTCGTGGATCACACTTTCAGATCAAACAATTTGTGGTTCATCCAAATGTTTGATTGGATAAAATTCAATTTGAAATCGAAGAACTGGTATGAAATCGTAATGTTTCTTGAATGAACCAGAAAATGATATACTAAAATCCAATTTGGATATACGCAGGTTGAAAAAAAATGCCTCCGGGAAGTTTTCAAGTTTTATCTTCTCAAATAAACCAGAGAATGATCGATCAAAATCCAATTTGGATATACGTAGGTCGCAACCCCAGCCAGGGGCTCCGGAGGCGTTGCCCCCGAACCCCCGCCAAGAAGGTGTTGTCCTCTTGGAACCCTCATTGAATCATAAAACCTTAAACAAGTATACACCTTACACCCAACTTGGATAATGAATTTTTATGACTCACATTGATACACAAAATTGATCCAATGACACTAAAATATCTAACAACAAATGGATCACTCTTCCATCATGAAGAAGTAGCGTGGTGATGTGACTCATCCTGTCCAAAGGAAATCAACAACTAAAAAAACCATCTAGCTTAACTCGGACAAATTTTACGTCAAACGAGTTGAGCTCTAATAAAAATCATAGGGCTATCGCTAAACCAACTAGTGTTCGGTACTCATCTGCTGTAAATAATAATGAAACCATGCATACCTCTTTGGCCTGCGAAACCCAACCAGCATTTGCAACAGGATTGCCGCGTAAAGAGCCAAACCTATTCGCTGGTGATTGTTGTTGAATGAGTTTTCGAAACTCATTACAGAGAGGATTGCTCCAGCACAAGCAAGAAGCACTGCAAGTATCTTCATACACATACATTGAAAAGTAAGAAGACTGATACTGTTATCAAGTTTTTCACTTATAGGAATGTTTAATTTCCTGCCTTTAAAAGTATAGATAGATGTATAAACTAATAAAAATATTTGATTACTCTTCAAAAACAAAATATAGGTGTTACCAGATCGATAATCACAACGAAAGACAAGAGATTTATGCAGAATTTGATCAAAGACGATTAGTTACAAATGAGAGGTTTATCAACCAATTTAGAGTTGTTGAAGTAACAGTCAATTAACTGTTATAAATAACCTAACTGTCAAGCAATCAGGTTATACAAAAATGATTAAACTTCGTTTTTGCTTCATGTGGTTTGGACCAAATGACTTTTCATCTAAAGGTTTCAAAATGTCCATTATACTCCATGTGTTTGCCAATCTGTCTCCATTATAATCCTTGAAGTTTGCAGTAAAATGGTTATAACATTTGAAAAGTTTGTAACAAAAGGTTATAATTGTCAAACTCTGGGAGTATAATAGACATTCACATGGAGCAAAAACAAAGGTTACTCTGCAACAATACTAACGAATTACATAAAGCTTAGGTTAAAGCATAATATTAAACTGATACAGGATAAGAATATTAAACTGATAATGAATAAGAAGTGCTTAGTTTTCTTATCATTAGGGTCACTTTGAGTGTGGGTTAAGTAAGGATTTATAGTTTAATAACACTTCATATCTTTATTTAGATCATATGGAATGATGCTAATTATAACCACTAAATTTTATGTAATCCAACAAAATTTTTAACCTTCAAATGAGAAACATATAAAGGATGAGCTATAATTTTATGAGTGATTATAAAACTCAAAAAAATGAATCCGTAAATCTTGCTGGTTTCTTTCAAAGATTATAAACTACAAGACATTCAACAAAAAGCCGAAATCAATTTTCTTTGTCACTTCTATATACCTTTGCAGTTTTTTATTAAAGGTAACGTTATTGATTGTGGCTTGACTACATATTATGGGCTCTTGATATTCATCACCATTGGCGAAGCTCTTCAAGGGCGGGGACCCCCTTTTGTTCGTGTCATTAATTTTTTGGCCGAAATGTTATTTTTAGTTAAAAATAGTGGTTTCACCCCTCACTTCAAAAAATTAACATGTATTCTCGGTCTTGTAAATTTCCGCGTTCTTCTCAATACGCTCAAGCTCCGCCACTGTTCATCACCACTTGTCTCTTTCCATATAATAGTACTAATTATATTGGTTTTTAATCGTTTTAATTTATTCTAATTTCTATCAATGCATGATTAAAGTGAGGCAATGATGGCACGGCAAAAAAGATGAAAACTTTTAATGATAAAGGCATGTGATTTGAACAAGCATACTCATTTAGAAAATTTCTTTGTCCTAAAGTGTGACGGTGAATCTGATCTTCAAATCTTGAATGTTGTAACAATAACAAAAGATTCAAACAAAAAATTAAAAAAAAAAAAAGAATTACCTGCAGAATAGCATGAATGTATATGACAGTTTTAAGTTTTCTGGGGCTGCATTCTTCCTTGTTAAACATTCTTATTATGATCACACCAAGAGGCATGAAGAACCCCATTGAAGCCCACAACAGAATCCCATGAAGCTTTATTTCGAATATAAGACGAGGATTCATCTGCGTAAATACGTAATTAGTCATGTGGTAATTAAGCTTGATGATTATAGTTTTCTGAAAACCTAACAACTGCAAAGTGTAAATGAAAACAAAGAACGTTGATTTTGGTACCTTGTGGTGGTCAGAATCTTCGTTGACAAATTTGTGAGGGATAAGGAGATGGTTTTCATTGGATGAAAATACAAGTAAAGGTAAGAAATAAAGTGATAACAAGGTTGCAGGCAAAGATGAAAGAAGCAGTTTTTTTAATTCATGCATAGTGAACATCACTTGCTCACCAACTATTCAGCACTTCTATATATGCTTGAGACTTGACAATCTCTCACTCTCCCTTTATTTGTGTGTATGATTGGGATCAAATAATAACCAGTCAAGATTAAGCCAAATTTTCGATTTTTTTAACATCATTGTAAACACATTTCTTATTTTATAAGTTTGCGTAAATTCGTCACCGTTTGATATTTTTTTTTTACAAAAATGTGCCAAAGGTTTAAAACATACGTAACATCTGGGCGCAGTGTTACATTTGTTTATTTACAGTGATGTAACAAAGGTTTTATGCTCAATTTATATCATTTATTAAACTATAGTAATTTAATTTACTGCTGAAAAAAATTAAAAGAATGTGTTATATTTTATAGTCGTTACATTGATTCAAATCCAAAATTTTTAGTTAGTCAAATAAAAGTTACGTTTATAATAAATTTAAAATGATTTTGTAACGAATTAGGTTTACATTGCTGTAAATTAAATATGGTTGCATTGTATCAATTAGTTAATTACAGTGATGTAACAAATGTGTTAGTCTTACTTTATATCATTTATTTTGCCTAAACAAGCCGAGCTCAAGGCTCAACGAGCTTCGGATCGACTCGGCTCTTTTACACCCTAAACGTACTTCATTTTTAATTTACAACAACGTAAATCAAAACTCGTTACAAACAATGTGTTATGTTTATACTTGTTACATTGATGTAAATACAAACATCCGGAAAAAAAATAAAAAAACCTAGTCAAGAATATAACGGAATTAACTAGCTCGGGATCGGCTTGGCTCATTTACACTCATAAACGTAACCCCTATTTAATTTACAACAACGTAAACACAAATTCGTTACAACTCGTTACAAATAATTTCCTATTTTTATACTTGTTACATTGGTGTATATACGAACATCAAAAAAAATAATAAAAAAACCTAGTCAAGACTACAACGAAATTAAAGAGAAAAATAAGACGAGTAAAATGATGCAATTTCTATAAAAAAATTATAGGATAAAAAAGTTATGAATGTATAAAAAAGAGAGGGTAAACTTTAAATAAAAAAGTAGATATATTAAAATATATAAGATGGTGATACATGGCACCACCGAATTAATTCTAGATTTTTAATATGCTGCAAATGACTAAATTACCCTTCTGTATTTAAATATGAAAAATGGCACATGCGCAATCCTATACACTCAACTTTTAGATTAGTCATTAGATTTGATTTAATAGGTTATTTCTCTATACATGGGTTATCATTTGGACACTTTTATAAATATATATATATATATAGGATTGGGTTCAAATAAGAACCCACCTTAATTGAGGTAACCCATTAACCCTGGCAAAAAACGCTCAAATCGCAAAAAATAACTTTTATGGTCTTTTTTATACAAAAATAGGGGGGCTCCTTTTTTAAGCGTTTGCTAATTCACAAGCGTTTAAAAGTTAAA
This sequence comes from Mikania micrantha, assembly GCA_009363875.1. NCBI lineage: Eukaryota > Viridiplantae > Streptophyta > Magnoliopsida > Asterales > Asteraceae > Mikania > Mikania micrantha. Next base: position 97,324,336 of record CM018691.1, read on the forward strand.
CGAAGTGTAAGTTTGTGTCACACCCCCAAATTACCACTCGTGGTGTCAGTCCACGTGGGTGTGACGTGGCCAGAATCACAGCTCAAGGTCATATAGAATACTCCTATATGAGTTTACAAATACAATGTTTGACACATACACTTAACAAAATAGTTTGCAGCGGAATTATAAATCGTATTGCAGCGGAAAAATATAGTTATCATAACATGCAGCGGAAAGTAATAAGTTTAATACAACATTGTTTAACATAATAAAAGCTAAATTGTTTTCAAAATGACACGACAGAATGCATGTAGATCCCTAATGCTCATCCCTTAAAAGGTGCATTCCTGTCCTCATTCTAGCCACACTAGTTACATGAGAATACAAGTTAGAAAAAGTGTCAACACAAAGGTTGGTGAGTTCACAGGTTTTGATATACATATAGTAATAAAAATGTGTCATGATGTTTATCATATGTTAGTACCGAGCCCTAGGCTCCAAGTGTCAGTGCGTCACTACCGAACTAGACTTGTTTGTCCTTGACTCTGCTGTGTCTCGTATACACAGCAAGTTAGGTCAAAGTTTCACGTGTTATGACATCCGGTCAATATAGTGCCACGCGGGGTTAGTCACACCCAAACGGATCCATTCAAACCTACCACGTTGTTCGTACATTAACGGTAAGACTTTGTGAGGACTTGTTACGAGTTCAACACTTAATGTTTGTCTAATAAACCAGCATACACAAAAATGTTTGTACAGTAATAGATGTTTGACTCGATGTAACTAGTATTCTCCCCCTATTTAAAAGCGTTTGAAAAAGAGTAAAGAGGGGCCGTAAACTCACCTTAGTGAAGAGGGTGATAAACAAGCGTAAGCTCCTGCGTCGAAAGGCGTGTCGGTCACCGGCAACCTATATCGTATACCGTACGTGAGTTTGTGTAAGTGACCGTGCTTGTGTTAGTGTTAGTGCTCGTGTTTGTGCTCAACAACCCTCGGTTGTTCGTGTTTGTCCGTGTCGGTCCACAATGACCGTGTTTGCTCGTGTTGGTCCACATTGACCGTGTTTGACCGTGTTGGTCCACATTGACCGTGTTTGACCGTGTCAAGTCAACGACCCGTTGGTGAACCGTGTGACGGTTGTGACTCGTGTAGCAATCGTGTAAGTGCTCGTCGTGTGCAAAACGCGTAAGTCGCGTCTATGAACAACTTACTATTTATAGCAAGTTTCTATTTATGGAAAGTTCACAAAGCATAATGGTTTTATAGTTCTAGCATGCTCATTAGTCCTACGTGATCATGTTAACACATAACACATTACCATACTGATTCATATAAGCCATTCATATCATATTAGTACACAAAAGTTTCCTAAAATGGAAAGTTTCCATTTTTTTTTTGCATACGTGATGTCGGAAACCATCTAACTTAGCATCTAATCATCATGGTATAACATATTAAACCACTTAGCATGCTCAAATCATACAAAATGTTTATAAATTGGTTTTTCTAAAAATAAAGTTACTATAAATAGTAACTTTGTAGTTTTTGCATAAAAATGACCACCTAAACATTCCTAATCCATTTTTATGTCACAAATCAACATAATGATCCATTTAACATCATTTTAACATGTACATATAGTCAAAATCATTCTTTAGCAACATTTCATCTTCAAAAGTTACCAAAAATGGCAACTATGCCAAAATGACCATAACTAATATCCAAATCATATTTTAATCATCAACATCATCCTAAATACATTCAAACAACATAATCATATGCATGCATGCTCCTCATTTTCACCAAATCACCATTTTGTAACTTAAAAGTTACTAAAAATAGAAAGAATTCAATATAATCACATTTTAACCATTTTAATCATAACTAATCATGTAGATCATCATCAACAACAACTATAATCATGTAACAATATTCAATATCATCTAAAATGACTTAGATCATGCATGCATGTTATCATCTTATCAAGTTATGACTAAACCAAGTATTCTAGTGATACACATTATCATGGATCATCACAAATCACTATTTAAACATCATAGATCATCAAGAAACATAGTAAAACTAGCAAACCCAGAAGCAAAACTCGTGCATGTGGTGCTATGGTGCTTGCATGTGGGTTTTAAGCCATGCATGTGTGCTTGTGAGTGTTTTTAGGCTACAAGGAAGGACATACTACCTTTCAAAGCTTCAAGAATCCTTAGATGAGGATGAGAACAGCTGCTGGACCTCCTGGCTCCTTGGTTTCGACAAGAACAAGAGGGTGGTGTTAGTAGATGGTGCTCTAGTGGCCTCCTTAAGCTTCCTCCAAGCTTCCTTCCCTTCAAAAATGGCTTCCTTGGTAGTATTCCAGCCTTTCAGAGGTTGAAGATGATGGTAGGGGGTGATAATGCCGATCAGAACTCGAGAAATAGTGGTATAGGGTGGCCTGAAATGATGGTGTCTTGGTTTTATAAAGATTTGCCGTCTGACACCCGTCGCGTACCGCGGAGATAGGCTAGAAAGATGCTTCGCGACACGCGAAGAGATTCGGGAGTCAACCCCCGCGCCGCATGTCGCGTATCGCTACAGGACTCCTTGTTGGGCCATCGCGTACCGCGATGGGCCCCTGAAGAGCCCAATAAGCCTAGTTTAATGGGTTTGATACGTTCGTCGCCGTTTTCGCGTTTCCGAACTATCGTTTGGCCTTGTTTGAACTTCCAAGTTCAATGTGTGGGTGTTTCGTGAGATTTCAAGTGTTGTGTTACATGATGTGCTAAACTTTCACCAACGTTCGTGTGTTTTGACACTTGTGTGCTATTTGTCGATAATTCCTCGACTTATCTTGTCATGTGTCGGTGTTTGTACTGTCGTGCCACATGTCACACTAAATTAAACTAATTCTAGTGCCACGTATACAAAAATCATTTAAATAAACATTTAAACAAAATCAAAGCTGACCTGGAAATTACGGGGTGTCACATCCTCCCCTAGTTAGAAAGAATTTCGTCCCGAAATTCAACTCGTGTTGCCAGTGTTTGTCTGTTCCGCGAACAGGTGTGGGTATTTTTGTTTCATCTGGTCTTCACGTTCCCATGTGAATTTCGGTCCACGTCGCGAATTCCATTGCACTTTCACTATCGGTATTTTGCTGACCTTGAGCTTCTTGGTTTCCCGGTCCATAATCTCAACCGGTTCCTCAACGAAGTTTAACTGTTCGTCGATCTGGATTTCCTCGAGAGGAATAACAAGTGTCTCATCAGATAGGCACTTCTTGAGGTTCGAGATGTGAAATACGTTATGTACACTGCTCAGCTCGTTTGGCAGGTTTAATTCGTAGGCAACAGGGCCTATTCGTTTGGTGATCTCAAAAGGTCCAATGTAACGAGGGTTCAACTTTCCTCGTTTGCCAAACCGAATGACTCCCTTCCAGGGCGAGACCTTGAGTAACACTCTGTCTCCCTCCTGGAATTCTAACGGTTTGCGTCGCTTGTCAGCATAGCTTTTCTGTCTGTCCCGAGCTGCTGCCATTCGTTTGCGTATCTGCACGATCTTTTCGGTCGTTTCGTGCACAAGCTCGGGACCAGTCAGTTGGCTGGCTCCAACTTCCGCCCAACAGATAGGTGATCGGCACTTACGTCCGTAAAGTGCCTCGAATGGTGCAGCTTGTATGCTCGTGTGGTAGCTGTTGTTGTATGAGAACTCAACCAACGGTAAGTGAGTCTCCCAGCTACTGCCAAAGTCAATAACACATGTGTGACAATCCGAAAATTTCGGGTTAACCCCGTTAATAAAAGTTAACAGAAAATGACACGAAATGATACGAAATCGAACAAAACCAAACTACAAGGATTAGAATTGAACAAAACAAGTCATAAACATCTCAATTGCAAGGATAAAGTTGGTAATTAGGTTAAAATACAAAGCTTTGACTTTTGGAGTCAAAATTCGCATGAAAACTAAAGTAAAAATCGAAATTGGGTTATAACACAAGTTATGGACGGATTAAATCATTTACAACAGTCACATTGATGATTACCATCATCAATTCAGGGTTTATTACTAACATTATGGTCGAATTAAACTAAAAACGTTACAAAATGTCAAAACCGTGGTTATTCAATAGCAAGACCATACAATTCGATTACACTTATCGCAATTGAACTCTCAGAACAACAAATCGGCATCATTAGGCTCTGTTAAACTCAACAATTCGATCACAGAAGTTGAGGAAGACAAGTTTGATCGTGGGGTTAGCCGAAACTCAACCTAGAAGTCGATTTACTTCATTCGACATCAAATCAAGTAAGTGTTCATTCCAAAACACTTTAAATAAGCCGATTAAGAAAAGCCCTAACCCTATTTCGTGAAACAATAACGAATTGTATGAATACAATAACTAGGGTTCATTCTTGTTAACGTTTTGGGGGTTTTTTTAACAAAATCAGTTCTAAAGTCAAATTAATCTATACTAACAGTTTCGTGATAATGCATTCTATGAAAACCATATCGTAAATTCGAATGAGAATGTCTAATTGTATAAGGTTTAGTTCTAGGGTATATCTCAAGAACCAAATTGGGGGTTTTGAATCTGATGAACATGTTAATCGAATTAAATACTACAGAGAGATTCGGAACTCTCTGTTTAGCGAAAAACCTATGTCAATTTTATACTACTATAACGAATTGTATGAGAACTAGTTTTTAGGGTTCTTAACATAATGTGTTTTGGGGTTTTCTAAACAAACCAGGTTTAGAATCAAATTAAATCACACAGAAGGGTTCGGAACCTCTTGTCTAATGAATATCCTTTATCAATTTCTAAAAATGAAAACGAATTGAGTGATTTCATATTCTAGGACTTATTAGTTAAAAAGATTTAGGTTTTTTTTTAAACAATTGGGATTAAAAGTTCGATTAGATTACACAGAGGGGTTCGTTTGGATCTTAGGATGAAAAACCCCATGGATTCGAGGCCTGATATATTCGAATTCGGTTCAATGGATTCAAGAAATGGGGTTGTTTGAACCGGACCTAGTTCGGGATTTATTTGAGGTGTTTATCCCGATCAGTGGATGAATTAAAACCACCTATAGATGCGACTAGATCCATAGAACAGAAGCCCTAAGGTTTTGGGTTCGATCGGGTTCGAATCGGGGACCGTCTGGGTAGTCTTTGCTTCGGCTAGGGTAAAACAAAAGGGGAACCAGTTCGGTTGTGGTTAAAACCAATTGAACATCAATCTGTTAACAAAAACTAAGATAGAGGAAGTGGTAGACAGTGTGTGTCGAGGGTGGGGGGTCATGGGTTAGACCCTATGCACCACTGGTTTTTGAGTTTAAAATCAATTTTTGGTTTTTAACTCATAACTCCTTCATTATAACTCCGTTTCGACTGGTTCAAGTTGCGTTGGAACCGTGACGAGATCCCGAACCAAATAAGATAATAAAATTCACATTTTAGACCGAGAACATAATTGCGTATAAATTACGTGTGTGCAAACAAAATCGTATTGATTTATATGATTCAAACAAACGAATTAAAAACCACGCCTATTTTTGTATGAACATTTCTAGTAATCTAACATACGTACGTTGACATGTATGTGATCACAAACACAAAACGACATCCCGAATAACACTAAGTTATTGTTAAAACACATGTTCTTCGTAGAGGATTTTCTACGCGAATTCACGTGTGTTGATCATTCTGTTCACTATCAAAGGTGCGTACACGGCCCCTTTTCTTATTTTAAATGTTTTGGGGGGAGAAAACATGTGCAACAAACATTTTAGATACATATCACTTGCATGAGTTAGCTGTTTACATTAAGTGCGAACATAGCATTACAAGTCCTTACATATCGAACCGTTTAGTTTGCCGTAGTGCAAAGCGTGGTAGTTGGAAATAGATCTATTAGGTTTGACAAACCTCACTTGGTAGATTGTAGGTCTACGCAAGTGTTTGACTAGCCAATTCACATTACTATTGTTTGTGCTAGACAATAGTGGAAAAGGCAAATTACACTCTAACAGTCAGCTTCGGTGTCGACCGCTTATGTAAATAGTACAAATGACTAGCTATCATGACTATGCATGTGTGATTATGTTATCTGCAAACATTTCATTTCAAACAGTTGTTTCAAACATTTGTGATCAAACAAACCTGTGTATGCACCAACCTTTGTGTTGACTTAATTTACATGTTTTCTCAGGACGCTAAGGTACAAGAACAAGCAAGCATGGGCTAGGAGATCGAGTCTCATGCATATTTTACTTTACAATTGATTTGGATTTGGATATTTGAGAAATTATGATTGTAATTTACATTTTGCAAACATTGAGTTGTTTTACTTTTACAAACGCTTCCGCAATGTTTTAAACTCTGAATTTTTCAATTAAGACCAAATTTATGTTTGAAAAGCATATAGAGGTCTTCGTTATGTCTAATGATCTGAGATCCTGGTTTGTCACGTCCCAAACGGTATGATTACGTTAGTTGAAATTTGGGTGTGATAGCATGCTCGGAGCATGTCTTCCAGTGTTTGTATGGTTCGTTCACTCTGCCCATCGGTCTGCGGGTGGTAAGCGGTACTCATGTCCAATCTCGTGCCCAATGCCTTAGGCAAGGACTTCCAGAAATGCGACGTGAATCGACTGTCGCGGTTAGAGATGATTGAGATTGGTAGCCCGTGTCGAGTAACCACCTACTTTAGATACATACGAGTGAGCTTGTCCATCTTGTCAGTCTCCTTGATGGGTAGAAAATGTGCAGACTTCGTTAATCGGTCTACGATAACCCAGATGGTATCGCAACCACTTGCCGTCTTAGGCATTTTAGTTATGAAGTCCATGGAAATCTGCTCTCATTTCCACATCGGTATCTCAGGTTGTTGAAGTAACCCTGATGGCTTTTGGTACTCAACTTTGACCTTTGAGCACGTTAGACACTTACTTACGTAAGTTGCTATCTCAGCTTTCATGTTTGGCCACCAGTAGGTTGTCTTTAAATCGTGATACATCTTATCAGATCCCGGATGTACCGAATACCGGCTCTTGTGTGCTTCACCCATCACCACATCCCTCAGTCCTCCGTGGTGTGGAATCCAGATTCGATCCTTAACATAGTATGCTCCGTCGGCCTTCACCTCCATGTGCTTATCCATGCCACGCAAGGACTCCTAAATGAGGTTCTCGACCTTCAGAGCTTCCTGTTGCGCGTTCCGAATCTGTTGTGGCAATTCAGAGTGAATTGTGAGTTGTAGAGCACGCACGCGTTTCGTTGTTTCCTTTCGACTCAACGCGTCGGGCACTACATTTGCTTTACCGGGATGATACTTGATAGGGCAATCATAATCACCAATGAGTTCAACCCATCTTTGTTGTCTCATATTCAACTCTTTCTGGTCAAAGATGTGTTGTAGTCTCTTATGATCAGTAAAAATAGTGCATTTTGTGCCGTATAAGTAGTGTCGCCAGATCTTCAAGGCAAATACTACGGCTCCCAACTCAAGATCATGAGTTGTGTAGTTCTTCTCATGTACCTTCAGTTGTCGTGATGCGTATGCGATAACCTTCTCGCGTTGCATCAACACGCAACCGAGTCCCTGTTTCGAGGCGTCACAATACACCACGAAATCATCGCATCCTTCCGGCAAGGATAATATGGGTGCAGTGCATAGTTTTTGCTTCAGCAGGTTGAAAGCAGTCTCTTGTTTCTCTCCCCAATCGAACTTCTTGTCTTTATGAGTTAGGGACGTTAGGGATTGAGCGATCTTTGAAAATTCTTCAATGAATCTTCTGTAGCACCCGGCCAGTCCTAGGAACTGTCGCACTTCGGTTGGAGTCTTGGGTGCTTCCCAGTTCTTGATGGCTTCAATCTTGGCTGGGTCTACGTGTATCCCTTGTTTTTTAACCACGTGTCCAAGGAATTGAACTTCGCGAATCCAAAAGTCACATTTGGAAAACTTCGCGTACAGCTGTTCTTTCCTTAATTATTCCAAGACTAGCCTTAGATGTTCAGCATGTTCTTCCTGATTCTTCGAGTAAATCAGGATGTCGTCAATGAAAACTATTACGAATTTGTCAAGATAAGGTTTGCACACTCTATTCATGAGATCCATGAATACAGCTGGTGCGTTGGTCAGTCCGAAGGGCATGACCAGAAATTAGTAGTGTCCATACCGGGTTCTAAAGGCAGTCTTAGGAATATCGTTTTCCTGTATCCTCAGTTGATGGTAACCCGATCTTAAATCGATCTTTGAAAAGTAGCTTGACCCTTGCAGTTGGTCAAACAGATCGTCTATTCGCGGTAACGGGTATCGATTCATGATCGTCACCTTATTCAGCTCTCTGTAGTCGATACACATACGGAATGATCCGTCCTTCTTCTTTACGAACAAGACCGGTGCTCCCCAAGGCGAGAAGCTCGGTCTGATAAATCCCTTGTCTAACAGTTCCTGCAACTGGTTAGACAGTTCTTGCATCTCAGTCGGTGCTAGTTGGTATGGAGCTTTAGCAATCGGTGCTGCTCCGGGAGTGAGGTTTATCTGGAATTCGACTTGTCGTTTCGGAGGTAGTCCAGGTAAATCCTCGGTAAACACTTCGGGAAAATCGCGGACTACGGCGATGTCCTCAATCTTCCTTTCCTTCTTCGGTTGTTCGGTGATGAGAGCTAGTATTGCAGTGTATCCCTTCTGAATGTACTTGGTTGCCTTCATGCATGACATGATGTTCAGAGGTATTCCCCGTCGTTCCCCCTGAATCGAGATCTGCTCTCCGTTCTGCAACGTTACTCGTACGATCTTCTCGTTGCATACGATCTCGGCTTGGTTAGCGGATAACCAGTCCATTCCAACGACCACATCGAAGCTTCCGAGAGTTACCGACATCAGGTCGATTTCGAGCTCATGATTCGCCAACACCATGACACATCCTCGAAAGACGTGTTGTGTTTCAATCAGTTTGTCGTCGGCTAACTCTACGGTATACTTATAGTCTAGTGGTGTTGGGGTAATATCTAGCAATTTTCTAAATTCACTAGATATAAAGCTCCTATCGGCACCGGTATCAAATAATATACTAGCATATACATTATTTAAAAGAAACGTACCGGTTACAATGTTCGGATCATCCTTGGCTTCCCCCGAGCCTATCACGAACGCTCGGCCTTTCGCCGCTCCCCCTCCGCTTTTCTTCATCTGAGGGCAATCCCTCCTCATATGCCCCGGTTTTCCACATTCATAACACCCTCTAAGGGTGTTCTGGTTGTTGTTGTTGTTCTGGTTCTGGTTGGGGTTGTTGTTGTTGATAGGAAACTTGGATCTACAATCCTTGGCCATGTGGCCATGTCGTCCGCACTTCAGGAAATGGTATCGCTCGCATTGCCCGAAGTGGTGATAAGAGCATCGGTTACACAATGGGTATTTTCCTTGATACACACCCTTTCCCTTGTCATCGGGTTGGGTGGCAGTGAAAGCTCTTGCAGGTGCAGGTCGTTGTTGTTGTTGGGGTTGATGAGATTGGTGCTGACTGGGTTCCCACTTCCTCTTCTGGCTCTCCTGAGGCTTCAGATGTTTGCCTCGTTTGGGTAGTTTGCCCTGAGCTACAGCTTGGTCAGTTAGCTTGTGATCCAGTCTGATCAGTGGTTGGATAGTGGTGAGGTCAGACGCAGTCACCATGCTTTGGATTTGCTCGGGCAGTCCACTGATGAACTGCTCGATCTTCTTATATTCCGGCGTCACCATTGCCGGGCATAGCTTGCACAACTCGTGAAATCGAGTACAGTATTGCTCGATCTCAGAGCCCACCATCTTCAGCACCCAAAATTCGGCTTCCAGTTTCCTGATTTCATCACGAGGATAGTACTCCTCTTGCAGCAGTCGGGTGAAGTCAGCCCATGACATGGAGTTGGCACCGTCCAACCCCAGGGTTTGCACATGGGTGTTCCACCATGTGAGGGCCGGTCCCTCTAGTGTACCGGTTGCATACTTGACCCGGTTCTCGTCAGCACATTCGCACATGGCGAATACAGATTCCACTTTCTCCACCCAGCGGAGCATTCCGACAGCTCCTTCAGTTCCCTTGAACTTGTGTGGGTGGCAGTTCAAGAAGGATTTAAAAGAACATCCCTTGCCGTTGTTGCCGTGCGATCCTGTTTGTCAGAAACCAATGTCGTGTGTTAGTATCGTGTTAGTTACGCTATGCTGCACCCACCCCTCGAGTATATGCTTCAACAGGAATCATACAAGGGTAGATTATAAACCTCTAGTAAAATGACCGCCCGTAACCCAGCAGATAAAGTACATTACATAGTCCGTTTTAGGGATTGGCGACTTACCCATTCAGTGACTTTGGTACTGGACGTTCCCCAAACGGGTACTGTCGAGTCTCGCTGGCAAGGCGATTTGCCTCGTACTCTGCAAGTACCTTGGTGACTCGCCTGTCAACCATCATCCTAATGACGGCTGCATCCAGTGTTCGCCTAGCGGGACGCGCATGTGGTCCTCTTCCCGCCATAGATATTTTCTATATGGAAGGGATAGAATGTTAGTTAGTTAGAGTGTTAGTCAGATGTCATGTTAGATGTCATGTTAGTAATCAACCATAGTCAAATCATGCAATAATAAATCAAAATATCATTCTCATTAATATAAGATTTTGAAGTACAATAATTTGAAAAGAGAATAATAATGCAAGTTCTACGAGCACATCCCGCTCGTCTAGGCAAATATAAAAAGAAACATGATGAAGTGTCTCCAGGGTACCGTGGCGGAGGTACCCTTTCTCCGTCGATCCAGTCCTGTATAACCACGGGGAGCCAACCCCATGACTGACCTCGCGTCACCTGCCGGGCTCGCCTATCCATCTCGGCATCCACCTGTGCTACGATATCGTCAATCCGTCGACGACTCTCGTCTGCCAGCTCCTCGCTCACCGGGCGCTTGCCCGGGTTCCTGCTAGTATCTCCGTTCTTATCGGCCATCCTGTAAGTCTAAAGTTCGTAAGTAACAGTTCAATAGTAACAATAACAATAGCAGTGTGCAAGTTCTAAGTGTAGTGTCTAAAGTTGAGCAATGACTTGTGCAAGTTCTAAGTGTAGTGTCTAAAGTTGAGCAATGGCTATAGTCTAAGTTTACTACATGCAAACCTAGTTCCCTATAACCAAGGCTCTGATACCTCTCGTGGTGTCAGTCCACGTGGGTGTGACGTGGCCAGAATCACAGCTCAAGGTCATCTAGAATACTCCTATATGAGTTTACAAATACAATGTTTGACACATACACTTAACAAAATAGTTTGCAGCGGAATTATAAATCGTATTGCAGCGGAAAAATATAGTTATCATAACATGCAGCGGAAAGTAATAAGTTTAATACAACATTGTTTAACATAATAAAAGCTAAATTGTTTTCAAAATGACACGACAGAATGCATGTAGATCCCTAATGCTCGTCCCTTCAAAGGTGCATTCCTGTCCTCATGCTAGCCACGCTAGTTACCTGAGAATACGAGTTAGAAAAAGTGTCAACACAAAGGTTGGTGAGTTCACAGGTTTTGATATACATATAGTAATAAAAGTGTGTCATGCTGTTTATCATATGTTAGTACCGAGCCCTAGGCTCCAAGTGTCAGTGCGTCACTACCGAACTAGACTTGTTTGTCCTTGCCTCCGCTGTGTCTCGTATACACAGCAAGTTAGGTCAAAGTTTCACGTGTTATGACATCCAGTCAATATTGTGCCACGCGGGGTTAGTCACACCCAAACGGATCCATTCAAACCTACCACGTTGTTCGTACATTAACGGTAAGACTTTGTGAGGACTTGTTACGAGTTCAACACTTAATGTTTGTCTAATAAACCAGCATACACAAAAATGTTTGTACAGTAATAGATGTTTGACTCGATGTAACTAGTATTCTCCCCCTATTTAAAAGCGTTTGAAAAAGAGTAAAGAGGGGCCGTAAACTCACCTTAGTGAAGAGGGTGATAAACAAGCGTAAGCTCCTGCGTCGAAAGGCGTGTCGGTCACCGGCAACCTATATCGTATACCGTACGTGAGTTTGTGTAAGTGACCGTGCTTGTGTTAGTGTTAGTGCTCGTGTTTGTGCTCAACAACCCTCGGTTGTTCGTGTTTGTCCGTGTCGGTCCACAATGACCGTGTTTGCTCGTGTTGGTCCACATTGACCGTGTTTGACCGTGTTGGTCCACATTGACCGTGTTTGACCGTGTCAAGTCAACAACCCGTTGGTGAACCGTGTGACGGTTGTGACTCGTGTAGCAATCGTGTAAGTGCTCGTCGTGTGCAAAACGCGTAAGTCGCGTCTATGAACAACTTACTATTTATAGCAAGTTTCTATTTATGGAAAGTTCACAAAGCATAATGGTTTTATAGTTCTAGCATGCTCATTAGTCCTACGTGATCATGTTAACACATAACACATTACCATACTGATTCATATAAGCCATTCATATCATATTAGTACACAAAAGTTTCCTAAAATGGAAAGTTTCCATTTTTTTTTGCATACGTGATGTCGGAAACCATCTAACTTAGCATCTAATCATCATGGTATAACATATTAAACCACTTAGCATGCTTAAATCATATAAAATGTTTATAAATTGGTTTTTCTAAAAATAAAGTTACTATAAATAGTAACTTTGTAGTTTTTGCATAAAAATGACCACCTAAACATTCCTAATCCATTTTTATGTCACAAATCAACATAATGATCCATTTAACATCATTTTAACATGTACATATAGTCAAAATCATTCTTTAGCAACATTTCATCTTCAAAAGTTACCAAAAATGGCAACTATGCCAAAATGACCATAACTAATATCCAAATCATATTTTAATCATCAACATCATCCTAAACACATTCAAACAACATACTCATATGCATGCATGCTCCTCATTTTCACCAAATCACCATTTTGTAACTTAAGAGTTACTAAAAATAGAAAGAATTCGAGAAATAGTGGTATATGGTGGCCGTAAATGATGGTGTCTTGGTTTTATAAAGATTTGCCGTCTGACACCCGTCGCGTACCGCGGAGATAGGCCAGAAAGATGCTTCGTGACACGCGAAGAGATTCGGGAGTCAACCCCCGCGCCGCATGTCGCGTATCGCTACAGGACTCCTTGTTGGGCCATCGCGTACCGCGATGGCCCCTGAAGAGCCCAATAAGCCTAGTTTAATGGGTTTGATCCGTTCGTCGCCGTTTTCGCGTTTCCGAACTATCGTTTGGCCTCGTTTGAACTTCCAAGTTCAATGTGTGGGTGTTTCGTGAGATTTCGAGTGTTGTGTTACATGATGTGCTAAACTTTCACCAACGTTCGTGTGTTTTGACACGTGTGTGCTATTTATCGATAATTCCTCGAATTATCTAGTCATGTGTCGGTGTTTGTACTGTCGTGCCACGTGTCACACTAAATTAAACTAATTCTAGTGCCACGTATACAAAAATTATTTAAATAAACATTTAAACAAAATCAAAGCTGACCTAGAAATTACGGGGTGTCACAGTTTGCGTTACACTGCGACACTTAAATATATCTTCGCAGTGTAACGCAAACTTACACTTCGTTTAACTTCTAAACGCTTGTGAATTAGCAAACGCTTAAAAAAGAAGCCCCCTATTTTTGTATAAAAAAGACCATGAATTTTTTTTTTTGCGATTTGAGCGTTTTTTGCAAGGGTTAATGGGTTACCTCTATTAAGGTGGGTTGTTATTTGCTCCTTACCCTATATATATAGGGAAGTATTCAAATAATAACACATTCTTAAAGCAATAACCCAGATAACTTTGCCAAGATGAAGCCGAATCTTGAATTTTTTTTTGAACATCATTGTAACACAATTAGAACACTATGTTCTTTTATGAGTTTGTGAAAATTCATAACCGTTTAAGAGATATCATCGTTGTAAGTTTTTGATTTACAACACTGTAACTGTTTTAGCCCCAAAACTTACAACGATGTAAACTCTCAAACGGTGATGAATTTTCGCAAACTCATAAAAGAACATAGTGTTCTAAATGTATTACAATGATGTTCAAAAAAAAAAATTCAAGATTCGGCTTCATCTTGTCAAAGTTATCTAGGTTATTGCTTTAAGAGTGGGTTATTATTTGATCCCAATCCTATATATATATGTATATATATATATATATAGGGAAATGATAATAATATAGCTCACCAAAACTGAACTAACCCATTAACTATTAAAAAGTAAATGTATATAATCGTGCCACGTGTCATTTTTCATTTTTTAATATGGTGGTTAAAAGTGTCACCATCTAATATATTTTAATAAATATAATTTTTGATATAAAGTTTACCCATCTTTTTTTTAAACTTTAATAACTTTTTAATACTATATTATTTTTTTAATAAAATTACACCATTATACTCGTCTTATTTTTCTCTTTAATTCCGTTGTAGTCTTGATTATTTTTTTCTACTTTTTTAGATTTTGTGTATTTACATCATTGCAATTATGTGTGTGCTCGGTTCAGTTCGGTTCAATTTTTGGCAAAAACCGAAATCGAAACCGACATAATCGGTTTTTAGTTATTATGAATCATTCGATTTTCGATTTTTTTCGGTCATAGTTCGGTTTTTGGTTTTTTTATTTTTTTTGTTGTTTTTTTCATTCTCTCTCACACCCAGTTTTAAAAATACAAACATGTTTAACAATGTATAATTCATAAATTAATTGATCGAACACCAACTATATACATTATTTTTAAACAAGATTAAAAATTGGTTCGGTTATAAGAATATTGGTTCGGTTATAAGAATATGAAAAACCGAAACGAAAAATTCGGTTTCGGTTTTTTTCGGTTCGTTTTTTTGTTAATTCAGTTCCGGTTCGGTTTTTTTGGTTAATTTGGTTTCAGTTCGGTTTTTTTGGTTAATTTAGGTACGGTTCGGTTTTCTCGGCTTTTTGTTTGCCCCTAATTGTAACGAGCCAAAATATAACAAATTAATATGAAATTTTTTCTAACAACAGTAACATTAAATCACTTACGTCACTATAATTATCATTGTTAAAAAAAACTTCAAATTAATGTATTATTATAATGTGTTATGTTACATCACTGTAATTTAACAATATTGTTAGAAAAAAAATTCAAAATAATGTGTTATTTTTATGCTCGTTACATCAATGTAAATAAAGGACATATGAGAAAAAATAAAAAAATAGTTGAGATTACAATGGAATTAAATTGAAAATTAAATTACTATAAATAATGTGTTACATCACCATAAATTATTCATTTTATGAACAATTCTATATTTATTATAATATTCAAAAAGGATGCAAAACTATTAAACTAAATAGAACTATATCTAAAACATATGTATATTGCAAGTAGCAAAGAAAGAATCCAAACAAATGAAATTACAAAGCTTAAATCAAGACTAGCTAGATCTTTAACTTAAACAATGTAAATCATAATGTTTATGTATGTGTACCTTTCACCTTTTTAACACAAGACATAAGTCACTGCAAAGAATGTAGCTACATTCTTAGGCTACTAGGTACTAGTATATGCTTGATGGATGAAATGTCTTCTAACCTAATTCTCACGTAGCATTTAGCACATAAATTAACATAGCATCTAAATCATGTCTACTAAGCTTAAAAGTTTGCATCATGTATAAGTTTTTGATTCTAAGAATATGTTTTTGTAATAAGAATATGTAACATCCCAAAAAGTTTATAAAATGTAAAAGGGAGTAAGAATTAACTCACTTGTATTTAGTCTAGTCTTGTCCAAATGTTTTCTTGTTGTTTGAATGATGAAAACTAGCAGTCCTTTCTTGGTTTGCGTTTTGGATTGATATGGTTCGAGTTGTGGTGCGGCCGGACTTGGGTTCGAATTGTCCTCAGATGAGATGGTGAGTCCTTGCTTCTTGTCCAGACAGCTTCTCGAGGTGTAAAGGGTTCTAGTGGTGTCGATCGATCGGCTTTTTCGAGCTGTCATAGGTCTAGAATGAGTAGGATTGAAAATTGGGTTGAGGTTGGGGTATCGGGTGGCTCAGACGGGACCGGGTGGAGGGAAAACCCAAAATTGGGTTTTGACGTTTTAGCCCCTCTACTTTTGTCTTTTATCATTATGCTTTTAATAGGTTTTAAAACTAAAATTGTAGTTTCAGAATTTACAAGTTTGGTCCCTAAATTTTAACATCTTATAAATTATGCAAAAGAAATTATATAACAATTTCAAAAGTTTATAAAAATATTTACTTATATTTTTAACTCAAAAATTTTATAGATATTATTATGATGATGATGATGATTATTATTATTTTCACAAATTTAGCAAATTATTATTCTTAACATAAGAATTTACTAGTTTTATATTATATCTAAATATAAATAAAGCTTGGCATATATAAATAACTAAGAGCTTCTTATAAAAATTATTATTTAACTAAATACAAATATATATATATATATATATATATATATATATATATATATATATATATATATAATTTTATGATTTTTAAATGTTTACGAAATCATTATTTTATTTCTAATAGTTTAAAAATAACACTAATATATATTTATATTAGTTTTTATAATTGTCATCTAATATTTTTATTAAGTTTTAATTTATATGTATAAATTAAATACATTTGAATATGAATACTCCAAACTTTGTTTTACTAGAATTGGAACACAATTACAATTATTTGAATTTTGAAATAATCTTAAGGATTACAATTTATATCTATGTAAATAATGTGTTTCATCACTGTAAATTACATCAATGTAAATTGAATCACTCTAATTTACTATTGTTAGAAAAAAATTCAAAATAATTTGTTATATTTAAGCTTGTTACAATGATGTAAATACATGACATCTGAAAAAAAAAAAACTAGTCGAGACTATAATAAAATTAAAGAGAAAAATGAGATGAGTATAATGGTGAAATTTTTTTAAAAAATAGTATAGTATAAAAAAGTTATGAATCTTTAAAAAAAGAGGGGGTAAACTTTATATAAAAATTAGATTTATTAAAATATATTAGTTGGTGACACTTGTCAACACCATATTAAATCTATCTTTTTAAGTGATTAAAAAATGTCTTAAATGACTCACGTATTAAAAAAATGAAAAATGACACATGATACAATCCTATGCACTTACATTTTAAATTAACCATTAGATGATGGTTAATAAGTTAGTTCCTTTTTAGCGGGTTATGTACATAACCATCCCCTATGTGTGTGTGTATAAGAGCAAAATCAAATACAAGTGCTTCTTAACGTACAAAACATAGGATGAATTCTGGACCTTTTGATCAAACTAATCAATGGGTAAGATCTAGTGTTATTCAATTTATACAACTTTCTCTACAAAACAAGCGTAAAATATAAATGGAAGGGCAAAAGAGGAAAGAAACACATTTTCTATGTTACAACAAGTTCCACACGTTTTTTAAAAATTAAATAACTTTTACATGCTTTATTATTTTTTTAAAAAAATTTCATAATAAAATTGAGAATTTTATTATCTTTAGACTTTAGTTTGAGTATAATATTGTTACATTTTTTTTTGAATTTTTTTTACGTGGTACGTGATTTTTATGCTTGGTACGTGATTATGCATTTGGTCCTTTGATCATGCATGTTAAATGACGGCCCGTGATTTTCATATAATGTGGTCTGTGATTATACATTTTTGTCGTTGATTATGTGTGTTCAAATACGGTCTGTGATTGTTATATAATGCGGTCCGTAATTATTGGTATGTGATTATCCCGGTGGTCCTTGATTATAGGTGTTAAATGTCAGTCTGTAATTTTATGAATCACGGTCTGTAATTTTACGTGGACGATAATGCCCCTTATCTAGATGACACATGACTTGTCCTGTGACTTCTTACGTTTAGCACGTTAATTTCATATGTACGTTAACCGTCCCAATATACACAAACATACATACATACATACATACATACATACATACATACATACATACATACATACATAGATACATACATACATACATACATACATACATACATACATACATACATACATACATACATACATACATACATACATACATACATACATAACCAATACAAACTTGTAATTAGAGAGACGAAAGTTTATAATTTTAAACCAAAATGTTATGAACAAGACCACAAAGTATACTCTCAACCTCATCTCCGTTGATTAGAATAAACTCATTTTTCCGCGGACTCGAAGATGCAACTTTCAAAATAATGATGTTGGACAAAGTAACTAACTTGAAGGAACATCACGACCGCACTTTTGATCAATTGTTGTAATTATATTTGGAAAACACAATAAACAAATAAATCTTTAACTCTCAAAATCTTATTAATATCAATCTCAAATAATTACACATAAAAAATTAATACATAACCCATATTTATATTACTCAACTAGCATAGAAACCCGTGTATTACACGGGTTGAATAGTTAAACATTAAAGTCCTAAATTTATACACAATTTTTACGATTTAAATAAACTAACTGCTAAATAAATA
Organism: Mikania micrantha; assembly: GCA_009363875.1. Lineage (NCBI taxonomy): Eukaryota > Viridiplantae > Streptophyta > Magnoliopsida > Asterales > Asteraceae > Mikania > Mikania micrantha. Next base: position 97,342,866 of record CM018691.1, read on the forward strand.
AAACTAAAATTAAATCTTATATAACAAATCTTTGAAAATCTCTTTATATGCAACGTCTAACGTAGCGCTCGTAGGTTTATTCTCCTTATCTAGAACTAACAACTTCAAACCATCTCTACTCTTGACTCGAGATAATGCAACTTGAAGCTCGCCATGTGTAAAATCTGGTTGTTTCAAGTATAGCCCAACCCTAGACAGGAATTGTCCCTAATCATCGCTGCAAAACATACGACAAGTGGAAACTGTCTTAGTTGAAACTTTAAGGGACCTGTTGTATCTGAAGGTGTAAGGTTTATTCTTGGAAAAAAATGTTCAATAACAAATATTAAAGAAACTGTTGTATCTAATGGTGGTGGAGAGTCCTTTGGTTGTGGGTTGTCCCCTCTTCCCGACTTGTTCTTTGACTCCGATCGAGATGATAGCAACGGGATGAGTGGTTGATCTCCGTCACAGTCCAAGCCGCCATCGCCACTCGGTCGACTTCCCCTTTTCAAATGTGCAAATCTCTTCCTTTACCCTCATTCAGGCCTTCTATCCCATTCAGACATGTTTTTTTTGCACAAAACAAACGGTCTGAATCTGAACCATTCAAACATAAATAAACAACCCCTAACATGGTTTACTTTTCTTTATGTTTATGTTATTCTATGTTTGTAATCATATGAGTGTAGTAGCTATTACCTATATGGTTTGTTTAATCAACTTAACTCCATAATGAAAAAATGCTTAGAAAATTTCACCTTAACTTCAAATTAGAAACAACAGCTTCTTTCATACTACTACATTATTACTTAAATAATACAATAGAAAATGCAACTTATACATTTCCTTCTCATAGTTAATTTTTTTTCTTTAGTTTCTTTTGGGGTCTCTCTAATACAAACACAAAGAAATATATATGTAAGTAGAAGTTTTTTTAAATTTAGATTTGCTAAATGTGTAATTACAATGAAAATGTGAGTGCATGCTAACTTTGTATCTATAATTAAGTGTTCATCTAGTACTTAAAAGGCTTCATAAGAAGATGTGTAATTGACAAATATTTTCATGAAAAAATAATAAGGGAGAAGACAATTCGATTTATTAACAGTGAAGTTGTTATAGAAATAAGGATTTCAAAATGAAAGTAGATTTTAAAACTCAAATAAAGGTCTAAAAAAGTAATTAAATGATTTTTTAAAATTTTTATGATAAAATAAAAAAATTTGAACCTTATATATTTAATTGACCGTATTTATAGATCCATATAACAAAATAGATTGGGTCAAGTTTTGGGCGGGAAAAAAAATTATTGTGGTCTAAGAAATTGCCAAGTGTCTCCTATTTATACTTCTTTATTAGTTTAGAGAGATACTTGTAGAATCGGCAAGATTCAAACCATTTGTTTCAAACATCTAAATGAAAAATGTCAGAATAGGCATCTCAATGGATAAGATTTGGGTGTATGTTTGCATGAGAAAAAAAGAAAGAGGTTGGCTCCTCTCCACCTCTCCAATCCTCTCTAACAACCTCCTCTCCTCACCGACGAAGAACTCTCCTCTTCGATGACCTCCGACGACAACGAAAACCTCTCCTCTCCAACGACATTTATCATCTGTATAATCGTTCAGATGTTCAATGAAACAATCTTAATTAGTTAAACACTTATTGGTTTAAAGCCTCTTAATCATTCAGACATGTTACCGATTCTGCATTTAATGTTCGTCGCATTAGTCATTAACTTTTAAATCATTTCATATATGAAATATCAAATATTAACTCAACACAATTTGCATTCGTAAAACACATGAAGGAATTGTAATTTTAATGGGAGACAAAAATATAACTCGCAAATCACAATTGATGAAATTAAAATTTCCAACTAACATGTTTTTGAGGTAGTGTAACTTAACTTTTAAATGGTTAAGAGTTATGGAGTGTGCACTCGGCTCATAGGTGGTGTAAGTTGGTTTACGAGAGCCAAGTGTCCAATAGTTTCAAATCCAAAGTTTCACATGATAACAAAAATAAGTTAATGTTGCTTTATTTATTATTTTATAAGCGATATCGTTTTGAGCCAGGTGACTCTTTTGAAGCAGCCTCTCTACCCTTTTTTAGGGTAGAGCTGGTAAGGTTGGTTTTCATCTCTCTCCTAACTCTATCTAAAAGTGAGATTCAACTGGATATTTTATGTTTTTGTGTGTTACGTTGTTTGCTTTATTCTATAACTTGATTAAAAAATAGCCTGTATATCGTTAGTGTTGAATAAAAAAATTTAATATTAAACTACATAATGATATAAAATAACATATATTTAAGTTTATTTTAAATATTTAAAAGAGTAAATTATCGAGATGGTATATGTGCTTTACTAGTGTTTCACTCTTAATACCTAGGCGTGCCAATTCGCAATTTCCAGGTTAGAATCATAACTCGGAAATAAAGAAAATGAGTGAAAGCGAAATTACGAAACGAGGCTCCAATTTCAAGATTTACAAAGTCAAATATAACGTTAAATAAGAGATCATATATGTTGAACTCTTCAGGTCTTGAAATTATAACCATTGGAAAAAGCTCGAAAAATCGTGAACGTGGGCGAAACCACACGTAAAACGGAGTTCGTATGCTCAAGTTATCATGAAAACAAGAAACCAGTCAGATGGCACGCCACGTGGCACCACGTGTTGACACGTGGCAAACATGCAACATATTGCTTCTGGGCGTATCGCCCCGAGCCAAATGCTAGGGCTAGGCGGTGCGCCCAAGAACCAGAATTCGCCCTATAAGCACCAGACCCCAGATTTCGATTTTTTTTGCGAAAAATCACTTTCCAGCTCTCAAATCCCGACCCTACACCTTCGAATAGCCACATTTACCCCTCCAATCATTTAGTGTTCAACGCTAGGTACTGCCAAACTTCTGTAAGGTATAAATCTCGTATAATTTCAATTCGTTATAATGCTCGTTTTAGATCTTATTATTATTATTATTATTATTATTATATATAATAAGATTATGATTAATTGTTTGGTTTAAATCAAAAACACGTCGAGGTTCTGCCCGACTAATTTTTGGGAAACAAACAATTATAAGCAGAGATTCCGCCCAATTGTTTTCAGTAAACTTAAGAAATATAAGTCGAGGTTCTGCCCGACTTAAAACCTGAAAACCTCACTTTTATAAACAGAGACTCTGTCCAAAACAAGTATGAAACCTCAGTTTTATAAGCCGTTATAATGTCCGATTATCATAAAACAACATCATAGATCATATTGGTTTTAACCATTTCATTATAACAATGGTTGTGATTGTCTTGATCATTCTTTGGAATGATCAATGACAAGGATTAATTATTCCTAAACCTGGATCCATCGAGAAACTGTTTTGGTGATATAATCAACAACCATATTAATTTGATTAATCTGTGAATGTCCTGATTAATCTAACGAGTCGCAGTTGTCACACGTTGTGCTATGTTAAGTTAAGGAAATTGATTAAACGTTTGAGATAAGATTGAGGACTTGAGTTGTAAGATCCTTGACATTGAACGTCAAGGAAAGTTCTGAGAGTCAGATTAAGCTTAAGGAACTCATAGAACTCTAACGATATACAGGTTTAGAGTTCAATAACTAGTGATACAAACGTTGTGCATTGTCATTGATTTGAATCAACTCAGGTGAGCTCACGACCCCTTTTCTGTATTTTGGTTTTTGAAACTCGGGGAATGAGAAAACATAAAAACTCATTCGAAACATCTTGATTATTGTGAAACTCTATATGCCTTTAAAAACTCATTCGAAACATCTTGATTATTGTGAAACTCTATATGATTGGATCAGGTGAAACCTTGAAACGCTTTTGTTACATTTGTGAAACATGAAACCTGATTGGATCAGGTAGAACTCTGAAACTCTTTCGATACATTTTGTGAAACATGAAACCTGATTTTTATTATGTGAAACGCTGAAACACTTTTGAAACACTCTGTGAAACATAAAAACGAAAGCGTTGTAAAACATTTGGTTGAAACACGTGACAGTGGGGAGAAACATATGACCGATTTTGTTAGTATTTCACGGGTTACACATTTGTCGCTAAGTCCCCTATTCGGTAACCGTTAACCATGGGTGGGGGGGGGGCGTGATTATTGAGAATAGATTCTATTTGTGATTGACAATCCACGCCCGTGGTTCGTAGCTAAAAGCACAGCCGGATGTCGAGTGGGCGCTCAATAAGGCTAAAACACACAATGTCTTGCGACTAGGACATTGGAAAGAGGCAAACACTGAACTCGTCAGCTCGGTTACGGGAGCCCAGGAGTTATAATTGGACAGTTGGTTGGGAACTAAACACGACATTGTTGGATGGAACAATGTTCGCATTGGATACCTGTTGGAAGCTCCGGATCTGTAACTTGAATTCTATTAACAATTTTATCTGTGCGGAATCTAGATAAAATCTATACTAATCAAAGACAATACAATCATGCTTGTAAATATCCATTTCATTGATAATGAAATCAATTACAATTGCACACAGCAAGAACACACAGTTCTGTTTCACACACACTGATCTTAATTACAAGTTCTGTCAAATACTACTACAAAAACAGAAAACCTGCAAATATATACAAGTACCAAACGAACCTATACAAACCTATAGGTTCGCTAGACGAACCAATAGGTTCGCTGAACGAACCTTTACAATGCATACCCTATAGGTTCGTTTGAACTAAACACATGAATAGGTTCGTGGGCCAGACGAACCTAGCACAAACCTATCTCAAGCCTTTTCTAACTTAACCATACCAAACTTGAAAGCAATCTATTACAAAGTACCAGCAAACTCCCACTTAATAATTGCTTAAAGTCTTCAAAATCTTGATCTTTGGTCTTCACTATTTAGTAACCCCACTCGATAACTGATTTTCACAAACGTCGTCTACAACACATACAATTATAGATCTTGGAATCTTTGATAATATTTCAGCTTCAATTCTTGCATCTCTTTCATCAATCTCTTTTTGTAAAGCCATCAACTCTACATACAAATAATTCACATCATCCCAATCACATCCTGAATGAATTCTCAAAGTAAAACACATTCTTGCAATGGTTTGAAACTGTAAAGCCATATCCTTGTAACTAACTCCAACATCATGAAAACCTTCTCTTGCATAAATCAATGCTTCATTGAGAGTATCAATGTCTTGTTTTGTAACATCAGTGCCGGAAACATCACCGGAACAGTGATCTCAACAGTAACGTGAACAGTAATCAGGTACAAACTATACGTGTTTCATTGTACGTCATGTTCATATCATATATCATTATCATTTCGTGTTATCAATGTAAATCTACTATCAACAGAACTCAGAAATATGGTTCATCAGTCGGATAATTATCTGGCGTTACAAAACCATCATGTGATTATGTGTTAGGATTTTATTATGTATAATCGTATGTGAGGCTTTACATAACAAAACAGCAACGGATGTCGTTACGTGAATGCTAAATTGACGGATTATTCGTATAGGTGACGATCTGTACGAATATATCTGAAAGTTTAACGTTCTGAATGATATCCAATAATTAGAAAACCATATTGAAAAGTATAGTTATCGTCGTGTTCGTACGGGTGACGATTCGAACGAATACGCGCGACGACTGTACGATTCGATTTTAAACAGTTAATTAAATATTTCTGAAAATTTAAAATAAATGGAAGATATTTAGTTAATTTACTAGGAATAACTATCTAAAATAATTTTACAAATCTTGTTTTAAAACCGAGTCGTTTCGTTACGAAAACAACTAAAATCCGACGTTTTACGCGAAACCGAGCGGAACCGAACGAACCCGGACATAACCGGGTATTTCACCATCATTTATGATGGCATTTAATTCCCCCACCATCCCCACCTACCAGATTTCTATCCCAAAAATTCGTTCTACTCACTCTCTACTTTCTCTCTCTAGAACCACGCACCATATCTCCTTCAAATCTTCACGAAATCGTGTGATTTTGGCGTCAAAACGACCACCACAACACATAGATCATGAAAGTACAGCAGATCTAAGCTTGCAACCAACTGATTTGAGGTAAATTCATGATGTTTGTTCGGTTTTAAGGGTTTTCAAAACCCTAATTTCGGGCCTTCTTACAACCGATCCCCTACCTTAAAACCCTAGGCTAACTACACCAATTCTTGCTAGTATGATGTGGGAACAAGTGAGTATCATGAGCTGTACCTAAATCGCGAATTGATGGGGCTGCACCCTTGGAAACCTTGACTGGCCGAATGAAGATAGCAGGTAGGCCGAAGGGCTGGTCAGTCGAAGGACACAGCCACAAGGTTGAATGAGCCTCCCCTTCGGCCGAATGGCTCATGTCTGAAGGAAGCTCCCTATTCTGTCGGCCCAGGTCTTCATTCGCTGGTAGGTTCCATTCGGCTAGCCTGGTTTGGTCCCCACCCCCATTCGGGTCCAGCTTCATTTGACAACTTACATTCGGCCAAGCATCCACTCGGTAGGGTGAAGCCTCAATCGGCCAAGACTTTCGGCCAAAATCATACGGCTGAGTCTATTCGACCGGCCCTTTCGGATCAAACCTCATTCGCTCCACCCTCCTTCGGTTGAGGCACACCCGATCCGCAACCTTATTATTCGACCACCTTTGCATGCGTGGGGTATGTGTGTGTGCATGGGATCAATATTAGGGTTCATGCATGAAATCAACTTTGGGTGGGTTGTGGATTCAACATAGAGTATCATGCACTAGAGATCACATGAATTCACTATGAAACCAAAAATTTAAGTACCTTCAAATGATGACGGGAGTTATTTCATGTGGGATGGTTAATGAGGCACGAGTTCATTTCGAGAAAATAAGGAATTAGGGTTTTCTAAGAAAATGGGTTTTCTAAGAAAATGGGTTTTCTTAATCATACAAACAATTAAATAAGTGTTGTTGACACCTATTAATTTAACACACTTGGGAATTCAGTTGCGTGATCATGAGGATCAAATAATAAACTAAGGACTTGAGTGTTGATTTGATTATTAACACCTAGCCCTTAGGAAAAATCCATAAAGACATGTAACTAACCTAAATGATTTACTTGAATTATCTAGGTCAAGTTAATCAAAGCATTGATCGCGAATCAATGGACAATCAAAAATCTAGTAATGGGCCCGAGGGTGGCCCAATGGGCTTAACCCAAGCCCATCATGAGTAAATTTCACTCTTCTTAAAATTCATTATGTTTTAATAAAAGAAAATGATTTATAAACTTTATTAAACTAAAATAAACGATCTTGACTTAATGTTTAACTTAAAGTGAATTAAATTAGAAACGTTTTAAATTAAGAACTTGTAATAATGAATTATGGGATTCGGGTTACTAATGGGTGATAAGTTAGACTAGCTAAATGAAATCTTAGAAACACATTAGTATATAGGACACTTAGTTGCACACCGAGACCAAACCCTAGGTACGACTATTATAAATACTTATGGTATTCGAATTCTCTTAAAACAACTCAGGAACCGAAGAAACATAGTCTACAACAACGAGCGCGCATTTTGTGGTAATTCAATACAGAGCAACACAGGTGAGTTCATTGCCCCTTTTCTAAACATTTTTGTTTTCAAACGCGGGGCTGAGAAGCATGCGTAAACCTTTTTACTTAAATTGTTTTACGTAAATGCTTTTACTTATTGTATGCTTTATACATGCTTGTTTATACTCCTAGACTCATGTCTGGGAAATTGTTAAGCTGAATTAACTAACAAGTTAATTAATTACTCTTGTGAGTAATACCTTAATACTAAACTCTAAACAAACCCTTAGTCCATTGAGTTCACATTCAAATCTAAATTCAAAGTGAAATCAAAAGAACTAAAGCTAAGGATCTAATGCAATGGAATCTAATCCAGTGTGTGATTAGTAAACTAAGGATCCTACTCAAGAATCTATATTCATTATGAAATCATGGAATTCAAAAGATCAGAATCAAGAGAATCAAGAGAATCAAGGAGATCATAACCGTGTGTGAATCATTGAAATAATGAAATCATTAAGATCTAATGAAATCATTAATTGCTTAAATTAAGGTGGAAGTCAGTTGTATGTTAATCAAGACCACGTGTAACACACAGAAAGTCCTGTGACAGTAGTAGACTCTTGTAGTCAAGCTACATGGGCATAACTTAAACTATCAAATTAAATCAAGAGAATCAAAGACTATCAAGAATCAAAGGATATCCTTAAAGTCCCGACATGTACAGTAGGCCAATGGGTCAAGCTGATATGGGCATCAGGAAAGTCCCGACGCATACATGTAGACTCCTTGTGGGTCATGCCTGATATGGGCCACGTGTGAGAGGGTACAACTTGGACAACCACCAACAACTAAGTCTAATTGATTGAGTCAAATAAGGCCCAATCATCATGTCTTAGTTGTATTTAAATGCTTAGTTATTAATTTAATTAAACATTTAATATAATATTTCCACAAGTGCTTTGGGGTAATCATGAATACATGGTGAACTCAAGAGATCAGAGGTGATTCTATTTTTGGAAATCAAAATCTAAAATGAAGGTGAATGGAGTGAAACGCTTAATTATCATTAACAACAATATGCTAAGCAGTCCGGTATGTGGTGGGACGGTGGTTGGGGCTTTTCCCCTACATATGCCCTATATATAAGCATACTTGATTGGATAGCATAGGTGGTCGTTGATGAGGTTAAGGTCTTCATTTCCAGGGATCAAGGTAAACATTTTCAGGGTAATCAAATGCTATGGAATCAATTGTGATGGAATCAAAGTTATGGGATGAAACGCTTAATTATCGACAGGAACAATATATCATGTAGTTCGGTATGTGGTGGGACGGTGGCTAGGCGGGCGGTAAGTTGGACCCTACATATGCCCTATATATAAGCATACTGAACTGGATGGTATAGGTGGTTAATGGTGAGGTTAAGGTTGTCATTCAGGTTATTCAAACTCATTTTTATAAAACTAAATGAACTCACCAACCATGTGTTGACTTGATCTTTTTGCATGACTTCTCAGGTGACGAACATGTCAACTAAGGAGTTATTCCTTTTGGATTAGGATACCAGTTAGAGGACCTAGCTTTTTGGACCTACATATTTTTGAAGCATCATTTTACAAATTTATTTTGTATATCTTGTGCAGATACAAGATAGAAGAATTATGATGTTGATAGTAGATTTACATTGTTAAATTATGAACTAAACTGATGTAATTTAACTTTGTAATTCTATTTTCATTTAGCAGTTTCTCATTTATATATCATGCGCAATGTAAACAATCTGATCATTCCGATTATCACTCATGATATCGCGCCTCGGGAACCTTCCGCCCGACGGGGAAGTCGATCCAACCCGCCGGCTCGGGGTGTGACATGTTTAGATCAACTCACAAGCCATATAGGATCAAGTAATTTAATAACCCTCCATTTGTCATTTTCTTTCAACAGAATAACAGCTTCAGAAGATCTTTCATCATAAAACCAAAATTTGAAGAAAGGTGTCCAATCTTGTTCTATCTTTCTTAGCCTTGGTCTTGAATACCCCTTTGGCTTAGGATAAACATAAGAGTTATGCTTCAATACTGAAAATTGAGGAACTAACCAATTCCAACCTTTCTTTGCTTCATGTTTCAATAAAATTTCAAATCTTTCATTATGTTCGGTTTGAAACGGCTTGATCATCTTTAATCTTGAAAGTTGCATACATTCAAAGGATGGTAAAGACATCAAATCATAAGCTTTTCCAAAATAGTGACACCCATCAGTTCTCTTCACAACATAACAACCTCTGTTCTTCAACACACCCAGAATATAATGATAATACCCATAGCTTAAAATCCTTCCATGCATTTTAGATTTTGATCCAATTTTAAATCTTGAAACTTGTCTTGGATGTTTTTCAGGAGCAGACTCATCATATTTCTCAATAAACTGTTTAAAAATCATCAAATTATCAATAATGTACTTATGTTCTTCTTATTTCTCTCTCCACACATCCATTGGTCTCTTAATCTTCAACTTTTCACTTGAAACAACTTGACATTTATTAATAGCTTCAATATCAAATATCTTTTTCAAAGTTTGTAAATTATACAGATTTTCTTCAGAAGATCCATGATATTCAAACTCAACTGATCTTCCTTCTTCTCCCATAGGCACTTTTCCAGAAACACTTGCATTTTGAAGTTCATTCACTTTCACTCCAAACAAAACAACAAGTTCTTCCTTTGTGTAATCATTCTCAATCTCACCTTCTTCAAGTTCTTTGACTTTACTAGAATTCACCAATATTTCTTTGTAATTCTTCTTCTCCAGTTTGTTTGAATAACTCTGCAAATGTAGGTAATGTCTCATCAAAACTTATCTTTTGACATTCAATCTTAGTAATGTCTTCAATCTCAACATCTTCAAAGTCTTTTGCTTTATTGGGATCAACAGCAGAAACTTGATTTACATCCAAAAAAATTCCAGATGAATTGTAAATAACAATAGCACCAGTAATAGAATTTAGACCACTTGAGCCACCAGCACCAACTACACCATCATCATCATCATCATCATCACCATCACCATCATGATAAGCATCAAAACCTGGATGTTCATCAAAATCAGAATCTTCATAGTCTACTTTCTCTTCATCATCTTCATATTCTTGAAATTGATATCAACAGGATCAACAACATTTCCTTCAGACAAATGAACTTCCACATCATCATCAAATCTTGCATAAGTGTGAATAGCAGTAGAAAATTCACCTTGAATATCACTTATTCTTTTCTTCAACAACTGATTTTCTTCCTCAAGAATAACTATCTTTTCATTCTGTTCTCTGGCAACTCTTTCCAATGAAAGAATTCTTTCAATCATAATCTCCTTATCTTTTAGATCATCCTCTCTCCATCTCTGTAATTGATTGATATGGAGCTTCATCATATCAATTTCATTTTGAATAGAAGAAGATTGTTGCTCAGAATCAGCTTTTTCCTTCTGCTTCTTGTACTTGTCAAACTCTTGAGATAAGAGAGATATTCTGCGTCTCAACTCTGAATCATCATAGTTCAATGAGAAATTTACATCCAAATCATCTAAACCTTCAAACATTGTGTCAATTCTTGAAACAGAAGTCTCTAGAAATGAAGTTGTGACAGTAGTTGCTTTAGCAAAAGGTGCAACAAATGGTGCAACACACAGAGGAATATAAACTGAAGCACTTGGCATTGTAGATTCAACAGATACAGGAACAAATGACGTAGAAACAGAAACAGGAACATATGATGTAGAAACAGAAACAGGAACATAAGAAGTAATCACTTGAGAAGACACAATAATCCTTGGTGTTTTTGTTTTCTTTCTTCTAGGCATATTAGCCATTCTCTTCTTTTTCTTAGGACGAGATGATTCTGGCTCATCCACTGTAAAGTTTGGATCATTTCTTTCTTCCTTCTCTTCCCTACTCTGTTGTTGTTGAATGGGATTCCTTTTCATTCTCCGAACCATTTTATTACCTACTTGCACATCTTCCATCTCAGATTCAGTTGAATCCTCTTCTATTTCATCCTTAGCCTTAACATTTGATGGTGATGCAGTAGTAGTGGTTTGTTCAGAAACAACTGGTTGATTAGGATAGATAACTTGAAAAGGCTCCAAGGTAGATTGAGCAGCACTTGGAGTTGCTTGTTCTTGATGATGAACTGAAGAAGATTGTTCACGAGATTGTTGAACTTGTGGATCTTGTGGAGGAGGAGGTGGTGGTGGTTGATCATCATCCATTTGTTCATTCTCAGAACTAGAATCTTCATTTCTCCATGCATCATTGAGTGGTGCAACATAATTGGCTCTTGCATAGTGACAAATCAAGTCTTTTGTAAGTGCAACGTCATTAATCTTCTGATATGTCTTCACTTGACCCAAGCTAGAGTCTGTCATGTGCTTTAACTTCAGCCTGTCATCCACAGCTCTTGGCAAACTCTGTTCAGGAAATCTCTCATCAATAAGCATCTGTACAAATCTTGGATACATCAAGAACTTGTCCTTGGCTTTTGTGATATTATCAGATAAATATCTGAAAATCATTGCAGAGAAGTTGAATGGCTTGTTAAGAAACAAAGCAACCATAGCTGATCTCATCAAATCTCTCAACTCATCAAATGTCCCCCTCCTCATACTCATACAGTGTAAAAGTACATGTGCAAGAAACTTATACTGAAGAGGCAACTTCCCTTTCTTGATAGAGTATTCACTTTAGACTCCAAAATACTTGATTCTCAGGAAACATCCTTTAATACACCTCTCAGGAATCAACGTCATTCCTTCAGGTTCTCCTCCAAACCTCAAGACTCTACGAACATTAGCTTCACTGATTATCAACACTTGTCCAAGCACACTGGCTTCAATAACAAATACATCATCAACAGTGATCAATCTATCTGATTCTAGAAACTCTGAATATGAGATCGATAAACGTGACAATGATTAGAGAGAGCATAATTAATCCTTGATCTTCTCAGAAACTTGATCATAGGTCTAAAGTCCCATTCTTCGTTGTAGGATCCAAATAAGCACAAAGATTGTGTTTATCACCAAATGCTAGGTTTGCCATATATGCATTAAAACAATCATATATCAGAAACAAAATTCAATTCAAGATTAAAAATTTTAAAAATTTCTAAGTCCTAAGTCCAGCGAACCTTTCCCTTGTACCGAACCTTCACATATGAACGAACCTTTATTACAGACAAACCTATTTTCAAGTTGACGAGCCTATATGTCAAACGAACCTAGTTTACAGATGCAAACATTTGGTCAACCGAACCTTTGATAATTAAAGGTTCGGTCATTCATTTAGAAAAGGTTCGGCCCAAACCTTTTTTAAGTCAAACGAACCTGTAAACTCAACGAACCTGTTTGAAACCCAAATCAAAATTCAAATTTATGAATTAGACCAAATTAAACACATCCATAGGTTCGCCATTAGTCGATTAACAACTTTAATAAAATCATTTATATCAAACTTTGATTAAAAATGATTCTTTCAACAATTTAAAGGTTCGACTAACTGAACTTAAAACCTAGATTTCTACAAATCCAGCAGGTGAAAATTCAATCCATATAGCTTTTTGGAATCACCGCAACACGACAAATCTAATGATATATGGAAAGCACTCAGATGATCACAGATTCGAAAAATCAGTTTCAACACACAGAGGTTCGTTTCTGAGCAACAATAGTGAAAGTGACGAAGCTAATACACAAACCTTTGAACTTATACTTCCTCAAGGTTCAGACGAACCTTTGAACAAACCTTTGAACGAACCTCTTGAACAAACCTTTGAACGAACCTGTGAACAAACCTTGTTAAGCGAACCTGTGGACAAACCTTTTGAACGAACCTCCTATCAAATCTTCTGGACAAACCTATGAATAAACCTACAATAGGTTCGGCCCACCAATTTCACAATTTTTCACAAACTCTTTGACATTTTGACCTTTTCAGATTTAATCAAAAAATTTTTAAACAAAACAAAATTTGGTGTTTCAGAGTTGAAAACAAACAATCAATAATTATTGATTCAACATCAGATATAAACAAAAATCTTTTTGTATTTTTAAATTTTATATTAAAACACACTAAAATTTAATTTTGTAAGAAAAACTAAAATGAAACATGAAAATGAATAAAAACAAACACATATTTTTGGAGAGAAAGATTCCGACATGAGATCATATTGTATTGCAAACATCTGCTCAAACTGATTGAGTTAATGAATGTATTAATTAGTAAGTCACAATTCAAAGATGATTGTCAGTATATGAATCCAAATTAAATTTAATTACTTACTTAAGATATTAAATGAAATCAAAAAAATCACATACTTTATGTTTCTCATTCACTTGAACACATCCCCGTTTTGTAAATTATTAACCAAACAATGATGTTCTTGAAACAATTTAATTCAAGTATGTAACTAGTTTGATCATGCAAAAACAAGATAGAATATCTTTTTGAAAATAACAAAATGTAAAACAAGTTGAAATTGTTCAAGATCTTGGAATCAAGATTGATACTTTCATGTGCACAAATGATCCAGATAATGAAAGAAACAATAATTTAAGATTAAGATTTTAACAATCAGATCGATATTCTCATATACACAGAGATTGTCCAAATCTTAATCAAACCAAGAAAACAAATTTGAATTGTTCAAAGCCTTAACAATCAGGTCGATACGTAAGTATACGCAAAGAATGTTTCAGCTTTGAACGAAAATAAAAGAAAAAAAAATTTAGAATTTCTTTTAAAAATTGAACAACATGATCAAAAACTAGCAATTAAATAATCTTATATCAAGAAACCATCATTGTAAGATTAAAAACCACGCTTTCAGGACAAAGCTAAGCACTGTATCCTAAGCAACTGTATCCCACAAAGTATGATCATAATTTTGTCAAATATTATCTCAACTAAGTTATAAACCTACCAACATATCATACTTAGTAATTGTAAATGCTCTTTATGTTTAAGTTCTAGTATGATTCAGATGTGCTTCTGATTGCTACAATGTACCATCATTTCTCACTAGGTCGAATCAATTTCTCAAATTTTTATTTTTCAATGTTTTTGTATTTTTAAAATTTTATATTGTTTTTGTGTTTTTGATTTTTCAAATGTTTTTGATTTTTTCAAATTTTCTCCCCCTAAAACCTAAAACACAAAACAAACAAAACAAAAATATTTAAAAAAATATCTGATGTCAATTCAATAAAAATTGATTATGAAGGTAATTGATTTGAGATGACCCCACCCATGACTCGAATTCCATTAAGTTTGAGAAAATACTCAAAACGAGTTCGATCGAAGGCCTTGGTGAGAAGGTCTGCACGTTACTCATTTACGTGTATCTTCACCACATCAATGAGTTTCTTTTCATAGCAATCACGTATGAAATGAAACCGGATATCAATGTGTTTGGAACGTGAATGATACACTGGGTTTTTAGTAATAGCAATAGCAGCCTCGTTATTAACATGAATAGGGGTACTAAGAAAATTCAAACCATAGCCTCTCATTTTTTGTTGTATCCACAACACTTGTGAACAACAACTGGCAGCAGCTACATACTCAGCTTCACAAGTTGAAGTAGCTACATAAGTTTGCTTTTTACATTGCCAAGAGACCAGTCTTTCCCCCAAGAATTGTGCACCACCATTTGTAGACTTAGCATCTGTCTTACATCCTCCATAGTCGGAGTCACTATAGGCATTGAAGGAAAAGTTATCATCCTTATGATACCACAGACCGGTGTCTGGTGTACCCTTCAGATAACGAAGAATCCGTTTGACTGCTATCAGATGTGACACCTTAG
Source organism: Mikania micrantha (assembly GCA_009363875.1). Lineage (NCBI taxonomy): Eukaryota > Viridiplantae > Streptophyta > Magnoliopsida > Asterales > Asteraceae > Mikania > Mikania micrantha. The sequence continues at coordinate 97,358,272 of CM018691.1, forward strand.
GTTTAGATTGATATCTGGCACAAATACATGTAGCAAAAACAATATCTGGCCTTGAGGCGGTCAGATACATCAAACTTCCAATAATTCCACGATAAAGTGTGGGATTAATCAACTCGCCCTTAATATCAAGCTCAATCCCGTGATTGGGCTTAATGGGCGTGGAAATAGGTTTTGAATCAAGCATGCTAAACCGTTTTAGTACATCTTGAATATATTTGGTTTGATGTATAAATATCCCATTATCAATTTGGTCTACTTGTAAACCAAGGAAGAATTTTATATCTGACATCGCGCTCATCTCGAATTTATCAATCATCACCTCTTTGAATTCCAAGCACATTTGTTCATCGGTAGATCTAAAGATGATGTCATTCACATAGATCTGAACAAGAAGAATGTCCTTGCACTTTTCTCGAAAGAACAAAGTTTTGTCAATCTGACCCCTATTAAACCCGTGTTCAATAAGGTGAGTCGATAAAGTCTCATACCAGGCACGCGGAGCCTGATGAAGACCATACAGTGCTTTGTCCAAGAGGTAAACCTGATCCCGATGGATAGGATCCTCAAAGCCCGGTGGCTGACAAACATACACTGTTTCCTTCAAAGAACCATACAAAAAAGTAGATTTAACATCCAACTGAAATACTTTGAACTCCTTGTGGGCTGCAAAAGCAAGAAAAAGTCGAATTGCTTCTAATCGCGCCACAGGTACAAAAACTTCATCATAATCAATTCCTTCAATTTGTCTAAAACCCTAAACCACTAAACGAGCTTTGTTTTAGAATATTACGCCTCTGTCATTTCGTTTGCATCGCAACACCCACCGTGTGCCAATCTTTTTCTCTCCTTTTGGCAAATCTACCAAATGCTAAACCCCCAATTTGCGAAATTGATTCAATTCCTCTTGCATAGCCTCCACCCAGGCAGCCTCACGCAAATCTTCATTCACAGTCTTTGGCTCTATTTGAGAAATAAATGCTGATTGTATCCAGAGCTCCTGACTGCCATGAATTTTCTCTAACTCAACATACAAACTTTCCTCATTTGTGACTTGATTACGTGTCTGTACTCCAACACTAGGATCTCCTATAATTTGATCAAGTGGATGACTGACATGAACACGTGTGACAGGCAATTGCGGTACAACCACATCATTATCAAGATTGTTGATGTTTTGATCAGGATCTTGATCATGGGAGATAGCATCTTCAAAAACCTCATTTTCATTCTCTGATGACCAATCATCATTAATAACCTCTGAAGTACCTTCCCCATGTGGTGTAATGACTTCATCTTCAGATTGATTAAAATACCCTTGTTCATCTGAATTCTGCAAATCATACAACATTATTTGTAAAGTTGTTTCATCATTAGAAACAGTTTATATTAAAAGATTCAAACAACTTATTGTAATCGAAAAGCAAATTTGGACCCTTCCCATTTGGTATAGGTGTATGTCGTTGGACATCCACTTGATACCATAACTCAACATGTAGATTTGCTCTTGATCATTCAACGGAATCCTATTAACAGTCAAATATATGCGGAATCTAGATTTGATCTATATGAATCAAAGACAAACAATCATTTATATAAACATTATTTCATTGAATGTAATAATTTGATTACAATGAAATGAAGAAGAACACACAGTTCTTACAACCTCACACAGAGAACAACAGATCTGTCTCACATACAAAAACTCAAGAAATGACAAACCTCTAGACAAACCTGCTACATAAAAAAACTGTTCAGCGAACCTAACCGAACCTATAGGTTAGCCAACCGAACCTTGAGGTTCGCTGGACGAACCTTTACAACATATAACCTTGGTTCGCCGAACCTGCTTAGGTTCGTGGGCTAGAAGAACCTTAGCCAAACCTCTAATAACTTATACATTTTGAAAAGCAAACTATTACAAAAATGTCCTAACAAACTCCCCTTTAATAGTTGCTTCAAAATCTTCAAAGTCTCTGTCTTCAATCTGCACTTTGAGCTCCACTTGTTGTCTGATCTTCACAAACATTATCTTTAGCACGAATAACAACAGACTTTGGAATCTTTGACAATCTTTCAGCTTCCAACTTTGCATCTCTATCATCTATTTCTTTCTGCAACTTCATCAGTTCAACATACAAGTAATTTACATCCTCCCATTTGCATCCAGAATGTATTCCAAGAGTATAACACATCCGAGCTATCGTTTGAAATTGAACAGCCATATCTTTATAGCTAATACCCACATCATGAAACCCATCATTTGCAAAGATTTCAACTTCATTCAGAAAATCAATGTATTGCTTTGAACAATTCACTAACCAGACATGATCCAACAGCCTGATCACCCTCCACTTATCATCTTGCCTCAATAGAATGACTGCTTCAGATGTTCTTTCATCATAAGACCAGAACTTGAAATAAGGATTTCAATTCTGTTCTATTTTTCTCAACCTTGGTCTTGAATAAACTCTAGGCTTTGGATACGCATAAGAATTCTTCTTCAACACTGAAAATTGAGGCACCAGCCAATTCCAACCAGTCTTTTCTTCTTTCTTCAGCATCTTCTCAAACCTTTCATTATGCTCTGTCTGAATAGGCTTTATCATTCTCAGCCTTGATAACTGCATACATTCAAAAGAAGGTAATGACATAATGTCAAATGCCTTTCCAAAATATTGACAACCATCAGTTCTTTTGACAACATAGCATCCTATATTCTTCAAGCTTCCAGAAATATTGTGAAAGTAACCATAGCTTACAATTCTCCCGTTCATCTTTGACTTAGATCCAATTTTGAATCTTGAGAATTGTCTAGCTTGGTATTCTTGAACTTTTTCTTCAATTTCTTCAACCATTTGCTTGAAAATCATTAAGTGATCAATAATGTACTTGTGTTCATCTTGACTTTCTCTCCACATCTCTAAATAAGTCTTTTCTTTATTAGAATCAACTGTTGTTGTTGGAGCTCTTCTCTGGACTTCAATATCAAAAATCTTCTTCAAAGTTTGCAAGTTATACAAATTCTCATCAATAGAATCATTTTGTTCAAAATCAATTGAATGATCTGATTCTCCAATCACCATCTTTCCAGAGTCATTAGCATTCTTTAAATCATTCAATCCAACACCAAACATCTCAGCTAACTCTTTCTTTGAGTAACCACCATCATTCTCTCCTTCCTCTAAAGCTTTGTCTTCAGACAATTCACCAAACATCCTTTGCAACTGTACATCAGCATGTTGTTTAAACAACTCCACAAAAGTAGGCAATGAACAATCAACACTTTGCTTTGGATATTCTAACTCTGTCAAGTATTCAATATCTATATCCTCATTCTTCTTAGCCTTATCAGATGAAATTGATGAAATAGGATTAACACCAAAAGAAATCCCAGAAGGCTTATAAATTACTATCGCTCCAGTCATAGAATTCAAAACACCTGAACTTCCAACACCTGTCACATCACCATCATCATCTTCATCATCATCATGATAAGCATTAAAGCTTGGATGTTCATAAACATCTGAATCTTCATAGTCAATCTTCTCTTCTTCTTCTTCATCATCAAGGTTAACAAACACTGGATCAGAACTAGCAGCCTTAGCTTGAGTTTCTTTGACTTGGAGATCATTAATCTTTTGCTTTAACACTTGATTCTCTTTCTTTAAATCAGCAATTTCAACACTCTGTTTTACAGTCAATGTCTCCAAAGATGTAATTATTTCATTCATTAACTTCTTCTCAAGCAAATCCTCTTCTTTCCACTTCAGCAATTTAGAAATATGACTTTTCATCACATCCATATCACTTTGACTTGAAGAAGAAGGTTGTTCAGTTTCAGCTTTATCCTTTTGTTTCCTGTACTTATCAAACTCTTGTGACAAAATAGAAACCGGTCTTCTTAACTCAGAATCATCATATCCCAATGAGAAATTCAAGTCTAAATCATCCAATCCTTCAAATAATGATTCACCTCTGAAAGTAGAAGCTTCCTGAACTGATGTTGTGACTGTTGTAGCATTCACAAACGAAGGCATGAATGATGCAACATTCACAAACTCAGGATTAGGCATGAAAGTCTCTGTATGAGCATAAGCTTGAGAAGTAAAAGCAGCTTCTTGAACTGTTGCAGCAACTGAAGCAGGTTCAGAAATAGGAATAGAAGTAGATGTAGAAGAAACAACCACAGGAGATGAAACAATAAACCTGGGAGTCCTTGTCTTCTTCTTCTTAGGCACCTTGGCCATTCTCTTCTTCTTCTTTGGCCTTGAAGACTCAGGTTCATTAACAGTAAAGTTAGGATCATTTTCCTCTTCTCTTGCTTCTTCACTTTGTTGTTGTGCTGGCCTTTTCTTTAACCTTCTTACCATTCTGTTTCCCACCTAAACTGTCTCCATCTCTGACTCTGTAGATTCTTCATCTTCAGCATCAACTCTAACATCTTCAGCATCAACAGTTTGAGAAGCAGTAGCTTCTTCTTGTCTTTGAGCTTCTTATTGATCTGGATAAATCACTTGAAGAGGAACCAGTGTAGTAGGAATTACATTTGGCCCTTGAACTGGTTCTTGAGTTTGTTGATGAGATTGAGAAGACTGAGCTTGTGATTGCCTAGCTTGTGAATTAGGAGGAGGAGGTGGTGGTTGTTGATCATCATCATTATCATCCAACTGTTCATTATCTGAATTTGAATCTTCATGCCTCCAAGCATCATCCAAAGGAGCAACGTAGTTAGCTTTTAGTACAATGACCCACCACATCCTTAATAAGAATATCATCATTGCTCTTCTAATAGATCTTGACTTGACCAAGACTAGAATCAGTCATATGGTTCAACTTAAGAAGATCAGAAGCAACTCTCGGCAAGTTCTGTTCATGAAATCTTTCATCTATCAGCATCTGAATAAACCTTGGATACATATAAAATCTATCCTTGGCTTTGGTTATGTTGTCTGACATATATTTGAAGATCATTGCAGAAAAGTTGAACGGTTTGTTCAAAATCAATGCAACCATTGCAGACCGCATCAGATCTCTCAGTTCATCAAATGTACCCTTCCTCATGCTCAGACAATGCAGAAGTACATGAGCTAACAACTTGTACTGCAAAGGTAGCTTGCCCTTCTTTATAGAGTATTCACTGTAGACTCCAAAGTATCTGATCCTCAAGAAACACCCTTTAATGCACCTCTCAAGAATAAGAGTCATTCCTTCAGGTTCTCCTCCAAACTGTAAAACCCTTCTTATGTCAGCTTCAGTAACTCTAATGGCTTGTCCAAGCACATTAGCCTCAATAACATAATCTTCATCAACTGTGATCAATCTAGCTGAATCCCAGAAACTCTAAATGTGTGATCTGTATATCTGATAGGAGTTTGAGATCGCATAGTAAATCCTTGACCGTCTTAAGAACTCAATCATCGGTCGATATTCCTTGCCGTTCTTTGTTTTCGGATCCAAATAAACACAGAGGTTGTGTTTGTCTCCGAAGGTGAGAGTTGCCATTTCTACAATCAGAACAAACAACAATTAAAAAATAAAAAATCAAAAGTTAAATAAAATCAAAAAATTCCTAAGTATAGAAACCAGCGAACCCTTCCCTGTGCTGAACCTATACTTAGACGAACCTAATTATAAGACAAATCTGTTTAAACCAACGAACCTTTCAATGAACGAACCTTGATCATACCACGAACCTTATGGTCAAACGAACCCTTAACCATACAAGGTTCGGTTCAATGGCATAAAGAGGTTCGGCCCGAACCTTTAAAGTTCAAACGAACCTTATCAATTCAGCGAACCTGTGATCATCTCACGAACCTAATCCAGTTTAAAATCAAATTTTCAAGTCTATGAATTAGACCAAAAAATCTATATCCAAAGGTTCGCCATTCATAAATGATCAATATTAATGAAGACAATTTTCACCAAATTTCAATTTAAACAGGTTTTAATCCAAAATAATAGGTTCGACTAACTAGATATAAAAATCAAGAAATCTCCTAATCTAGCCGGTCAAACTTCAATCTTTTTACCTATATAAAATCACAATCCAAATCCGAAGCTAATGGTATAAGGGAAAACGTTTCAAAGGTCCAGAATCGAAAAAATCAAATTTCAAGTTTGCAGGTTCGGGAATGGGTTCTGATGAAAGTGACGAAGGTCACACACACGAACCTCTATTTATACGAACCTGTGAACAAACCTTATTGACGAACCTTTGACCAACCTGTTGAACGAACCTTTGACTAACCTTTTGAACGAACCTGACAACAAACCTATCAGACGAACCTTTCAACAAAACCTGTTGAGCGAACCTGTCCAAAACCTCTCAAACGAACCTTCAACAAAGCCTGTTGGAAGAACCTTTCAAACGAATGTACCCACAAACCTTTTCAAACGAACCTCCAAGCAAACCTTTTGAAATTAATTTTCTTTAAAAATTTCAAACAAACCAATGTTTAATATTTCAGAGTCAAAACAAATAATCAAAAATTATTGACTTAACATCACATAAAAACCAAAAATCTTTTTGTATTTTTTCAAATATCAGAACAAACACACTACAAATGTTATGAACCTAACTATGAAATATAAAACTAACTAAAAACAATCATATATTTTTGTTTGAGAAAGATCCAGACATGAGATCATATTGTATTACATTCATCAACACACCTGATTGAATTAATGAATATATTTATTAGCAAATTACAATTCAAAGAGGATTGTCAGTATATAAATCCTCTTTAAATTTAATCACTTAGGTAAGATATCAAATGAAATCAAAACCATGAAATACTTTACGTTCTCCATTTACTCTAACACATCCCCGTTTTGTGAATAATTAAACAAACAATAATGTCCTTGAAACAATTTACTTCAATTCTAACTAGCTTGATCATGCAAAAACAAAACAAAATATCTTTTGAAAAACAATAAACAGTAAAACAAATTGAAATTGTTCAAAATCTTGGAATCAAGGTTGATACTTTCGTATACTCAGATGATCCAGAAAATGAACGAAACAATAATTTAAGATTAAGCTTTTAACAATAAGATCGATATTCTCATATACCCAGAGATTGTCCAAATCTTAATCAAACCAAGAAAACAAATTTGAATTGTTCAAAGCCTTAACAATCAGGTCGATACGTAAGTATACGCAGAGAGTGTTTCAGCTTTGAACGAAAACAAAAGAAAAAAAAATTTAGAATTTCTTTTAAAAATAAACACATGATCAAAACTAGTAACTTAAACTTTGTTCAAGAAAAATTTTGTAAGATTAATTACCACTCATTCAGGACAAAGCTAAGCACTGTATTCTAAGCATCTGTTTCTCACAAAGCATAATCAAAATTTTGTCAAATGTTATCTCAACTAAGTTATAAACCTACCAACATATCATACTAAGTAATTGTAAATGCTCTTTATGTTTAAGTTCTTGTATGATACAAATGTGCTTCCAATTGCTACAATGTACTATCATTTCTCATTTGGTCGAATCAATTTCTCAGAATTTTTAATTTTTTAATGTTTTTGTATTTTTTATTTTTCAAATGTTTTTGTGTTTTTGATTTTTCTAATGTTTTTGTGTTTTTGATTTTCAAATGTTTTTGAGTTTTTCAAAATTTTCTCCCCCTAAAAATTAAAACACAACACAAACAAAAACAATTAAAATATCTGATGTTAATTCAATAAAAGTTGATTATGAAGGAAGTTGACTTGAAATAACCTCACCCATGACCCGAATGCCATTTAATTTGAGCAAATACTCAAAAGGATTTTTATCAAAAGCGTTGGTGAGAAGGTCTGCTCGCTGCTCATTTGTATGTGTCTTCACCACATCAATAAGTTTCTTTTCATAGCAATCGCGTATGAAATGAAACCTAATGTCAATGTGTTTAGAACGTGAATGATACGCTGGGTTCTTTGTGATAGCAATAGCAGCCTCATTATCAACATGAATTGGGGTTGTCAAATAATTCAAACCATAGTCTCTCATCTGTTGTTGTATCCACAAAACTTGTGAACAACAACTGGCAGCAGCTACATACTCAGCCTCGCAAGTTGAAGTAGCCACAAATGTTTGTTTTTTACACTGCCAAGAAACCAAACGTTCCACCAAAAATTGTGAACCACCAGTTGTGGATTTCGCATTTGTCTTACATCCTCCATAATCGGAATCACTGTAGGCATTGAAGGAAAAGTTATCATCCTTAGGATACCACAGACCGGTGTCTGGTGTACCATTCAGATAACGAAGTATTCTCTTGACTGCAATCAGATGTGACACTTTAGGTTTTGATTGATATCTTGCACATATACTAGTAACAAATACAATATCTGGTCTTGAGGCAGTCAGATACATCAAACTTCCAATAATTCCATGATAAAGAATAGGATCAATTATCTCCCCCTTAATATTAGGCTCAATCCCGTGGTTAGGCTGAATGGGCGTGGAAATTGGTTTTGAATCAAGAATACTAAACCGTTTTAGCACATCTTGAATATATTTTGTCTGATGAATGAAAAGTCCATCATCAGTTTGATCAATCTGTAAACCCAGAAAAAATTTGATATCTGACATTGCACTAATCTCAAATTTCTCAATCATCATCTCTTTGAACTCCAAACACATTTGTTCATCGGTAGATCCAAAAATAATATCATCTACATAAATCTGAACAAGAAGAAACTCCTTGTCCTTCTCTCGAAAGAACAAAGTTTTGTCAATCTGACCCCTATTGAACCCGTGTTCAATAAGGTGAGTCAATAACGTCTCATACCAGGCACGCGGAGCCTGATGAAGACCGTACAGTGCTTTGTCCAAGAGGTAAACCTGATCCCGATGAATAGGATCCTCAAATCCCGGTGGCTGACAAACATACACTGTTTCTTTCAAAGAACCATATAGAAATGCAGATTTGACATCCAACTGAAAAACTTTGAATTTCTTATGAGCAGCAAAAGCAAGAAAAAGTCTAATTGCTTCCAGCCGCGCTACAGGTGCAAAAACTTCATCATGATCAATTCCTTGAACTTGTCTAAAACCCTGAACCACTAAACGAGCTTTGTTTATGACAATTACGCCTCGGTCATCTCGTTTGCATCTCAGCACCCATCTAGTACCAATCTTTTTCTCTCCTTTTGGCAGATCTACCAAATGCCAAACTCCTAACTTTTGAAACTGATTCAGTTCTTCCTGCATCGCCTCCACCCAGGCAGGCTCACGTAATGCTTCAGTCACAGTATTTGGCTCTATTTGTGAAATAAATGCTGAATGCATCCAAAGCTCTTTACTGCCATGAGTTCTCTCTAACTCCACATACAAACTTTCCTCATTTGTGACTTGGTTTCGTGTTTGTACTCCTGCAGTTGGATCTCCTATAATCTGAGCAATAGGATGATTCACATGAACACGTGTGACAGGCACTTGCGGGACACCCACATTATGATCCAGATTTGTAATATTCTGATCAGTGTCTTGATCATAAGAAATAGCATCTTCAAAGACATCATTATCATCATCAGATGACCAATCATCATTAATTACTTTTGAAATGCCTTCCTCATGTTGTGTAGTAATACCAGCTTCAGAATGATGAAAAATACCTTGTTCTTCAGAATTCTGCAAATCATACAACATTTGTAAAGTTATTTCATCATCAAATACATTTGGAGACATATTAAAAGACTCAAACAATTTGTTGTAATCAAAAAGCCAATCTGGACCCTTTCCGTCTGGTATAGGTGTATGTCTTTGAACATCCACATGATACCATAATTCCATAACACCAGTTTGTTTATTAAACACACGTTTGTTAGGAAGACTGTAGCCCAGAAAGAAACCCTCTTCAACTTTAGAATTGAATTTTGAATCTTTCTTTAGCATGGTACAAGGAGCCCCAAAATGTTCCAAGTGTTCCAAATTATGCTTTCGATTCTGAAGCAATTCATAACAAGTTTTATTGTGTCTTTTAACAATCAAAACTCTGTTAAGAGTAAAACAAGCTGTAGCCACAGCTTCACTCCAAAAAGTAATAGGAAGTTTAGAATCAGCTAGCTTTGTTCTCGCAGACTCAATCAAAGTCCTATTCTTTCTTTCAGCTACACCATTCATCTGAGGCACATATGGTGCACTGAACTGCTGCTGAATGCCTTTGGAATTACAAAATTCCTCCATTTGATGATTCTTAAACTCAGTTCCATAATCCGATCGTATACGCCTCACTCTCAACTTATACAACGTCTCCAACCTATTGATCAACAACACAAAATTTTCATAAGTATCTGATTTATGCTTTAAAAACATGACCCATGAAAATCTAGAAAAATCATCAGTCACAACAAAACAATAAGATTCACCACCTATACTTTTCACATTGATTGATCCAAACAAATCCATGTGAAGAAGTTCAAGTGGCATATCAATAGAAAATATTTTCTTTGTTTTGTGAGACTTCCTTTTCTGTTTACCTTTTTTAAATGACACACACATCCAGAAGTTTAAAATTAACCGGTACACCCTCAACTAAATGATTATGCACAAGATGATTCATCTTCCGAAAATGAATATGTCCCATCCGCCTGTGCCATGATCTTGTATCTTGCTCAGTTGCCTTAGACACTAAACATGTTTCCACTTTATTCACAGTCTCCGCCTTAGCCATGTCAAGCACGTTCAAATCCTTGCTCCGATCAGCTTTCATCAGAATCCACTCCTCAGAAATCTGAAATCCTTGCTTGAGTACATAACACCTGTCTTTGTCGAACATCACTTTGTAACCTTTATCACAAATCTGTGAAACACTCAACAAATTGTTAGTTAATTCTTTGCAGAAATTAACATTATCAAATGAAACCTTTCCATTCGTCAAACTACCAAACCCTGTAATTTGACCTCCTTTGTCTCCTGCAAAGTTCACATAACTACCTTTCACCAACTTGAAATCTCTCAATAAATTCAACTCTCCAGTCATGTGCCGTGAACATCCACTATCAACAATCCAACGATTATTGATATGGGCCATGTACGCAACCTGCACAATAAATTAAAAACCTATCAGTATTCAAAAGGGATTACCCCCGCCATTTCGACGTTGAGTCTCCCGGAATGGACCCCTTCCATTCTTTTGTGATGACCTACTCGAATACCCATCATCACTGTTACCATCCTCTTTCCCAGAAACTTCATCACCTGACCTGTTTTTAAGTTTCCAAAATGATTTTGATTTAAAATGTTGTTTTGAAAATGATTTTGAAGATTCATTATCAAACAAATTATCATCAGATGATGTCACAATTTTTACAATCCTTTTAACATTTCTTTTGTTATCAAAAACTAGTTTCTTCTGATTATTTTCTTCTTTCACCCAAACACAATCATGATTGAATTTTCGAAGAACTCTTATCTCATCTTCACTAGGTCTAATTCTCCTAGGACTTCCACCTGACCTATTCATCCAACTCTTATCATCAGAACTCTTCCTGATTTTGTTATTTGGACAATTAGCAGAAATATGTCCTTTACCACAACAAGTAAAACACTTTCGTGTTTCTCTTGGTGAAAAAGACTTAAAAATGCTACTATCAGTTGAACTGAAATCCAAATCCCAATCAGCAATCAGATGACCAAAATTACCACATCGGTGACATTTTCTATCTTTCAAATGATTCTTTGGTGTTGGTTCATCATAATACTTTGATGAACTGAAAGGTTTTGAAACAACCTTTGCAGATGAGAATCTGTTTCTCAAACCAGTTGTTTTTATCTTTGAATTACTCATTTGATGTTGAAAATTATTTGATTTGTCTTTATGTCCAACCCCAAACCTGTCAAAGAAAAAATCCACTTTTTCAACCTTTTTAGAAACCACATTTTGCTTTCGAAAATTGCCACTAGACTCTCCTTGATGTGTAGTAGATGACTTTACATACACAATCGGTTTAAGAGTAGTGGTTGGTTTAGCTTTAATCACTGGTTTGGAAACTTGAGTGGTTTTAATCACCACCTTCTCAACTTGTTTCATCTCAGCTTTTGACTTCTGAGATTTCAAACTCTTTTTGTCAACATTTTTAATTTGGTAACCATTTTGTCTCAAAATATCAGATGAATATTCTGATTCAGTGATATCTTCAATGATAGGAGCATCACTATCAAGAGACACTTTTTCATCAGAAGATGAACCTCCAGCATTTTCAACAACTTGTTCAGACTCACGTTCATTCAAAGAAACAGGATGAACTTCCAAATTCGAATCAATTTGTGGTCTAGGAACATATCTTGAAGGAGGTGGTACAACATGAAAACCCAAGCCAGTAGTATCATTCGATGATCTATGCATGGCAGCAAAGTAATCGATGACATACTGAGAATTCTGATAATTCTCTAGTTTGCTCTTGTTCATTTCTGCTTCTGCTCTTGCTGCTGACAATTCAACTTTCAACTTTTGCACTGACTCGAGATGCACTGAAACTGCATGATTATTTTGCAAAACTTTAATTTTTAACTCTTCATTTTCTTTTCCTAAATCAACGATCTTTTTATCAAAAGTTTTTTCTCTTGAAATCAACTTCTTGTTAGCTTCAGTGTACTCGACCAGTTCAGCAGTCAATTGAGCATTCATTTCTTTCAACTTATCAATGATCTCTAAAAGATCATCATTTACCTCTTCAACCTTTTCTTTGCCTTTACTTGTGTCTTCATCTAGAGAAGCCATGAATGTACCCATTAACTCATCATATTGCTTTCCCCAGTCATATCCTTCATCTGCTTGACTGACTAAAGCTTTTGATGATTCTTCAGGCTTTTCCTTCTTCTTTTGATAAGCTTCTTTTGGCTTGAAAGGATTTAAATTTCCTTGCTTCTTCGGATTTTTACACTCTCTAGCAAAATGGCCCACTCACCACAATTGTAACATTGTGTGGCCTTTGGATTAAATCCAAACTTTGTGTTTCGATCAAAAGTGAACTTCTTTCCAGTTTTCTTTTCATATATGTTGATTCTTCTGATTGCACAATTGCCAAAGCCCATTGAGTATCAATCAGCTCCATCTCATCATCATCAATCTGCTCATAGTCTTCAAAAGTAAGATTTGAATTTCCAATCTTTCCAGCTATCTGTTCATCATAGGCACTGACCACACATGACAAGATAGACATATGATCTCTAACTGCCTCCACAATTACTTTTTCCAAATGTGTTGTATTCAACTGAACTGGAGGTGTTGTAGGATCAGACTTCTTCTCTTTCACAAAATAAGATGAACTCAAACCAGTAGATGCAGATGGTGCAGAAGTACTATCAGCAGTACTTGAAACAAAAGCTGTTTGAATCTTTGCAGAAGAAACATGAGGTGTAGCCACAGATGCACCACATAGAGAAGGATCCCGAGTAACATTAACTCTTCTTTCTTTTCTCTTATCTTTCATTTCATGTTCTTCTAATTTTTGAATAAACTCAACCAGTGTCATTCCCGGTAGATTTTCTATCAAAATCAACACTAATGAATTCCATTTTTCAGGCAACGCATTTGCAAAACAATCTATTTTCTCCTCTTCAGTATATTCAATTCCACACTTCCGAACTTCAGTCAATAAATGCCTATATCTGGTTATTAAAGCTTCAAGACTCTCATTGCCAATAAAGTTGAAATTTTCAAACTCTTTGCGTATATCAGTGGCTTTCATCTTCTTAAGTTTGGTGTTTCCCTCAATTATTGCCTTTAAAGCATTCCATAAACCATATGAAGTTTTATGTTCATCAAATTGATGTAGAATCTGATTAGGAATTACTTGACTCAACATCCAATATGCTTTCTTTTCATAATCATATTTCTTTCTTTGATCAACATCCAATCTCTCAAGAGTTTGATCCAAATCTGTCCCCACCACCTTTGGTCTTTCAAAGGGTGACAAGATTCTTTCCCAAAGATTTGTGTCAGTCCCATTGAGATGTGTCTCAAACCGACCTTTCCAGTTTTCATAATCTGTCAAATCAAGTAGTTTGGGAACTTTATTTGTGCTTCCTGACTCAGTTTCACTAATCAAAATACTCTGTATCTTAGAATTTTGACTAGCAACAGCAGCAAACATATCAGCCATGATTCTGAATTTCTATCAGTGAACCTCCTTTGAAAAGTTAATCACACGAACCTAAGTAGCAGGCGAAACTTCTCCAAACATTGATCTCCACGAACCTTATTTCACGAACCTGAGACAAACCTTGATCTCACGAACCTTGATCAACAAACCTTGAGACAAACCTTGAACAACGAATCTCTTCAATAGATCTTTGACCAACGAACCTCAGTCAAACGAACCCTAATCAAACGAACCTCAACAATAGGCAAACCTTGAGACGAACCTCTTCAAAATCTTTACACGAACCTCAACAAAATCAACTTTAAAAACGAACCTATGCTTCAAACAATCACAGGTTCGGCTCACGAACCTGTCTTCAGAATTCAAAAATTTTGGAGGGAAAACCTTCAAAATTTCAAGAAAAATTCTTCAAAAACCACATATTTCAGCCACAAATCTCTGAATTTTAATGTTCCAAAGCAGTAGATGATCATAACTCTATCAACACACAATCAAACACAAAGAAAGTTGATCATTTCATTGAATGTAATAATCTGATTACAATGAAATGAAGAAGAACACACAGTTCTTACAATCTCACACAGAGAACAACAGATCTGTCTCACATACAAAATCTCAAGAAGTGACAAACCTCTAGACAAACCTGCTATATATACAAAATGTTCAGCGAACCTAACCGAACCTATAAGTTCGCTACCCGAACCTTAGGGTTCGCTGGATGAACCTTTACAACATATAACCTAGGTTCGCCGAACCTGCTTAGGTTCATGGGCCAGACGAACCTTAGCCAAACCTCTAATAACTTATACATTTTGAAAAGCAAACTATTACAAAAATGTCCTAACACCACAACACCCGTATGTTTGTTAAACACACGTTTGTTTGGAAGACTATAGCCAAGAAAGAAACCCTCTTTAACTTTAGAATTAAATTGGTTCCAAGTGTTCCAGATTGGGCTTCCAAGTGTTCCAGATTGGGCTTCCAATTCTGAAGCAATTCATAACAAGTTTTATTGTGTCTTTTGACAATTAAAACTTTGTTAAGAGTAAAACAAGCAGTAGCCACAACTTCACTCCAAAAAGTAATGGGAAGTTTAGAATCAGCTAGCATCGTTCTTGCAGATTCAATCAAAGTTCTATTCTTTCTTTCAGCTACACCATTCATCTAAGGCTCATATGGTGCACTGAATTGCTGCTGAATGCCTTTGGAATTACAAAATTCCTCCATTTGATGATTCTTAAACTCAGTCCCATTGTCAGATCTTACACGCCTCACCCTCAACTTATATAATGCCTCCAACCTATTAATCAACAAAACAAAGTTTTCATAAGTTTCTGATTTATGTTTCAAAAACATAACCCATAAAAATCTTGAAAAGTCATCAGTCACCACAAAACCATAAAAATCACTACCTATACTCTTCACATTAATGGGTCCAAAAAGATCCATATGAAAAAGTTCAAGGGGCATGTCAATAGAAAAAATTTTCTTTGTTATATGAGATTTCCTTTTCTGTTTACCCATTTTACATGAAACACACACATCCGGAAGTTTAAAATTTTTTACAGGCACACCATCAACTAAATGATTATGCACAAGATGATTCATTTTCCGGATGTGGATATGTCCCATCCGCCTGTGCCATGAACATGTATCCTGTTCAGTAGCTTTAGACACCAGGCACGTTTCCACATTATTTTCTGTCTCCGCTTTTGCCATCTCAAGCACATAAAGATCCTTGCTACACTTAGCTGTCATGAGAATCCATTTTTCTGAAATCTTGAATCCTTGCTTGAGCACGTAACACCTTTCTTTGTCAAACATCACTTTGTAATCTTTATCACAAATCTGCGATACACTCAACAAATTGTTAGTTATTTCTTTACAAAAATTAACATTGTCAAAAGAAACCTTCCCATTTGTCAAACTACCAATCCCTGTAATTTGACCTCCTTTGTCTCCAGCAAAGTTCACATAGCTCCCCTTTTCAAGCTTGACATCTCTTAACAAGTTCAATTCACCAGTCATATGGCAGGAACATCCACTATCAACAATCCAACGAATGCTAATATGGCCCGTGGATGTAACATGCACAATAAATTAAAAGACCCTTGTCAGTATTCAAAAGGGATGACCCCCGCCATTTCGTCGTCGAGTCTCCCGGAATGGACCCTTTCCATTCTTCTATGATGACCTGATAGAATAACCATCATCACTTGTATCCTCCTCTTTCTTAGAGAATTCATCACCCGATCTGTTCTTGAGTTTCCAAAATGATTTAGATCTAGTTGGTTGTTTTGAAAATGAAAATCTTGAAATTTTTTTTCAAATGACTAATCATCAGATGAAGTCACAATTTTCACAACCTTTTTAACGTTTCTTTTATTTTCAAAAAATCTTTTCTTTTGCTTAATTTCTTCTTTCTCCTAAAAACAATCAGGGTTGAATTTTCTAAGAACTCTCATTTCATCTTCACTTGGTCTATCTTTCCTAGAGCTTCCACTTGAAACATGCACCCGAAACTCCTCATCAGAACTCTTTCTGACTTTGTTATTAGGACAATTGGTAGAAATATGCCCTTTACCACAACAAGTAAAACACTTGCATGTTACCCTTGGTAAGAAAGACCTCAAACTACCATAATCACTTGAACTGAATCCTATATTGCAATCAGCAACCAAATGACCCATTTACCACATCGGTAACACTTTCTCTCTTTAGTTTGTGTTTTTGGTGGGTTCATTGTTAGGTCATTTTGTATTAGGTGGCTTTCAAAAGTATGTAATTTAACTTAGGTTTTTGCTAGGTTCGTCTAGCCCAAGAACCTAGGCAAGGGTTGTAAAGGTTCGGCGAATCTAATGCTTTGTCTTGTAAAGGTTTGTCCAGCAAACCTAAAGGTTTGTCTGGCGAACCTGTTGGTTCGTCTAGGTTTGTTGGTTTTATATATATATTGCAGGTTTGTCTGTATTTTGTAGGTGTGACAGAACAGAGAGAGAAAACCTGTGTGAGATTGGTGTGATTGTAAAGAACTGTGTGTTCTTATTTCATGTTCTTATAATCTGATTTTGTTATCAATGAACATGATGTTTATCATAATGATTGTGTATCTTATTGTTTTGTTGTGGCTGATGACTTTTCAAGATTTTCATGGGTTATGTTTTTAAAGCATAAATCAGACACTTATGAAAATTTTGTGTTGTTGATAACTAGGTTGGAAACTTTATATAAGTTGAAGGTGAGACGTGTAAGATCTGATAATGGGATTGAGTTTAAGAATCACCAAATGGAGGAATTTTGTAATTCCAAAGGCATTCAGCAGCAGTTCAGTGCACCTTATGAGCCTCAGATGAATGGTGTAGCTGAATGAAAGAACAGGACTTTGATTGAGTCTGCGAGGACAATGCTAGCTGATTCTAAACTTCCTATTACTGTTTGGAGTGAAGTTGTGGCTACTGCTTGTTTTACATTGAACAGAGTCTTAATAGTCAAAAGACACAATAAAACTTGTTATGAATTGCTTCAGAATCAAAAGCCCAATTTGGAACACTTGGAACCTTTTGGGGCTCCTTGTACAATGCTAAAGAAAGATTCAAAATTCAATTCTAAAGTTGAAGAGAGTTTCTTTCTTGGTTATAGTCTTCCTAACAAACGTGTGTTTAATAAACGTACGGGTGTTGTGGAATTATGATATCATGTAGATGTTCAACGGCATACACCTATACCATATGGGAAGGGTCCAGATTGGCTTTTCGATTACAATAAGTTGTTTGAGTCTTTTAATATATTTTTCAATGTGTCTGATGATGAAATAACCTTACAAATGTTGTATGATTTGTAGAATTCAGAAGAACATGGTATTTTTCATCAATCTGAAAATGGAATTAATACATCACATGGAGAAGGTACTTCGAAAGTCATTAATGAAGATTGGTCATCTGAAGATGAAAATGATGTTTTTAAAGATGCTATTTCTCATGATCAAGATCCGGATCAGAACATAAATAATCTGGATCATGATGTGGTTGTACCGCAATTGCCTGTCACACGTGTTCATGTTAACCATCCAATTGATCAGATCATAGGAGACCCAACTGCAGGAGTACAAACACGAAATCAAGTCATAACTGAAGAAAGTTTGTATGTGGAGTTAGAGAAAAATCATGGCAGTCAAGAGCTCTGGATGCATTCAGCGTTTATTTCACAAATAGAGCCAAAGTCTGTGACTGAAACTTTACGTGAGCCTGCCTGGGTGGAGGCTATGTAAGAAGAATTGAATCAATTTCGCAATTTAGGAGTTTGGCATTTGGTTGATTTGCCAAAAGGAGAGAAAAAGATTGATACTAGATGGGTGTTAAGATGTAAACGAGATGACAGAGGTGTAATTATCAGAAACAAAGCTCGTTTAGTGGTTCAGGGTTTTAGACAAGTTGAAGGAATTGATTATGATGAAGTTTTTGCACCTGTGGCGCGATTGGAAGCAATTAGACTTTTTCTTGCTTTTGCTGCTCACAAGAAGTTTAAAGTTTTTCAGTTAGATGTTAAATCTGCTTTTCTGTACGGTTCATTGAAGGAAACAGTGTACGTTTGTCAACCACCGGGCTTTGAGGATCCTATCCATCGGCATCAATTTTACCTCTTGGACAAAGCATTGTATGGTCTTCATCAGGCTTCGTGTGCCTGGTATGAGACTTTATCGACTCACCTTATTGAACACGGATTTAATAGGGGTCAGATTGACAAAACTTTGTTCTTTCGGGAAAAGGGCAAGGACATTCTTCTTGTTCAGATTTATGTGGATGATATCATTTTCGGATCTACTGATGAACAAATGTGTTTGGAATTCAAAGAGGTGATGATTGATAAATTTGAGATGAGTGCTATGTCAGATATCAAATTTTTTCTGGGTTTACAAGTTGATCAAACTAATAATTGAATTTTCATTCATCAAACTAAATATATTCAAGATGTGCTGAAACGGTTTAGCATGCTTGATTCAAAACCAATTTCCACGCCCATTCAGTCTAATCACGGGATTGAGCCTAATATTAAGGGGGAGTAGATTGATCCTACACTTTATCGTGGAATTATTGGAAGTTTGATGTATCTGACTGCCTCAAGACCAGATATTGTTTTTGCTACAAGTATTTGTGCAAGATATCAATCTAAACCTAAGGTGTCACATCTGATTGCAGTCAAGAGAATACTTTGTTATGTGAAGGGTACACCAGATACCAGTCTGTGGTATCCTAAGGATGATAACTTTTCATTCAATAACTACAGTGACTCCGATTATGGAGGATGTAAGACAGATGCAAAGTCCACAACTAGTGGTGCATAATTTTTGGGGGAACGGTTAGTTTCATGGCAATGTAAAAAGCAAACATCTGTGGCTACGTCAACTTGTGAAGCTGAGTATGTCGTTGCTGTCAGTTGTTGTTCACAAGTTTTGTGGATACAACAACAAATGAGAGACTATAGTTTGAATTATCTTAAAACCCCAATCCATGTTGATAATGAGGCTGCTATTGCTATTACTAAAAATCCAGTGTATCATTCGCGTTCTAAACACATTGAGATTAGGTTTCATTTCATACGCGATTGCTATGAAAAGAAACTTATTGATGTGATGAAGATACATACAAATGAGCAACGAGCAGACCTTCTCACCAAGGCTTTTGATAAAAATCGTTTTGAGTATTTACTCAAATTAAATGGCATTCGGGTCATGGGTGAGGTTATTTCAAATCAACTTCCTTCATAATCAATTTTATTGAATTACCATCAGATATTTTATTTTTTTTTGCTTTGTGTTTTAGTTTTTAGGGGGAGAAAATTTGAAAATTCAAAAACATTTGAAAAATCAAAAAACACAAAAACATTAAAAAAATTAAAATTTTGAGAAATTGATTTGACCTAGTGAGAAAGGATAGTACATTGCAGTAATCTGAAGTACATTTGTATCATTCTAGAACTTAAACATAAAGAGCATTTACAATTTCTGAGTATGATATGTTGGTAGGTTTATAACTTAGTTGAGATAACATTTGACAAAATTATGATTATACTTTGTGGGAGACAGTTGCTTAGAATATGCACTTTAGCTTTGTCCTGAATAAATGATTATTAATCTTCCAGTGTGTTTCTTGAATTAAAATTACTTAATGGCTAGTTTTTGATCATGTGTTCAATTTTAAAAAAAAAATTCTAAATTTGGTTTTTTTTTTCTTTTATTTTAGTTTAAAGCTGATACATTCTCTGCGACTACTTACGTATCGACCTGATTGTTATAGCTTTAAACGATTTGAATTTGTTTTTCTTGGTTTGATTAAGTTTTGGATAATCTCTGCGTATATGAAAATATCGATCTGATTGTTAAAAACTTAATCTTAAATTATTGTTTCGTTAATTTTCTGGATCATCTGAGTATACGAAAGTATCAACCTTGATTCCATGAGTTTGAACAATTTCAAATTGTTTTACATTTTTTTTCAAAAAGAAATTCTATTTTGTTTTTGCATGATCAAACTAGTTATATGTGAATTAAATTGTTTCAAGAACATTATTGTTTGATTGATTATTCATAAAACGGGGATATGTTCAAGTAAATGAGGAACATAAAGTATTTGACGATTTTGATTTCAATTATATCTTAGCTATGTAATTAAATTTAAAATTGGATTCATATACTGACAATCATCTTTGAATTGTAATTTGCTAATAAATATATTCATTAACTCAATCAAGTGTACTGATGATTATAATGAAATATGATCTCATGTCTTGATCTTTCTCATCAAAAATATGTGTCTGTTTTGTTCATTTTCATATTTCATGTTAGGTTTAGTACAAAATTAATATTTTGGTGTGTTTAATATAAAATTTGAAAAATTCCAAAAAGATTTTTGTTCATATATCTGATGTTAAATCAATAATTACTGATTATTTGTTTTCACTCTGAAACACTAAATTTTGTTTTTGTTTGAAACTTTAAATAAACTTGATTTTTGAAAATATAAAATTGTTAAGATAAATCTTTGATAGGTTTGTTTGGAGGTTCGTTCAGCAGGTTTGCTTGAAAGGTTCGTTAATCAGGTTTGTTTGGAGGTTCGTTCAGAAGTTTTGTTTGATAGGCTCGTTAAGCAGGTTTGCTTAATAGGTTCGTTCATAAGGTTTGGTGAGAGGTTCGTTTGAGAGGTTTGTAGATAGGTTCGTTCAGAATGTTAAGGACAGGTTCGTGCATCATGTTTTCTGGAAGGTTTGCTGAGAGGTTCGTTCAACAAGTTTTGGTTCTACGATGAAAGATCTTCTGAAGCAGTTATTTTATTAAAACAAGATGGGAAATGGAGAGTTATAAGACTGCTTGATCCTGTTTGGTTGGTAAATTGTTCAAAACAAGACATTGATATTCTCAATGAAGTTGAAATTTAAGCAAGTGAAGGATATCATGATGTGGGAGTGAGTTATAAAGATATGGCTTTGCAATTTCAAACTATAGCAAGGATGTGCTACACTTTGGGAATTCATTCTAGTTGCAACTGGAAAGATGTGAATTACTTGTATGTTGAGTTAATGGCATTGCAGAAACAGATTGATGATTGAGAAGCAAAGATTGAAGCCGAACGTGTATCAAAGATTCCAAAGTCAGTGATTATTCGTGCTGAAGATAATGTTTGTAAAGATCAATTGTCGAGTGGGACTCAGATCGATGGTTGAAGATCAAGATTTTGAAGCAACTATTAAGGGGGAGTTTGTTAGGTCATTTTGTAATAGGTTGCTTTCAAAAGTATGTAATTTAACTTAGGTTTTTGCTAGGTTCGTCTGGCCCACGAACCTAGGCAAGGGTTGTAAAGGGTTGTCCAGTGAACCTAAAGGTTCGTCTGGCGAACCTATTGGTTCAGCTAGGTTCGTTGGTTTTGTATATATATTGCAGGTTTGTCTGTATTTTGTAGGTGTGACAGAATAGAGAGAGAGAGAGAGAACCTGTGTGAGATTGGTGTGATTGTAAAGAACTGTGTGTTCTTATTTCATGTTCTTGTAATCTGATTTTGTTATCAATGAACATGATGTTTATCATAATGATTGTGTATCTTTGATTCATATAGATTAAATCTAGATTCCACAAATATTGAATTGTTAATAGAATTCCATTGATCGATCCAGAGCAATCTACATTCATCATAAAAACTTGATG
Source organism: Mikania micrantha (assembly GCA_009363875.1). Classification (NCBI taxonomy): domain Eukaryota; kingdom Viridiplantae; phylum Streptophyta; class Magnoliopsida; order Asterales; family Asteraceae; genus Mikania; species Mikania micrantha. Next base: position 97,380,566 of record CM018691.1, read on the forward strand.
AACTAAAAGATCTTGAGATAACATTAGAAGATGAACTTTTGTTTCTTAAACCAGTTGAACGTTTATTTGAATTATCCGATTTCTTTTGGAAATTCTTTGATTTAACCTTGTGTCCAACCCCAAAATTATCAAAGAAAAAATCCAACTTTTCCACTTTCTTAGACATCACATTTTTCTTTTGAAAATTTCCATTAGACTCTCCTTGATGTGTATTAGATGATCTTACATACACAATCTGTTAAAGAGTAGTGGTTGGTTTAATTTTAGTCACTGGTATAGAAATCTTTGTGGATTTAATTACCACCATCTCAACTTATTTAATTTCAGATTTTGACTGCTTGTTTTCAATAATCTTTTTCTCAGCACCTTTTCCTTTGTATCCATTTTGTCTCAAAATATCAGAAGAATATTCCGACTCAGTGATGTCTTCGATGATTGGGGCATCACTGTCAAGTGATACCTTTTCATCAGAAGACAAGACTCTAGCATTTGCAATAACATTTTCAGACTCAGACTCAGTTAAAGAAGCTGGATGCACTTCTAAATTAGGGTCAATTTGTGGCCTTGGAACATAGCTTGGAGGAGGTGGTACTGCATGAAATTCCAAGCCAATAGTATCATTCGATGACCTTTGCATAGCAGCAAGGTTATCGATAACATACTGAGTATTCTGATAATTCTCGAGCTTGCTTTTGTGCACTTCTGCCTCTGCTCTGGCTGCTGACAGTTCTACTTTCAACTTTTGTACTGACTCGAGGTGCACAGAAACTGCATGATTATTTTGCAAAACTTTAATTTTTAATTCCTCATTTTCTTTACCCAAATCTACAATCTTTTTGTAAGAATCTTTTTCTCTTGAAACTAACTTTTTGTTAGATTTAGTGAACTCGATCAGTTCAGCAGTAAGTTGAGCATTCAATTCCTTCAACTTTTCAATTACCTCCAAAAGTTCATTATTTACCTCCTCAGCCTTTTCTTTTCCCTTGCTTTATTCTTCAGCCATAGAAGCCATAAAAGCACCCATTATATCATCATATTGTTTGCCCCAGTCATATCCTTCATCTGCTTGGTTGACTAAAGCTTTGGTTGATTCTTCAGGCTTCTCCTTTTGCTTTTGATAAGCTTCTTTTGACTTGAATGGATTCAAATTGCCTTGCTTCTTTGGATTTTTGCATTCTCAAGCAAAATGACCCAATTCACCACAATTGTAATATTGTGTGGCTTTTGGATTGAATCCAAACTTTGTGTTACGATCAAAAGTGAACTTCTTTCTTGTTTTCTTCTCATACTTTTTAATTCTTCTGATTGCACTAGCCAAAGCCACTGTGTGTCAATTAGTTCCATTTCATCATCATCTATCTACTCGTAATCTTCAAAAGTAAGGTTAGAATTTCCTATCCTTCCAGCTATCTGTTCATCATACACACTTACCATACATGAAAGTACTGACATGTGATCTCTGGCAGCCTCCAAAGTCACTTTTCCTAGATTTGTAGTATTCAATTGAATTGGAGTGGAAGCTGAGCAATCAGGCTTTTTCTCATTCCCAGAATAAAACGAACTTGAATTAGAATAACTAGTAGATGTAGATGGTAATGAAGTTCTCTCAGTAGTACTTGAGACAAGATGTCTGTATTTTTGCTGACTGAATAGGAGGTGTGACAACTGATGCACCATAAAGTGAAGGATCCTGTGTTACATTAAGGATCCTGTGTTACATTAACTCTTCTAGCTTTACTCTTGTCCTTCATTTCCTGTTCTTCTAACTTTTGAATAAACTCCACAAGTGTGATTCCTGGAAGATTTTATGTCAAAATCAGTACCAATGAGTTCCACTTATCTGACAAAGCATCTGCAAAACAATCTACCTTCTCTTCTTCTGAATACTCAGTACCACACTTACGTACTTCTGTCAACAAGTGTCGATATCTAGTAGTCAAAGCATCAAGACTCTCATTGACTATGAAATTGAAATTCTCAAATTCTTTTCTCAAATCAGTTGCTTTCATCTTCTTGAGTTTAGTGTTTCCCTCCACTCTAGCCTTCAATGCATTCCATAATCCATATGATGACTTATGTTCATCAAATTGATGAAGAATTTGATTAGGAATAGCTTGGCTTAACATCCAATATGTTTTCTTCTCAGAATCATATTTTTTTTCGTTGTTCAACATCCAATCGATCAAGAGATTGGTCAAGATCCGTTCCAACCACCTTTGGCCGTTCATATGGTAATAAAATTCTCTCCCAAAGGTTTGTATCAGTACCATTAAGATGTGTCCAAACCGACCTTTCCAGTTCTCATAATCAGACAAATCAAGAAGTTTTGGTACTTTGTTTGTGCTCCCAGACTCAGTTTCACTAATCAATATTCTTTGAATTCTGATTTGCAACTGTTGCAAGCATATCTGCCATGTTTCAAACTTAACCAGCGAACCTTTTACACTTTTTCAAACTCACTAACCTAATGCACGTATGAACCTTTGATCAACAAATGATCTTTCACGAACCTTTGAATCAAACGAACCTTCTTGAAAACCTTTTGATCAAACGAACCTTTTCAAAACCTTTTGATCAAACGAACCTTCTTAGAACCTTTTGACCAACGAACCTCTTCAAAACCTCTTGACCAACGAACCTTCAGTCCAATAGGTTCGTCCCACGAACCTTAACGAACATTAGGGTTTGTTTGTGAATCTGATAGGTTCGTCTCACGAACCTGTAGTTTTGTCTTGAAAATTTCAGCGGGAAAATCTTCAAAATTTGGAGGGAAAACCTTCAAAACTTCAAACTTTCTAATGCATTGTTTTGACAAAAAATATATGATTTTAACCAACATAATGTCAACACATGATGATGACATATCAGTGAAACATTCAGATACTGAAAATCAAACTCCAGTCATTTCTAGAATCATCAAGAATGATTGAAAGTCTTCAAAAACATGTCTAGAACTCCTCCTAAATCTCTGATACCATTGTTTGAAGCTTCGGATCTGTAACTTGAATTCTATTAACATTTTTATCTATGCGGAATCTAGATGAAATCTATATGAATTAAAGACAATACAATCATGCTTGTAAATATCCATTTCATTGATAATGAAATCAATAACAATTGCACATAGCAAGAACACACAGTTCTGTTTCACACACTGATCTGAATTACAAGTTCTGTCAAAGACTAATACAAAAACAGAAACCCTGTAAATATATACAAGTACCAAACGAACCTATACAAACCTTTAGGTTTGCCAGATGAACCAATAGGTTCGCTGAACAAACCTTTACAATGCATACCCTATGGGTTCGTTTGAACTAAACACATGTGTAGGTTCGTGGGCCAGAAGAACCTAGCACTAACCTATCTCAAACCTTTTCTAACTTAACCAAACCAAACTTGAAAGCAATCTATTACAATGTACCAACAATACCAATGTTGTACACCCAGTTTGGGACATAAATATTATTTTACGCTTTTTATGCAAACATTTGATTCGTTTAGGATACATAACATACATTTTTGACAAATAAACTTGTGAACTCACCATCGATATGCTAATTGTTTAAAATCATGTTTTTCTCATATGCATAATGATACAAGGGGTGGAGCTGGGAGCTCAATCTTTGGAGACATATAGTAGAGTCTATGAGAGAGACTCAACAGTTTGATACATATCATAGTATATATGTGTAATAGCATTGTATATATGTGTGATACTCAGTTAAAACTGTTATTACATTAGGCTTGTGGCGAATGTAGTTGTAATATTGTTCTTTAATATAGAAACATATGTGTCTTTTGTTGTAAATCATGACTTTGAAACCTTGAAAATCACACCGTACGCTTCCGCAATGACAAGGGTGTGACACTAGGTTTCATAAAGTACCCATATTGTGCTAACTTTAAACTTTTATAACGCATATAGTCCTTATGAGAGCGCAATTTTGTAAGTCCTAAAATTCCCACACGCATAACATGTGTTTAAAAACAACATCAGATTTAGGTCCCAGAAAAATCCACATACATGTTTGGTTTACAAAACATCTTTACCACTTAAGACTTTCAAAATCGCATGGTTTAAGATTTTCAAAACAAATGAAAGCATTACATACAACCCAATATGTAATTTACACCAAACCATATGATTTGCAAACAATAATTCGATCCGTTACTTCCGATCTCGAGCTTGTGCAACCCATTTGTATTTATTTAAAACCTAAAAACACACCTAACAATCAAGTGTTAGTTCATAAGAACTAAGTGAGTTCACCCCATTGACCCCCAAATCAACCCGGTCAATACATGAAATTTCAGAAAATTTTCAGTGTCCAGCGCACTGGTTGGGCGCACTGTAGGCGCACTACAGAACTTTTGGGCGCACTGATTTCTAATAGGCGCGCTGTGGGCGCACTGGGCGCCCAGACCTGTCTGTGGAGTTTTTTGCCCATTTTGACACCCGAAATCGTTTCCGGTCTTTTCCTTAACCCCAAATGTATTCCATAACACCATATGGACATAATAATCAAGTCCCAAACCTACTTTGTTGACTTAATTAAACATAAAAATTAAACGATTTACTAACGGGTCATTTCCACCCTGACCTGTTAAAACTACCTTTTTCACCCAAACCCATTGGAACTTTCTTTCTCTCCAAGGATTCCCAATTTACAACAATTACAATGTATACAACATTTGAAATTTATGTCCGTAAGCTCTTCAAAACACAATTAAAGTGCTAGAACATAAAACCACCAACTAAAAGTCAAATTTTCACCCAATTTCCTTGAGACCTCCTTTTTCACCAAGGATTTTCAAGATAGGTAATCACACCACTTGTGATTTACCTAGACTCCATAGATTCACCATGGGAAGATCACACCACTTGTGATTCAACCCATTTGCATTCACACACCTTGCGAATGGTTTGACCAATTTCAGTCAAACTATAAATAAGATGTTCATACCTCTTGTGAATCATTCTTATTCCTCCACACCACATGTAAACATACCACATAACAATAACTAAGCATAATAACATCTATTGCATGTTATTGTCAAACATCAAGTATCAACACACCAATTATACACCAATTTAATCACCAATACCCAATATCATACATACACCAATTATTCACCCATTTAATCACCAAACACCCAAATTCATACGTACAACAATTATACACCAATTTAATCACCAAACACCCCTACTAATTAGGTTCATTAACGGGTCAACCACCCCTTTTGATTAATTCCACTAACAAATCAATCACTCATTTTGACTAATTCCATTATTAGTCAAACACCCATTTTTTTTACTAGTTTCACCAATTATTATCAAACAATTAATGACACCATATTATGCTTTGTAATTATAACATAACATTTACAACAAAACTCACACCAATTAGTCAACATTTAAGTCAAACACTCATATTGCCACTATGTGTGGTCTTAAGTACATATACTACCTTAACAATGAATATTCATCATACATTGCCAAATTAATCCCCAATTCATCATAACAACGCATATTCCACATACATTGTCAAGTTACACATCAATTCATCCTAACAATGCATATTCCACATACATTTTAAAGTTAAACACCAATTAATCCCAACAATGCATATTCCACATACATTATCAAGTTACACATCAATTCATCCAACAATGCATATTCCACATACATTGTCAAGTTACACATTTATTCATCCCAACAATGCATATTCCACATAAATTGTCAAGTTACACACCAATAAATCCTAACAATGTATATTCCATATACACAATAACAAACTACCATGTTTTTAACACCAAAATCAAAAACTCCATAATTTATCCAAGCAATGCAATATCTACCTACATTAGCTTTTATGGCTTTAACACCAAACATTCACCATTACTACTAGACATAAATCAAGTAGTCAACATTAAACACCCACACATCAACACAAATATGACTTATGGTTGCATATTTAGTGAGTAGGTGACTAACCTTAGCTCGTAGGATCACCACCAAAGTCAACTTGTTCGTGTCAGTGCCTTTGACTTGTTCCTTGACTTTCATCACCATTACCTAGTTGTATTACACGCATACAACTACATTCAATACACATAACACATATTCAAATTCATTTTAACCCCTTTTTACCCGTTTGTTACCAGAATTTAGTATATGGTAATGGTTATGCACCAATTCACCATTTCATTCATAGTTTACACACAAATCATCCATTAATCATACAAATTTCACCTTTTACGATTATAACACTAATTCACCTCATCCATACTTTTAAACCTACTTTTAGGTAAAAATCAAATTGCTGACATTTCATCAAACAACTTGTGTGCAAGAAATTCGCTTGCACATTTTCAACTACTTCAAAACTCCTTAAATTCCCATTTATGAATCTAATCATTCCAAGCTCAACAATCACCCCAATTCACCAATTTTATACAATTTCAAATGTTACAAATCATCATATCATCATTTAGTTATGATCAACAACCATTTTAAGACTCCAAGTTCATCTTCCTCATGAGCCATGAAAACTCTATTTTAATCAAACTACACCAAACTCCATGAAATGATCTAAAAGTTGTTATAAGATGATATTTATGATGATTAACGACATATAACACTATCCAAACTCCAAATTCCGGATTTAACCCATCCTACTCACACCCCCATAAGAGTCTCACGAATTTCACCACCAAAAGTAACAAAATTACTTACCTAGATGTAGTATGAAGTAAGGAGAACTCAATTCCTTAGTTGCATTAACGATCAAACCAAGAATCAAGCTCCAATTTGATCGATCTCCCTGGGCTCTTTTCTTCCTCTCGTCGTCAGGCTCACACAAGCACACACATGAAATGTGTATTTTGACTATGTCAAAGCTTTATTCTCCTTTCTTATAAACTTTGCTCATTTGGCAATTTTAGTCCCTCAAACTTTTAGTTTAATTATCTTACTTAACCAACCTAGTCAAGTTAGTTACTAGTTCACTCTAATACCCAAAAATGTTATTTAAAACACCCATCAATTAAAATACAACCGTAATTATCCACCAATTATATTATAGCCTAATATTCTTTCAAAATGGGTCGTTACAAATTTGGTCAAGTATGTGAGGGTAATTTGTTGACTTAAGGACTATATGTGTTAATGTTTAAATTTACGACCATATAAGTAATTTATGAAGCTTAAAGACCAATAATAATGATACGTTTCACATGTCTTTGAATTTAACAGAAGACTTGAACAAAATACATTTCATTAGAAAAGTGAAGAATATATCAAGTTAAAATTCCTTTAGTGTAACAAGTGACTAGTTTAGGTTTAATTCAAATACGTTGCTATAAATAAAAAATTAATAAAAATATATGATTTTGTGCATTGAAATTGGCCTGACATTCACCAACCATCAACGTAACTTTGTCTATCCATTATAGACACCATGAAAATAGAGATAAGCCCTCTCACACATTCACACATGTACCCATCAAATTAAAAAGAATGTTATTTTAAAAGATAATGGAGCATTTTCTTTTTGCATGCAAAGATTGCTTACACAAAACAAACCCCACAAGGTTTTAACACAAAAATATTATTATGAAATTATAAATAACTAATGGTGATAGATTAACAGAAAATTGATTGATTGATTTGAAAGTACGTTAAACAGGGTCAATATTAATAAGAGAACTTTAGGGCAAATGGGTATTATTTTAGTTAAAGTAAGTCTACTTTTTTATTATCCTAGAAAACTACAATTAATATTATATATTACAAAAGTTAAATAAACAAAATCAAATATTTGTAAATAAAAATCTAGAAATTATGTTCAATCAATATAATACTAGGTAATATATATATAATACTAATATTAATAATAATAATAGTAATATAATAATAATAATAATAATAATAATAATAATAATAATAATAATAATAATAATAATAATAATAATAATAATAATAATAATAATAATAAAAATTGGTATTTCATGAATATGAAAATTTAAGATTATTAATCCATTAAACTAAAAAAGTGAGCAAAAATTGCATATTAATACATAAGTAACTAAGTGAACACATGTTATTCTCGTTGTCATAGTATTCTTATTTTTCACCTAACTAAACACATGTTACTTGTTGTAGTCATATTATTTTTATTTTTCTACCTCTCCTATCATGCCCACATTAGAGAGATTGAAGAATCTCATAAATAATTAAATATACTGATGTTGTCTTAGTATTATGTCTTGACCTGTATTTTGATTCAAGACCTTTTATAAAACAAGTTATGAGGAGAACAATTAGACTAATTTTTTTTATAAATATAAATTTCGCTCACAATTTAAAATTTCCACCCTCCAATCACTCATTTAAAATTATTCAAATAACGCTGTTAAAATCTACCAGTTTCATAAATGTTGCATGTATACTTTTAACAACGTGCATTACCATCGTTAGGGCGATCCCTTCCCTCGCAAAATTATTCATCCAAACTCAAAACCACTTCCGTAGTGTTGTTTACAAATGTCAAAACCACAACACACCAAAATCCATTAAATTACCACAACTACTTGTTAATAATAACTACGTACTCTAGATGGAAATAAAAAATATAATCATGATCACTATTCACTTACAACGAAAAATATAATTAATTTTTTAAGTAACAATCTAATTTATTATAAGAACTAAGGTTAAAAATATATGTTTTACGTGAATCTAGTAAATCTTTTCACTAAAGAAACCCATATATTTGATTGAAATTTTTTGTTTAAGTCTTATAGCTTAGTTTACTATTATTATTTACCTTCTCTTATTAAGTTTATTATTTTGATAATCGTCTTTCTATTTTTTTTCTTAAATAGATTATTTTCTTAGTTCTTAAAAAATTATGAATAATTATATTGATTCTATAAACAAAAACAAAAGGAGCATCATATTGCCTCATTATTATAATTAATTTATTTTGGCTAACTTATAAATACTAAGTCTAGAACTTGAAAAATCAGATTAATTGTTATTAATTTGTTTTTAAAAATTTTTAAGCCTGTTAACATAGACAAAAAAAAAACATTTGTACTTTTTAATGACAAAATAAATTATTATCAATTACTATTTTAAGAGCTAAAATGCTAAATAAGAAATTGTTTTATTATTTTTAATTATATATGTTTTATCCTTTCATAGAAAGACATTTAATAAAATAGAGATAGGCAAAAAAATTTGTTCAATTCACCAGAATTCAACACGTGACTTGTAAAGTTATTGTTTATTATATAAAGCATTAAACTAAAGTTTTTTATAGGTCTCATTAAATTTATAGTATATTACAACTTTAATGAAAACTGGCAATTACACCCAATGTTTTCAATACTCTTAAAAAATATTAATTTACAAGTATTTCTAGATAACTCAATTTATAAATATACATTCATTTTTTTAGTTTCTTTTTCTTAAATTTTGGTGTGTTAACATTCTCATAACCAGGCTACGACTTAAGGATGTAAATCGATGTACAAACTTGGATAAAAAAAGTATTATTAAATACTTATTTTTTTTAACGACGAAAGTCTCAATCGTGTGAGCCCACTGTTTCCAGGCAATGTCACAAAGGTCTAGTTACGTGGACCTCCCATGAGCAACCACAACCACCCTAGGAGGAAACCCCACTAGGAAAACTCCCTGATCCTCCTCAAACCCCTATTTCGCTGCGGAAGGGTTTTGAACCCAAAACCTCTCATTTGAAAGAAATCTTGGGTACTATTGAGGCAATGTCTCATTGATTATTAAATACTTAGTTATGAGCATGATTTTTACATAGACGAATACTAGCGAAGGCTGGTACATAAATACGCCCAAATTAATTAAATGCATTAAAATAAGATAATAACTCAGTTAAACACGTCTATTCACCAAATTAATTGTATCTAACAAGTGACATATTTCAAGAATTTTACGTTATTACCAGAACCATAGTTGGTGAAAAGTAAATACCACAAGAGACCGATTATAAAACGATACGAATTGAACCAGAAAAACACACCACATGAAAATCCTAACTATAAAATAAAATTATTCACATTCCCCTTCATTTTGTGGTTTCCTGGTTCAGCCGAAACACACACTTGTGTGTGTGCATGACCGAAAGAAAGAACAAGGAGCAGCGACCATCTCGGCTTCACTTCCGGGCCTTCCGGCAGATTTACTGCAAGCCATAGCTATACCAACAGCACGCGGTAGCCATCCTTCTTACGTGTTCACCTTCACGAGATGCAATCGCCTCTCGTCAGCAGTGGCCAGTGGCGGAGCTTGGTCAACTTGAGAGGGGGCGGAAATTTTTGAAACCCGGAATATATGTTAATTTTTTGAAGCGAGGAGGGACGACACCCATATTTTTAACTAAAAATAGCATTTCGACAGAAAAATTAACACTACGGACAGAAAAAGAGGGGGCGGTCACCCCCCGGCCCCAAAGAAGCTACGCCCCTGGCAGTGGCGGAGCTTGGTCGACTTGAGAGAGGGGTGAAAATTTTTAAAACTCAGAATACATGTTAATTTTTGAAGCGAGAGGGGACGAAGCCACTATTTTTAACTAAAAATAGCATTTCGGCCGGAAAATCAACATTACGGACGGAAAAAGAGGGGGAGCGGTCGCCTCCCCGGCCCCAAAGAAGCTTAGCCCTTGCTCGTCAGTTGAGGACAGCTAGGGTTAGCCACAACGAAAGTGGTGTCAAGGTACGAACCGATCACTCTCTTGTACCGATCTTCACCGGTCTTGAAATATACTAAAAAAATATTATCATTATAAATTCTCAGATAATAATAAATAATTGCAAAAAAAATTTGAAATTATTATTCAAAATAAATGTATAAAAAAAGATTAAATGAAATAAATAGTAAAGAACTATTACAATTCTTACAAGTTAAGAAGAAATAATTAATAAAATAGATTGAAACAAAAAAAATAATAAATAAAATCATATGTATATACTGTATATGCACGCACAAAGAAAAGAAAAGAAATAAAATAATAATAACATTTTAAAAATAACGATTAAATATATATGTTTAGGTTCAAGTAAAAAGTATTATCTTAGTGAGCAGGTGAGAAGTAATCTTGACCTTTGGATTAAACATGATATTAGTATTTAAGGGAGTGTATATTTGGAAGAAATTTTATTTTAGAAGGTATATATATTCTTTATTTCTTTTACGTATATTTACTTCTTTTACGTATATTTTTAAGATCAAGCGTGTATGATTACATAAATGACTAAATCTGGAACAATTAGAAGAACTTAGATTAGCAATTTGCATCGTAATCTTCTGGCGATCAGTTACTGATCAGTTGATTAACTAAGTAATGTCGATTTCTGAAGATCCATGTGGTATGTTTATTGTTTTTGTTCGTTTGATAAATATGTTTTCTTATTGGATTGTGATTATTTTAAACTTTTACTTTGTTATCGGATGGTATTTGTTGCGAATATATGTATAATGGATCATTTTTGTGTCTAATTTTAATGACAACCATGATGTGTTGTGTCTATTGTATCATGTTTATCATTATTGTGTCTATTTTATCATGTTTATCATTGTTGTGTCTATTGTATAATGTTTATCATTGTTTGTTGTGTTATATATATGTTACATGTTCCAATTTGGGTATAATGCATGAATTATGTGTCTATTGATTATAACGAGTAATGAGATTATGTGAGGCCCCGAAACCGGGCACCTCGCAGAGGTTGGTTTTCATCATAACACATAGCTCTTAAACTAAAAACTTTCATAATCATGCAGCGGAAATGTAAACATAGTTTGATAAACAGAAATCAATAAGGTGTCTGTATCAAAACATATCGGATTGCCAAAAACCAATGGATCGTCTGCCTTGATGCCCGAGCTCCACGCCTTCTCTTATCATACCTTCAACTTGACATACATGCTAAATCAAGTCAGCTTACGCTGGTGAGTTCTAGTTTTCATAAAACAACATTAAACATACTTAACATAAACCCATTTCGTACACATAGTCCTTAACCTTAGCACATAACATCATTAACATCATCATCATACGTTCCACTGTCACCATGCGAACAGTGGGCTTATGCCGGCACAAGGCTCCATACCCAGTTATAGTCGTGGTTGACTATCATACCCAGTTATAGTCGTGGTTGACTATCATACCCAGTTATAGTCGTGGTTGACTATCATACCCAGTTATAGTCGTGGTTGACTATCATTCGTACCTTTTCCTATAACACGTATAGGAACATCATTCATTCATCATATCTGTCATGCTAGCATCATATCATCGTATTCATCGTAGCATTATAACATTTCATGCTAGTATCTTACCATCATAACATCCTCACTTTGTCCTACTATCATAGGACTCATCATATTATGTCATGCCAGTATCATTTCATCATATAATCATAACCAACTAGCAATGAATACATATCATGCTATCATCATATCATCAGATCATACATTCTGGCATTCATAAACCTTTCATACTAGCATTTTATCATCATAGCATTCTGCCCTAGCAACAAGGCACATATCATATCATAACATTTCATCGCATGCTAGCATCATTAACATCATATCATATACCCATCCTAGCCCTCTAGGACATCATCATGGCATCTACTAACTATTGTCATAGCTATCATCATATTGCATATCATTATACAATCTTCATCATGTTATGTCTTTCATAACTCATTCATCATAACTCATATATCATGCATTCGTCCTATCTAGCATACTTTCATGCATAAATCATGACAACACATAAACATGCATACGTAGTCATAGCATATCATTATTCATTCATTATCATCATGAGCACATAACATCATAGACATGACAATAAGCATGTATGCCAGCCCAAAACATTAAACATAAAATAGGACGTCTAGAACTCACCTGATAGTAGACTCTTGTTTTCCTTAGCCGAACTCCTTAGCTAGGACTCAAGGAACCTACATCATTACATTTACCGTATCACATTCCATTCTTAGGCTTAGAATTTATTCTAAGTCCTCATAGCCTACTAGTCCCCCTTACTGAATCCAAGTTCTCGAAACTTAGCCAAGAGTTCGATACCCTTGAAATTCATTAAGTCTTCATGTACACGAAATCCATGACCATTCGAAATACTAGTACACGAAATACCCAAGGTACACGAACCCCCCCCCTGGGTGTACACGAACATCCATGTGTACTCGAACTAGGGTACACGAAACCCATGTATTCGAAATTACCTTGTACGCGGAATGGCCTTGTACTCGAAATAACATTATACTCGAAACAACATTGTACTCGAAATACATGCATGATTTCGAGTACCCTCTGTACATGATTTCGTGTACTCATCATTTCGTCATTAAACATCTCAGAAATTCATCTAAGACTTTGGGGAGCTAGTTCTAGGTTCCTTAGGGTGTTACCTACACACTGGAACCTCAAAGTTCCGAACTTTATGCATAAAGGTGTGAGCTTTATGCATAAGTTCCCTTTTTGTATGCCCATCCTAACTTTTGTATAAAAATCCAGCTTTCTATATATGAATCGCTTACTTGAAGGTAGCTGATTCTCCTGGTAGAATCTCGTGCGTTTCCTTCTTTGTTTGGTCGCTCAAAGCTCGATTCTTGATGTTCTTGGACTCCTACTTCGAGTACTCAAAAGAAACTGTGCTTCCATCCAAAGGTTCTCACTATTCCCAAGGCACTGGTATTTATAGGGAGGATCCCTGTATTCGAAAAATCCTGTACACGAAAATATGGTGTACCCGAAATGTGGTGTATTCGAAATCTTCATTATTTCGAGTACACGATTTCTAAGCCCCATCTTGGTTATTTTTCGTCTATTTTCTCACAAGTTACCTATCCGTTACACGTACGTAGAATTCAAATAACTTGTATCTTAGAAAAATTTGGGATGTTACAAGTCTCCCCTCCGTACAATAGGTTTCGTCCCGAAACCTGCCTTGTTACACATCGAACAAATGAGGATACAACTCCCTCATCTCGTCTTCCAATTCCCACGTCGTGTCTGAACCCTTTCGATGCTTCCACTGAACTCTTACTTGACGAACCGTTTTATTCCGTAGCTGCTTTTCCTTCGTATCCACGATGGCAACTGGTTCTTCAATGTAGTTCAGTCGATTATCTACCTCAATGTCATCCAAAGGAACATGCGCCTGCCCGTCTGCCAAGCACTTCCTAAGATGTGACACGTGGAAGGTAGGATGAATCCCGTTCAGCTCCTCTGGTAGTTCCAGTCGGTACGCAACTTTTCCTACCCTTGCCTCTATCCGAAACAGTCCAATGTACCTCGGACTCAACTTTCCTCTCCTTCTGAATCGAATGATTCCCTTCCATGGTGATACTTTCAGCAACACTCGATCGCCAACATTAAACTCGATCAGTCGTCGGCGCTTGTCAGCGTAAGACTTTTGGCGATCTTGTGCAGCTTTCATACGTGATTTTATCACCCGTAGCTTTTCTGCCATATCAATCACAGCAGCCTTGTTTCCCATTTCTTTCTGTCCAACTTCACCCCAGCATACCGGGGTTCTACATCGTCTCCCGTACAACGCCTCATATGGGGGCATTCCGATACTAGAGTGATAGTTGTTATTGTACGAAAACTCCACCAATGGCAAGTGGTCATCCCAGCTTCCTCCAAAATCGATAATGCACGCCCTTAGCATATCCTCCAACGTTTGAATAGTCCTTTCTGACTGTCCATCCGTTTGGGGGTGATAGGCGGTACTGATGTTCAGTCTCGTTCCCATAGCATTGTGAAACTGCTTCCAAAATCTGGAAGTAAACCTCGTATCTCGATCTGACACAATGGAGACAGGAACTCCATGTCGAGTCACGATCTCTTTCACGAACAAATCAGACAACCTTTCGGACGTATACGTTTCCCTGATAGGAAGAAAGTGTGCACTCTTCGTCAATCGGTCCACAATCACCCATATGGTATCATGTCGTTTAGCTGTTCTCGGTAGCTTGGTGATGAAATCCATGGTGATGTGTTCCCATTTCCATTCCGGTACCTCAAGAGGTTGCACATATACGTATGGCTTCTGATGTTCAGCCTTCACTTGCGCACAAGTAAGGCACCTGTTCACATACTGCATCACATTAAACTTCATGCCCGGCCACCAATAATCTTTCCGAAGATCTTGATACATCTTTGTCGCACCGGGATGCACAGAATAACGTGATTTGTGGGCGTCATCTAAAATCCTCGACCGAATGTCCCCATTCCTGGGTACCCACATCCGACCGAATCGTATCTTTATCCCGTGGTCATTGTCTTCCAAGTTCTTGGCTTGGCCGAAGACACGTTCAAAACCCACATTTTCTTCTTTCAATCCCTCCTGTTGCGCCTGCTTGAGCTCGTTCAGAAAGTCTGGCGTTATCACTAAACTATACGATTTTACTCGTATGGCAGGATGATCAGTCTTGCGACTCAGAGCATCCGCCACCACATTGGCCTTTCCCGGGTGATATAGGATATCACAATCATAATCCTTTAGCAGCTCAAGCCATCGTCTCTGCCTCATGTTCAAATCCTTTTGCTCGAAGAAGTACTTCAAGCTCTTGTGGTCGGTATAGATGGTACTCCTTACTCCATACAAGTAGTGCATCCATATTTTCAATGCAAACACCACTGCAGCGAGTTCAAGATCGTGGGTCGGGTAGTTAGCCTCATGAATCTTTAGCTGGCGCGAAGCATAAGCTATCACCCTTCCCCTTTGCATCAGTACACATCCCAACCCTTGTCGTGACGCATCGGCATACACCACAAGATCATCATTTCCATCCGGCAATGTTAGAACAGGAGCTTGGGTAAGTTTCTCCTTTAGCACTGAAAACGCTTGTTCTTGGTTAGGGCCCCATTCGTACTTTACATCTTTCCTCGTGAGCTTTGTCAATGGCGTCGCTAGCTTGGAGAAGTCTTGAATAAATCTCTGATAGTAACCGGCCAAACCAAGAAAACTGCGTACTTCCGTAGGTGACTTCGGAGGACTCCATTTCATAATCGTTTCAACTTTAGCTGGATCTACCATAATGCCTTCTGGGTTCACCACGTGACCCAGAAACTGTACCTCTCGTAACCAGAAAGCGCATTTGGAGAATTTAGCATAAAGTTTCTATTTCCTCAGGATCTCCAATACCTCACGTATGTGGCAAGCATGGTCTCCCTCGTTCTTTGAATAAATCAGTATATCATCAATAAACACTATCACCGATCGGTCCAGCATCGGTCGACATACTCTGTTCATCAAATCCATAAATGCTGCGGGAGCATTCGTCAATCCAAATGACATAACGAGAAACTCGTAATGTCCATAATGCGTACGGAAAGCAGTCTTTGGAATATCCTGCTCTCGAACTTTCAACTGATGGTAACCAGATCGGAGATCTATCTTTGAGAACCAGCTTGCACCTTGCAATTGATCGAACAAGTCATCAATTCTAGGTAGAGGATACCTGTTCTTTACGGTCAACTTATTCAGTTCCCTGTAATCGATACACATACGCATGCTTCCATCTTTCTTCTTAACGAACAGCACCGGTGCTCCCCACGGAGAGACACTCGGTCGTATAAAACCTTTATCAAGGAGTTCTTATAGTTGGGTCATCATTTCCTTCATCTCAGTTGGAGCTAAACGGTAAGGTGCTTTGGCAACGGGTTGTGCCCCTGGCACTAAGTCGATCTGGAACTCAATTTCCCGTTCGGGTGGTAATCCAGGCAATTCCTCAGGGAATACATCGGGGAAGTTACACACCACGGGAACATCATCAATCGTCCTCATATCCATACGTTCCTCAATCACGTAGGCCAAGTAGGCTACACACCCTCGCCTCATCATAACATCAGCCTTGATCATCGAAATGATCTTAGGCGCATACATCGCTTTATCACCATAAACCGTCACGGAACTCCCATCCATCGCAAGTAAACATATCATCTTTCGTCGACATACAATGTTAGCCTCATATTTGGCTAACCAGTCCATACCCAAAACCACATCGAATCCTCCTAAGGTAATAAGAAACAATCGTACTGGGAACCTATGACCTCCTATCTCAACATAACAATCATCAATAGCCTCAGTCACCCTGGTCATCTTACCATTAGCCGTCTCTACATCAAATACCCGATCTATCTTCTTAACCTTCCCAGATAACCCATCACAGAAAGTAGAAGATACAAAACTCATACTGGCACCCGAATCAAACAATACAGAAGCAGGAATATTGTTGATAGAAAAGGTACCTGTGACCACATCAGGGTCCTCAATCGCATCATCCTTCGTCATCGTAAAGGCTCGTGCTTTAGCCTTCTGCTTCTCCTTTCCCTTCTCCTCTTTCTTACCCGAGCCTGAAGCATCGGCCCGTGGTTGTCTGCAGTCCTTGGACAAATGTCCCATCCTATTGCAGTTGTAGCATCTGGTAGCACTCGGGAAATTACTGGAAAAATGCCCCGTCTTTCCGCATCGAAAACATAAGTTAGTGCCCACCAAGCACTGTCCGGTGTGAATTTTACCACACTTGTTGCATCGGTTCGCATCCTCACGCTTCACCTTTTTGCCTGAAAACTTTCGTTGGTCTGTTCGACCCCTCTTAGTCCCGGAAGACTCCTTTACCCTGGTTTCCTCTTTCACTGGCTCATCGGCCATCACATCATCCCATACAATACCACTGAGTTCAACAGTGGAGTCAAAGGTCTTAGGAGCATTGGCCTTGACATGAATTCTTACTTTTGGAGGCAAGCCCTCCATATACAACTTCACCCTGCGTTCCTCGGTAGAAACCAGATGAGGAACCAGTCTTGCCATCTCATTGAAGCGTGAAGTGTACTGTCTGTGATTCAGGCTTCCCGCTTTCAGCACCAGAAACTCCCTTTCAACCTTATCCAGCTCATTCTTGGGACAGAACTGCTTTGTGACCAGTTCCTTCAGATCGTCCCAAGTCATCTTCTCCATATCGGCTGCAGACTTGGACTGTTTAATGGTGTTCCACCAGTGGAGTGCCTCCTCAACAAAAGAGTGAGCTGCAAACTTGATAGCCTGGTCGATTCGACACTCACTGATGGAGACAACAGTCTCCATCGCGGATATCCAGTGGCAGGTGGCCACAGCATCCTTCTTACCATCGAAGATCGGTGGGTTGCATCCCTTGAAGGACTTGTAATCACAGCCCTTTAGTTTCCCAGTCATGGAGTCACCGCTCTTTGTCTCGATGATCACAACTTCTTCATCTCCCTTGGAGCTTTCCTTAGTCCCCTCAGACTTTTCCTTCAATGCATCCTTTAATGCCTTAGCAATCATTGCCGGCATCTTTTCATCCATGATCTTGCAGACCTCATCAGAAATGGCCTTTACTACAATCGGCTCTAGCATGAATTCCCCTTCGTCTTCCGGTTGCTCACTGGTCTCGTTTTCTCCGTCATTGACGGGCTCTTCAGTCTCGACATGCGGTTCCTCAGCTTCCTGTGGCTTCTTTCGCGGTCTACCCTTTTGTCCGACCATTTTAACTTTCTACATAATGCAACAATTGATGAGTCAGTACAGGAATTAGTTTAGCACGAAATAAGTGTTGCAAATCGTTAACGACGTTGATCAAGTGTTATTAACCATTTACCCAACTCATAGGCTCTAAACGTTTCCCATCCCATCTCCTCAATGTGCATGACACTAACTACTTACATAACCGTACTTCTATCCTTTAACTCAACATAAACATTCGGCTCGTGGCATCCTTTCATCCGTGGTTGGCAATCCGCGTCGATTAATCCCATTCTCAGTTTAAGTCTTAGCATTTGGGATGCCAAGATCTCTCAAACCTGGCTCTGATACCAACTTGTGAGGCCCCGAAACCGGGCACCTCGCAGAGGTTGGTTTTCATCATAACACATAGCTCTTAAACTAAAAACTTTCATAATCATGCAACGGAAATGTAAACATAGTTTGATAAACAGAAATCAATAAGGTGTCTGTATCAAAACATATCGGATTGCCAAAAACCAATGGATCGTCTGCCTTGATGCCCGAGCTCCACGCCTTCTCTTATCATACCTTCAACCTGACATACATGCTAAATCAAGTCAGCTTACGCTGGTGAGTTCTAGTTTTCATAAAACAACATTAAACATACTTAACATAAACCCATTTCGTACACATAGTCCTTAACCTTAGCACATAACATCATTAACATCATCATCATACGTTCCACTGTCACCATGCGAACAGTGGGCTTATGCCGGCACAAGGCTCCATACCCAGTTATAGTCGTGGTTGACTATCATACCCAGTTATAGTCGTGGTTGACTATCATACCCAGTTATAGTCGTGGTTGACTATCATACACAGTTATAGTCGTGGTTGACTATCATACCCAGTTATAGTCGTGGTTGACTATCATTCGTACCTTTTCCTATAACACGTATAGGAACATCATTCATTCATCATATCTGTCATGCTAGCATCATATCATCGTATTCATCATAGCATTATAACATTTCATGCTAGTATCTTATCATCATAACATCCTCACTTTGTCCTACTATCATAGGACTCATCATATTATGTCATGCCAGTATCATTTCATCATATAATCATAACCAACTAGCAATGAATACATATCATGCTATCATCATATCATCAGATCATACATTCTGGCATTCATAAACCTTTCATACTAGCATTTTATCATCATAGCATTCTGCCCTAGCAACAAGGCACATATCATATCATAACATTTCATCGCATGCTAGCATCATTAACATCATATCATATACCCATCCTAGCCCTCTAGGACATCATCATGGCATCTACTAACTATTGTCATAGCTATCATCATATTGCATATCATTATACAATCTTCATCATGTTATGTCTTTCATAACTCATATATCATGCATTCGTCCTATCTAGCATACTTTCATGCATAAATCATGACAACACATAAACATGCATACGTAGTCATAGCATATCATTATTCATTCATTATCATCATAAGCACATAACATCATAGACATGACAATAAGCATGTATGCCAGCCCAAAACATTAAACATAAAATAGGGCGTCTAGAACTCACCTGATAGTAGACTCTTGTTTTCCTTAGCCGAACTCCTTAGCTAGGACTCAAGGAACCTACATCATTACATTTACCGTATTACATTCCATTGTTAGGCTTAGAATTTATTGTAAGTCCTCATAGCCTACTAGTCCCCTTACTGAATCCAAGTTCTCGAAACTTAGCCAAGAGTTCGATACCCTTGAAATTCATTAAGTCTTCATGTACACGAAATCCATGACCATTCGAAATACTAGTACACGAAATACCCAAGGTACACGAACCCCCCCCCCCCGGGTGTACATGAACATCCATGTGTACTCGAACTAGGGTACACGAAACCCATGTATTCGAAATTACCTTGTACTCGGAATGGCCTTGTACTCGAAATAACGTTATACTCGAAACAACATTGTACTCGAAATACATGCATGATTTCGAGTACCCTATGTACATGATTTCGTGTACTCATCATTTCGTCATTAAACATCTCAGAAATTCATCTAAGACTTTGGGGAGCTAGTTCTAGGTTCCTTAGGGTGTTACCTACACACTGGAACCTCAAAGTTCCGAACTTTATGCATAAAGGTGTGAGCTTTATGCATAAGTTCCCTTTTTGTATGCCCATCCTAAATTTTGTATAAAAATCCAGCTTTCTATATATGAATCGCTTACTTGAAGGTAGCTGATTCTCCTGGTAGAATCCCATGCGTTTCCTTCTTTGTTTGGTCGCTCAAAGCTCGATTCTTGATGTTCTTGGACTCCTACTTCGAGTACTCAAAAGAAACTGTGCTTCCATCCAAAGGTTCGCACTATTCCCAAGGCACTGGTATTTATAGGGAGGATCCCTGTATTCGAAAACTCCTGTACACGAAAATATGGTGTACCCGAAATGTGGTGTATTCGAAATCTTCATTATTTCGAGTACACGATTTCTAAGCCCCATCTTGGTTATTTTTCGTCTATTTTCTCACAAGTTACCTATCCGTTACACGTACGTAGAATTCAAATAACTTGTATCTTAGAAAAATTTGGGATGTTACAGATTATTCACAACAAACATATTTGTTGTGTATTACGTATCATTGTTTCTATTATGTATAGTGTGTTATTTTATTACGTATTATTATTGTGTATATTCTGTTATGTTCATTATTGTGTATTTTTGTATTTTGTTTTATGTGTTTTGCTGATCATTGTGTTATATATAAGGTATTGTGTTATTTTTGTTTTTATTGTGTTATATACATGTTCAACTGAATCATTGTTATACGTTGTTATATTATTATGTAGATTTGCCCGTTTACAATGAAGTTGGTGTTCAACATATATCCCCAAGTTCTGGAAAAATGTATTACACCCCAATTTCAAACTCTTCAGTTGTACCTGTGGTAGGTATGGTGTTTGATAGTATTGATCATGCGTTTGCTTTTTTATCATAAGTATGCTATTTGTAATGGTTTTTTCAGTAAGGAAGAGTGCAGAATACAAACATAATGATGTTATTAAATTGAAATATCTAGTTTTTTTCAAACAAGGTTTTAAAAAGGAAAGAGGATTTGGAAGTTTTAGTGATGAAAATAAGCAATATTAAAGCATAGGAGAGCATCAAAGAGAATTGGGTATGATGCACACATGAAGCTAGAGTTAGTTGATGGTAATAAGTACAAGGTATATTATTTTCAAGAAAAGCATAACCATAGTTTTGTTGAAGATGAAGATTTGCAGTTTTTAACTGCTGCGAGAAGGGTTGATCACACAAAAGAGTGTGCAATTCAAGCATTATCTACCATTAATATTGGGCTTGTAAGAGCTTTTAACATTTTGAAGAGTTTGTATGGTGGTTATGGGGATACAGGAGCTACAAAGTCTGATTTTAAGAATTATATAAGGGACCTAAATGAATACATTGGTGAGTATGATGCGAAGATGATTGTTCAACGTCTAAACAAGAAAAAGGAGAGTTTGCCCAATTTTTCATTTGATTATACTGTTAAGGAAGATGGCAGCCTAGGTGCTTTGTTTTGGGCTGATGAGGATTCCAAGAAGAATTACAAAATTTTTGGTGATGTGGTAGCTTTTGATGCCACGTATCGAACAAATAAGTATGATTTAATACTTCATTATGTTATTTTATAAATTGTGTTATATTTGGATTTATTTTTTTTTCGCTATTGTGTTTGTAGGTATGATATGGTATTTGTTCCTTTTACGGGTATAGATAACCACAATAGAAATGTTACGCTTGGTGCTGCCCTTCTTGGGTCTGAAACCGCTGATTCGTACAACTGATTATTGAGTAAATTTGTTAATGCATTTGGTTTTTCTCCTAAAGTAATTTTTACTGATCAAGATCCTATCATGAAGAAGGCTATTCAATTTGTCTTACCAAATACTCGTCACAGATTATGCATGTGGCATATTTGGGAGAAATTGATAGGGAAGGTATTGTGTTTTTGCATTTGTTACGACATATATTACTGTTTTATTATTTGTTGTAATGCCATTGTGTCTTATTTTCATTGTGTTTTTTTATTCCTTTTCATCGTTGTGTATTAGTTGCTATAATGTTATTGTGTGTTATTTCATTGTGTTTTTTTGTTGTTTTTAATCATTATGTCTTTTTTCTGTAATGTTATTGTGTCTTTTTCATTATGTCCTTTTTTATAGGTTGGAGCTATTTTATGTAATTCAACAGATTTCAAAAAAAAAGATTATGTAATATAGTATGGTTAGACAATATAGCAGCTGATGTTTTTGAGAAAGAATGACATTCAATTCTTTCTAATTATGAGCTAAGTAATCATCGTTGGTTGTCTGATATGTATAACTTTAGAAAAGAGTGGATACCTGCCTATTATTTAGATGAGAATCTGTCTGGCCTTATGTGTACTACATCAAGAGCAGAGACTGAAAATCACTTTTTTAGTCATTTTTGTAATGCAAATTCGACCTTCATTGAGTTTTATATTCATTTTGAGAAGGCAATGGAGGCACAAAGGTATGAGCATAGGAAAAATGATCATGAATCAAGATACACAAAACCAGACATATGGAGTTCATTTCTTCTTGAAGATCAAGCTGCAAAAATTTATACACAAACAATTTTCTTGGATCAGCAACTAGAGATAGACGATGCTATTAATGGTTGTGCATCAGTTAATGTAGAAACATTTGGTGAGTTTGAAAAGTATGAGTTTTATCTTTTGTACTTTTATATTGTTTATTCATGTTTTTACTATTTTTTTGTGTTATATGTCATTGTTTGTTCAATTTTTATTGTGTTATGTGTCATTGTGTTATATAATAGTGTGTTATATATCATTTGTGTTATATTGTCATACCCCCAAATTCCCACGTGCGGTTTCAAGCTGCCGGGTGTGACCTGGCCAGGATCAAAGCTCTCAGTCATATAGAACGACTCTATATGAGTTCGAAAACAAACAGTTTTTGATAACTAATTCAAGTTACAATAAGTAAAGCAGCGGCAATAAATTATTTGTTTAGCAGCGAAAAAATATAGGTAGTTATGCAGCGGAAAGTAAAATGTATCAGACACTACAATGTTTAAGTTGAATCAAAACCAAACAAATGAAATAAAAGCTTAGGATTAGAGTCTAAATGCATGCAGACTCTCTTGTGCATCTCCAAGTGCATCCTAGCTTGTGATCATCAATTACTTGAGAATACATGCGAAAATGTGTCAACATAAAGTTGGTGAGTTCATAGGTTTAAGTAATTGAAAACAGTAATAAACATATACTGGAATACATGCGAAAACGTGTCAACATATATCTGCATCAGTTACTAGAATGAGCGAACCGTACAACATTTCAGTCTGTGTGGCAATTAGAACAAGGACAAAAGGATGTGGAAAACATAAACGGTACAAGTCAGCTCGTGAGATAGCAAAGGATAAAGTTAGGGTTTGTAGTTTCTGCAAGAAAACTGGACATAATCAACGTACATGTAAGTTATACATAAAGTGCCTTCAAAGTAAAGAATCAAGTATTTCAGGAACTTCATCTTTAACTCAATAGAGAAAGTTATTGTTTCTATATTTGTTTTTCATCTTAAATTTTCATATTACTGATAATTGTAACTATTCAGAATTAGTGTTATAACACAATCAAAATTGATTAATATTTTGTGCCAATTGATCAATTGTGTCATGATAATAATTTGTATTTTTGTGTCACATATAATGTCCATTGTGTAACATGTATTTTATGTGTCATAATTTGTTAAACCAGTCATAGACTGATAATTTGTGTCTTCTTATTTTTTTTTAAACAAACCATACAATGATATTAATGTGTCAAAATAATTGCTTTACATATTACTTATACCATTTGTTTTCTTAATAATATTAATTTTTTGTTTTTGTTTTCAATTATTATATTGTGTCATAATTAATCCATTTTATAATAATTAATCAATTGTTTCATAATTAATCCATTGTGTCGTAATTAATCCATTGTGTCATAATTAATCAATTGTGTCATATAGTGTTCATTGTGTTATATATATTTTATGAGTCATACTTTACCCAATTGTATGGATCCTACTATAAGTCAATAATATTTAAATCGCTTTAAATCATAATCTATAATACCAAATTAAAACTGAGAACACAAAGTAAAATTGCTATCTTGTTTTCTTGATACGACTACATACTAATTAAAACTAGACTACATACACATTAAAAGACCAAGTTCAGTTTAAAATAGGTATTCAGTGAGCCTTTTGTATATTTTTCGTGTTGCATTTTTCTGTAACTTCCTTTTCTCCATTGGTGGAAGGTCCAAATACTTCTTCATGTCTTCCACCACATAAGATTTAACTTCATTGACATCATTCAACAAGATCTTTGCTGCATACTTTCTCCTTAAATCATTAAGCTGGAACTTTTGTTGTCCCTTTAACTCTTCAGGAATAAATCCACATTTCCATTCCTTTTCTTCTTCTCCCATATACGTTTCCATGTGTCTCATCAGAAACATGCCACAATCAATACCATTATGTGAAGTTCTCCATGGCACCTCAAACTGAGTTATTTTTTACTCCTTTATGTGTTTTGCATTTGGATGTGATACGTCATCAAGGTAAGATGAAAAGGCATCTCTCTGTGAAAAAAAAAACATTTTGTTACATTCAATATATGTATTGTGTCTTTTTATTAAAAAACTTCATATATACATACCATTTTTTCAGGCCTAGAAAGGTATTTGGCTTCATACTCAACTGATGCACTATTGTCAATCAGAATTGACTTCGTGTTTTTTATGTTGAAGCACATGAGATAATAATGATGTGACTGAACCATTGGTACAAACACAAGTTCAAAGTCATTGATGCTTGTTAATTGTTCCTTCCTCAAAACCTCTATTATATTTCTTTTGAACTCAGTTACCATTGTGCATTCATCTTTATCAAAGGTGTCCCTATGTTGTAATTCAAACAAAAACCAAAATTAAAACACAATGATAAATAACACAATAATAATACCATAATAACATATAACACAATAACAAAATAACTGGATGACATATAACACAATTATATATAACACAATGTTACATTACACAATGACACAAACACAATAACAAAATAAGATAATAAGTTATAACACAATTATATATAACACAATGTTACATTACACAATGACACAAACACAATCACAAAATAAGATAATAAGTTATAACAGAATGGCATATAACCCGATGTTATACAACACAATTCCATATAACACAATAAGGAAATAACAGAATGTGTTATAACACAAGGAGATATAACATAATATTATATACCACAATGACTTATAACATAATAACAAATTAAGAGGATCAATGATAACACGATGATATATAACACAATTCTATATAACACAATTACATAAATAAGGAAATCACATAATGACAAATAACACAATGCTATAAAACACAATTTCATATAACAAATAACAAAATATCAGAATGAGTTATAACACAATGACTTATAACACAATAACAAAATAAGAGGATCAGTCATTGTGTTTTGTTTGTATACTTACAATCTTTGGACCAGTGCAAAACAGCCTATGAATTGAATCCCTTTATCTCTTCCTCTCTTCTTGGTTTATAATATGAGCCCATGCATTTATAAAATCAACATAAACTTCCAGTCCTGGTCTCAAACTTTCAAACATTACCCTTACTGATGATATAACTCCTGAAATGAGAAAGATCAAGTCCCTGCAAAAGAAGAAAATTATCAATCTGATAATGTAATTGAGTTACCGAAATGAGCACAAACTATAACCCTAACGCAGCACGTCTGAGCCATTAGAAGAGGAGCCATCACCAGTGCCCGAATCGAAGAGGCGACGACAAGAGCTGATCGGGGATGCAATAAAACAAGTCAAGGGATGAAATAGGCCATGTTGCTCACTAAAACAAGTCAAGGGATGAAATAGTCCCTATGACTCACTGAAACAAGTCAAGGAATGAAATAGGCCCTATGACTCACTGAAACAAGTCAAGGGATGAAATAGGTCCTATGACTCATCGAAACAAGTCAAGGGATGAAATAGGCCCTATGACTTACTAAAACAATACAACGGATGAAATAGGCCCTATGGCTCGCTCAGAAAAGTCAGGGGATGAAATAGGCCCTATGACCAACTCAACAAGTCAGATTGTCGCTTCAGCTTTGATAAGAAAAACATCAGTTTTCTTCCTAACTCCTAAACAACATTCTTGAAGTTCTTGGTACTTCTACATATACTGCTTACAAGGGCCACACTATGAACTCATTAACTTTATGATAAGATTTCAAAATCAACTCTTTGTCACTCTTAGAATATCACCAAACGGACACTGTCGCTCGAGTTAAGAAGAACTAGGGTGATCATGCGAGAAGATTACCATTACGGGTGCATACGTAAATGTAACTTACATTATACTGGTGACCTTGACTGTGAATCAACCATCAACTTTGGAACTTGTAGGAAACTCCTTGACTGCTAGGTGGTCATCCACAAGTAGCTATACTAACACCCACACAATGAGTGTCTCAATCCAAGTAACATAGGAAAAACACACTCAAACCATTTAACCTATCCCTATAAGATCTACGCAAGACCCTCTAATATCATTCAACTCACGTAACTATCCCAAGTGTTATATGACTATTGTTTGAATCTTGATGTCATGAATAAACCCTGGATCCAGCAAAACCTAATCGCTCGAAGTAGGAGGAACTAGAATTATTATGTAAGGTAAATTGACGATCATGGTGCGCAATGTAATCGTGAATTTACAGTTACGCGTGAATTCTGGCAAATTCTATTGTGAGCCTATTTTCAAAACACGTACACAACTATTTGTTTATCCTTCATTCTGGTGGTTGCAACGAATCCAATTAACATGTCAGGATTCCAACATAATCTTCATCAAATTTCCAGCTATGGTTCTGGTTACTCCATGTCCATAGGACCCTCATGATGAGACTTTGCACTTCACATGGATATCTTCATGTGTAAGTCAATTCATCTACTTGTCAACACCTATACAAATTTCTTGACGAGCAAAGAACGAATTCGGATTTCATGCGCCTATTGAACGAAGGTTCAAATTAAACCTTAAAGACCACAGTAAAAACATGAAGCACCGAAAGGGCTGCTTCTAGTGTGGAAAACCAGGGCACTTCAAGAAGGACTGCCCACATCTAAAGAACAGCAACTACAACGGGAAAAAAAATGGTCCGAAGGGACGAGCCTTCTTGATTGGGGCGAAAGAAGGTAGAAGGAATCCCAACCTTGCAGCAGATACGTATCTCCTAAATGATCATTACGCTTCTGTATTGTTTGACACTAGAGCTGAGAAAAGTTTTATATCTAAGGATTTTAGTGAGATACTTGCCATAACCCCAACACCCTTAGAGGTTGAATATACAGTAGAGCTAGCTGATGGTAAACTGATTGTAACTAAGCACATTCTGAAAGAATGCAGTTTAGAGCTAGCAAGCCATAAGTTTAAGATTGATCTTATACTAGTCACACTAGGCAGTTTTGATGTTGTAGTGGGCATGGATTGGTTGTCTGAAAACCAAGATGAAATAGTTTTTCACGATAAGGTTGTACGCATACCTCTCCCTAGTTGAGAAACCTTAAACATCAATGGTGAAAGGAGCGACACTCCTCTGAACATCATCTCGTGCATGAAAGCTCACAAATGCCTATGAAAGGGATACACAGCCATACTGGCGCTTATCACCAACATGACTAAAGAAGAGAAGAAAATAGAAAATAGAAGGCATCCCCGTCGTATGCGACTATCCCGACGTATTCCCTGAGGATCTACCAGGACTCCCACCACCTCGACAAGTGGAGTTCCGCATAGATCTCGCGCCGGGAGCAGAACCTATCACACGAGCACCCTATCGACTTGCACCTTCGGAGATGCAGGAACTGTCCAATCCACTACAAGAGTTGTTGGACAAAGGATTTATTAGACCAAGCTTCTCACCATGGGGAGCTCCGGTCTTGTTCATGAAGAAGAAGGATGGCACGTTTCATATGTGCATCGACTACCGTGAGTTAAACAAAGTGACAATCAAGAACCGTTACCCCTTACCTTGCATTGACAATCTATTCGATCAACTGCAAGGATCAAGTTACTACTTCAAGATCGATTTGCGATCCGAGTACCATCAACTGAGAATTCAAGAGGAAGATATCTCCAAGACAACTTTTCGTACTCGGTATGGCGACTACGAGTTTTTGGTCGTGCCATTTGGGCTGACTAATGCACCCGCAGTATTCATGGACCTCATGAATATGGTGTGCAAACCCTACCTCGACAAGTTTATCATTGTTTTCATTGACGATATCCTCATATACTCAAAGATTCAGGAAGAACACAAGGAGAATCTTCAATTGGCTCTTGAACTGTTACGGAAAGAGAAGCTATACGCTAAACTTTCAAAGTGCGACTTCTGGATTCGGGAAGTCCAAGTTTTGGGACATGTTGTTAATAAAAAAGGAATACACATGGATAAATCCAAGATAGAGGCCATCAAGAACTGGGAAGAACCAAAGACCCCAACTGAGGTGCGACAATTCCTAGGCTTGGCAGGCTATCATCGACGATTCATCGAAGGATTTTCCAAGATAGCCCAACCACTCACAGCTCTCACCCACAAGGATAAGAAATATCTCTGGACTGACAAGCAAGAAGCTGCATTCCAACTTCTCAAGCAGAAGCTATGTAGTGTACCTATCTTATCTCTTCCTGATGGAACAGACGATTTCGTTGTATACTGTGATGCATTTATACAAGGACTCGGTTGTGTGTTAATGCAGCGAGAGAAGGTCATCGCATATGTTTCTCAACAACTGAACATCCACGAGAAGAATTACACCACCCACGACTTGGAACTTGGAGTCGTGGTATTCGCACTCAAGATCTGGAGGCATTACCTGTATGGTACGAAGTGTACTATATACACTAATCAAAAGAGTCTCCAACACATATTCAAGCAGAAGGAACTGAACATGCGACAGCGTCGCTGGCTCGAACACTTAAACGACTATGAGTGTGCTATCAAGTCACCCAGGGAAGGCCAATGTAGTGGCCAATGCCTTAACTCGGAAGAATTCCCTGAAATCCAAGAGGGTACGAGCTTTACAGTTCACCATTCATCCCAATCTCCCTGAGCAATTACGCAACGCTCAAGTGGAGGCACTAAAGAAAGAAAATTTAGTGGCCGAATCATTAAGGGGAATGGAGAAACAACTTGAGGTAAAAGCCGATGGCCTACACTATTTCATGGAACGCGTCTGGGTTCCACTTCACGGGAGCTTACGAGACCTTGTGATGGAAGAGGCTCATAAGTCTCGACATTCCACTCACCCTGGATCTGATAAGATGTATCATGATCTGAAATTCATTTATTGGTGGCCAAACATGAAAGCCGATATCGCCACCTATGCGAGCAAATGCTTGACTTATGCCAAAGTCAAGGTTGAGTATCAGAAACCATCTAGATTACTCACACAACCAGAGATCCCCATGTGGAAATGGGAACAAATCTCCATAGACTTCATTACCAAATTGCCTCGTACTCCTAGTGGATGTGACACTTTCTGGGTAATTGTGGACCGACTAACCAAGTCAGCACATTTCCTTGTGATCAAGGAAAATGACAAGATGGAAAATCTAGCCATAATCTATGTCAACAAAGTAATCTCGCGACATGGAGTGCCAATCTCCATCATCTCTGATCGAGACGCGAGGGTCACTTCGAACTTCTGGAAATCATTGCAAAAATCGCTTGGTACGCGGTTGGATATGAGTACAGCATACCACCCACAAACGGATGGCCAGAGCGAACGCACCATACAAACTCTCGAATATATCCTACGAGCGTGCGTAGTAGACTTCGGTAATAGCAGGGAAACTCACCTGCCATTGGTGGAGTTCTCCTATAACAACAGCTACCACACAAGTTTAAAGGCAGCGCCTTTTGAGGCCCTCTATGGCAGGAAATGTCGATCACCCATCGGTTGGGCGAAAGTGGGCGACAGTCAGCTCACTGGCCCTGAACTAGTACACGAAACTACGGAGAAGATTGTGCAAATCAGAAACCGTATGGCAACATCTCGCAATCGTCAAAAGAGCTATGCCGACAAACGCCGAAAGCCTTTAGAATTTCAGGTAGGAGACATAGTCCTTCTGAAAGTTTCGCCGTGGAAAGGCGTTATTCGTTTTATGAAACGAGGCAAACTGAACCCACGGTATATTGGACCGTTTGAGATCTTGAAGCGGATTGGTCCAGTGGCATACCAACTCAACCTACCAGCCGAACTCGATGGAGTTCACAACGTATTTCATGTCTCTAACATGAAGAAGTGTTTATCCGATGAGACACTTGTGATTCCACTGAATGAGATCCAGGTGGATAAACAACTACGGTTTGTGGAAGAGCCGGTAGAGATCATGGACAGTGAGGTCAAACAACTCAAACAGAGTCGCATTCCGATTGTCAGAGTCCAATGGAACTCGAAACGCGGACCTGAATTCACGTGGGAACGTGAAGATCAGATGATGCGCAAATATCCCATCTCTTCAAACAGGCAACGTCGAACGCCGACAACAACGAATAAATTTCGGGACGAAATTTCCTTTCAACAAGGGCATGATGTGACAACCAGGAAATTTTTGTTCTCAAACACTACCAACAACAGACAAATTTCGAGACGAAATTTCTTTCTACAAGGAGATGATGTGACACCCGGCTATTTCAGGTAAATTGCAACCTTACGCTCTCTGTATTTCACATTCATACTTGTTTCATTTCCTTTGATTTTGTTTAATTAGATGAGTTAAACACAAACAACTGCGAAACGATAGTTTGAGGAACTATGAAATCGTACATTGCACCAGGAAACCATGTGTGGTAAACACAAACACTAAACAATAATTTGGGGAATTATTAAATTGAGCATTACATGTTGATGATGTCTAATCAAACATGCAATCATTTTGGAAAACACAAACACAAACTATCATCGATAATTCGAGAAATTATCGAAACACACACGAGTCTCACGAACGTTGGTAAACAATTGAACAATTGAAATAATCGAACAATATTACATGAAATGAGAACATAGGACAAATAAACCCGAAAAAAAACTCGAACAAGTCTTGAATCGATAAACGAAGCCTGAACGTCGAACCGGAACGCGAAACGATCGAAATAAAGACAAAACTGGAACTAAACGATCCGGGCGGGGCGCCAGAGGCCAGACGTCGGCACTAGGCTATGCGCCCCAACATTCCGGGTGTAGCTCCTGGAACCAGACGTCGGCACCAGGCGATGCGCCCCAGACCATCAGATCGCAAAAATTGTTAAAAACTCACCCAACTCGTTTGGAACCATTTCTACCCTATTTTTTCAAACTCCACACGAAATTTCTCTGCCAAAACACTACCAAACCAGTTCTCAACCTCCTACCATCACTCCCTAAGCCATTTCTTGACATTCTTGGTGTTCTTGGAGTCCTTGGAGCTTAAAGAAGATTGCGAGAAGCCATCTACAAGCAAGGAAGCTATCAACAATCATTTCCAGGAACTTGTAGCCTCTATTCAGCTTCAATCTCACCATCTAAGAGCTTCTAAGGTAGTTTTACATGCTTATCTATAGTTAGATCGCACATGCAAAGTGTAAAAACACACATGCAAGTGTGTTTGATCACATGTAACTCCGATCCGCTCACATGCACGAGTTTTTAGTTGGTCTTGAGTGTTTATTGATGGATTTTGAATAAGATTGATGATAGAAATCATATAGGATTGGGTCTTGTTGATTTGATGACGATTTTATGCAACTTACTATATTAGGAAACTTTTTAGTTGCATGTTGGTGATTTGTGATGATCTAGACATGTTAGACATGTCTAGATGGTGTCAAATGTATATTGGAGTGTTTAGAAACACATTTGGGTATTCGATTTTGTGAAAATACAGTTTTGTGACAAACTTACTATTTATGGAAACTTTTGTAAATCCAAAGAGGGGTTTTGATATTTTAAGATGTTTTGATGATTTGTGATTATTGAAATATGTTTAAAAATGATTTCTAAACATATTGGGAACTTTGATTTTTGAAAATGGATCTCTAAACGAATACTTACTATTTTAGGAAACTTTATTTGGGTAAAATGGCATAAATGGTGATTTATGCACAAACGGTATGTTTTAAGTGTTTAAATATGTTTTTACAAATATACTAGAGTTATTAGTTTTATGAAATAAGATTTCAGAACTACACTTTCCTAAAATGGTAACTTCTACGATTCTTACACGTTACTTAAGTGAACGTTGTACAATTAGAGTCATAGGATGCATGTTGGTGTCCTACTTGTATTTATGACACATAAATGAACTAAACACAACACACGCATCACCAACGATTCGTCGAGTCAACACAAGTCAACGCACACACTTGGTTGAGCACACCGACACCTGGAGTTGTATGGGATACAACACACAACAGAACACATACTCATGACCTATACGATTATAGGTACTAGCACTCGCAGTCGCGAACACACTTAAACCAGAACTGCTTTACCAGGTGAGTTCACGACCCCTTTTTATCTTTTCTACCTTTGGGGGAGAAAACACTGCAATTATAAAATGTTTTATGAACAACTTATTTCGATTACGTATGGACATGCTTTATCACTATATGTACATGTGTGGCACACATCACAAACTCAAAGTCCCCGCAAACACACGTTGGACCGTTAGTAGCGCAGAGCGGCTAGCGTGGTAATCTTGGATAGTACTATTTGGGCCTGACAAACCCCACCCATCGCGCTTGGGAGGCCAACCCGACTGGAGGTCGGAATGGGTGCAATATTGACCAACACACATTGCCACAGTCTTGTGACGGACATGGTGGGAGGCACACAGTCAGCTTTGGTAGGAACCCACATATAATATAACTGTATTGACTAGCTATCAATCGATACTGCATTGTAATGATATGTAATCCAGCAACATTTACTTTAAACATTTTGATGTTTACTGCTTATGAAAAACATGTTGTCGCACCCCGAGAAATCCCGTCCCTTCCGGGGCGCGAGCGGCAACAGATTGTCAGGATCGCAGTCTCCGGCCTCACAACTTGCGAGACCTACATGTCTGGTTACATACGTACATCCAAAAACTTGGATAAAATAATTTTTGTAAAATCAGAGTTGCGGAAGTTTAAAGGTATCAACATAGATAAAGTTCATAAGTTGCGGAAGCGTTAATTAAAAGGTTTCAAAACAACACAAGTTTAATGTTTGCGGAAGCGATTAAAGATGTTAAATTTTACATAACATAACAAATGATAGATGTTTCTCAAAACGTCCTAAGACACTAGAGCCGATGCATGGGACTCCGCCTAGCATCCTATCCTTGTGTGCGTGCCTTAGTTACCTGAGAAAACATGCGAGTAAAAGGTCAACACAATGGTTGGTGAGAGCACAGGTTTGTAATCAGCATTAAACATCAAAATGTTTAAAGTAAATGTATGCAGGTCTACTTTTCAATACAATGCAATATCAATTGATAGCTAGTCAATATGTGTTATATCATATGCGGGTTCGCAACCGAAGCTAATATGCTGCCTCCCGCCATATCCATCCAAGATATGGCAAATGTTGTTTTGGTCAATTATGCACTGTTCCGACCTCCAGTCGGGGTGGCCATACGGCTCGCAACAGTGGGGCTTGTCAGGCCCAAATAGTACTATTCAGAATTACCACGCTAAGCGCCACGCGCTACTAACGGTTCGAGGTGTGTTTAATGAGGACTTATCAGTTTGGTGGATGAATGCCACACATATGCATATACGATATTAGCATGTACAAAAGAAACCAAAAGTGTGTAAGTTGTTCAAAAGTAATTTGTATGCAATGTTTTCTCCCCCAAAGGTAGAAAATAGAAAAAGGGGCCGTGAACTCACCTGATTAGCAGTTCCGGTGTGTTTGTGTGTTCGCGTCTGCGAAAGCTAGCAATCCTGCTAGTAGGCACCTATAACCATATAGGTGTGAGTATGTGTTCTGTGTTGTGTTGTATCCCATACAACTC
This sequence comes from Mikania micrantha, assembly GCA_009363875.1. NCBI lineage: Eukaryota > Viridiplantae > Streptophyta > Magnoliopsida > Asterales > Asteraceae > Mikania > Mikania micrantha. The sequence goes on from CM018691.1 coordinate 97,415,334, forward strand.
CAAGTGTCGGTGTGCTCAACCGAGTGTGTGTGTGTTAACTAGTGAGACTCGATGAATCGTTGGTGACACGATTGTTGTGTTTATGTGCCTTGATGCATATAAGACACCAAAATGCATCTTATGACTCTAATCACATAAGTTACCATTTTTAGAAAGTTTCCAATTTAGGAAGGTGTGGTCATGAAATCCCATTTCATCAAGTTAATCATTCTAGTATGTTTGTAAAAACACGTTTATATACTTAAAACATGTCGCTTGCGCATAAATCACCATTTATGCCGTTTTACCCAAATAAAGTTTCCTAAAATAGTAAGTATTTGTTTAAAAGCTCGTTTTCACAAATCGAAGTTTCCAATGTGCTTAGAAATCATTTTTAAGCATATCCCAATACTTAAAGTTCATCAAAATGCCTTAAAACATCAAAAGCCCTCTTTTGATTTCTAAAAGTTTCCATAAATAGTAAGTTTATACAAAACCATGTTTTTGACAAAATCAATTATCCCAATGTGTTTCTAAACACTCCAATACACATTTAACAACATTTAGACATGTCTAACATGTCTAGATCATCACAAATCCAAGACTTGCTACATAAAAGTTTCCTTTTATGGCAAGTGTACCAATACATCATCAAATCAACCAATAACTCAATCAAAGCTCAATCTAACATTCTACTACTTTAAAATCAGTAAATCTATAACACCTATACAACAAATCACCAACAAATTTGAGCACAATAACCATAAGGAGTTGCATGTGGGTTTTTAGCCCTTGCATGTACGATCTAACACTAGGAAAACGTTTAGAACTACCTTAGAAGCTCCTTGATGATGAGATTTGATCTGGACAGAAGCTACAAGGGGTTGATGATGGAGTTTCACTTGTGGATGGCTTCCAAGAGTTCCCTTTGAGCTTCAATGGCTTCAAGACGATCTCAAAGATGATTCCAGAGGCTTGGATGGTTGATTTCCAGTGTTTTTGGTCGAGAGAATAAGGGAGGGTTCGGAGAAGATGAGGGAAAACCGATTGGAAATGAATGGGGTTGGTTTATATAGAAATTTTCGATCTGCATGGCCTTCGCGTACCGCGAAGGCCGATCAAAATTCATCATCGCGTACCGCGATAGGATTCAGGAGTTTCGAATCCCGGTTTGCTTCGCGTACCGCGAAGATTTTCGCCGAAGGGGTATCGCGTACCGCGACGGGTCCATAAACTTGTTTTTCGATTTCGTTGATACGATTTCGCTCGTACTTGATTCCTAACGTTTATCCTAAACACCTAATACGTGTTTAGCACATAATCATGTAATAACATATAAGTTTGATTGGTCACCAACGTTCGTGAGACTCGTGTGTGTGTTTCGATAATTCCTCGAATTATCTTCGATAGTTTGTGCTCGCGTCTAACGAAGTGTTTGCACGCTTGATTAATCCTAATCAACGTGTGATGCACAATTCAATAATTCCCCGAATTATTGTTTTGTGTTAGTGTTTTGTTTGCTACACTTGGTTTCCAAAACTAATGTGCAATGTACGATTCGATAGTTCCTTGAACTATTGTTTCGTAGTTGTTTGTGTTCAACTCATCTAATTAAACATAATTAAATGAAATGCAACAAGTATGAATTGTGAAATGTAAAGAATGTTAGAGTTGCAATTTACCTGAAATTGCCAGGTGTCACATCATCCCCTTGTTGAAAGAAATTTCGTCCCGAAATTTGGTTGTTGTTGGTAGTGTTTGAGAAGCAGAAGTGTTTGAGAAACACAAATTTTCCGGTTGTCACATCATCCCCTTGTTGAAAGGAATTTCGTCCCGAAATTTATTTGTTGTTGTCGACGTTCGACGTTGTCTGCTTGAAGAGATGGGGATATTTGTGCATCATCTGGTCTTCACGCTCCCACGTGAATTCAGGTCCGCGTTTCGAATTCCATCGGACTTTGACAATAGGAATCTTACTCTGCTTGAGTTGTTTGACCTCACGGTCCATGATTTCTACCGGTTCTTCCACGAACCGTAGTTGTTCATCCACCTGGATCTCATCCAGTGGAACTACAAGTGTCTCATCTGATAAACATTTCTTCAGATTCGAGACATGAAATACGTTGTGAACTCCGTCGAGTTCGGCTGGTAAGTTTAGTTGGTATGCCACTAGACCAATCCTTTTCATGATTTCGAAAGGTCCAATATACTGTGGGTTCAGTTTGCCTCGTTTTCCAAAACGAATGACGCCTTTCCATGGCGAGACTTTCAGAAGGACTTTGTCTCCTACCTGAAATTCCAGAGGTTTTCGGCGTTTGTCAGCATAGCTCTTTTGACGATCGCGAGCTGCTGCCATGCGGTTTCTGATTTGCACGATTTTCTCCGTAGTTTCGTGTACCAGTTCCGGGCCTGTGAGCTGACTGTCGCCCACTTCCGCCCAACAGATGGGTGATCGGCATTTCCTGCCATAGAGTGCCTCAAAAGGCGCTGCTTTGATGCTGGTGTGATAGCTGTTGTTGTAGGAAAACTCCACCAACGGTAAGTGGGTTTCCCAGGTAACTAATTAAACATAATTAAATGAAATGCAACAAGTATGAATTGTGAAATGTAAAGAATGTAAGAGTTGCAATTTACCTAAAATTGCCGGGTGTCACACATGTGCTCTCACCAACCATTGTGTTGACCCTTTTACTTGCATGTTTTCTCAGGTAACTAAGGCACGCGCACAAAGAACTAGGATGCTAGGATGGAGTCCATGCATCTACTTTAGTGTCTTAGGACATTGAACATTTGATATTATTTTGATATGTCATGTATTGCTAAACATCTTAGGACATTGAACATTTGATATTATTTTGGTATTATTTTAATAAATTTAAAAGGTATTCAATTTTTCAATTTTTATTTAATTATTTTTTATGAATTACATCAATTTGTTAAGGTTAGGGTATCTACACACCCCGAAAACATATTTTAACACCTTGCCACCACCCATATGCCTTGTAGAGGTCACTACGGGGCGTTTTGGTCGACAATCTTAACCGAGTCAGACTTCAGATGTGAGATAAATACCTATACGCCACGTAGTGAACACTACGTGACGTATAGGGTTAAAAAAATTAATTTGGTTGTTTTAGGGTGTGTAAACATGTTTTTTGAGGTGTAAAAATTTAATAGTTTTGTTTGAAAATTGTATTTTATATTTTGCGGTCTCACGGTACAAGTCTCGTATAAGGCACAAGAAACCAATGTTCTTCTGGTGCAGGTTTGATATCAAACCAGTTTATGCTACGATGTAGTGCGCCATATAAATTTGGGTCCATCGAGTTAAAAACATATATGTATGCTTCGCGATGGATGTCCACCTCTTGAGAGGTTTAATCAAGTCTGTGTCACATAATTCAATACTCCTGAAATAAAAAAAACAACTATGACATAAAAAAACGTAATTTAAACAAAAATAATGATAATGATATTTAATGACACTTACTTTGACGGTTATCTGCGACTACTTGTTCGTAAAGACGGTTGTAGTTATAGTCGTAAATTTCTGGGGATGAAGAGACACAAATTCCCCCAACGACCCTTAATTTTTTTCCAATCACCGTCTAAAAAATTTTCCTTGCAGTGTTTGGTGATATTTTCACTTATATGCCACCTGCATAAATACCTGGAAGTGTCTGGAAATACCTTATGACATGCACTAATCAGAGCAAGGTCTCTGTCATTTATTATGACGCGGGTCTCCATACACTTAGCTAGCATCTCTTTAACCTTTCTAAAACCCAAAGATAGTTTTCCTTTTTCTCTTTACTCATGAACATGTGTGCGATACAGAACATATGGTGTGTTGAGATAACACCAACTATCTGTACAAAAGGAAGTTTGTACATGTTAGTCTTGTAAGTCGCGTCAATCATCAGAACATGTGGGAACGCACGCCACCAGGTGTATGATTTTTTAGGACAAAAGAAAATCTCCTCCATGACATTTTTGTCGAAGTTTTCCCGAGTATAATATACGTAGTTTTTCGTATGTAGCAAGTTCTCTAAGACTTGCATTGGGGTTGATCCGACTTTTTGTTTATTTTTTTTTTGCATGTTGTATATGTCTCTACGGATGGACATATATTGCTAAACATTTGATATTATTTTGATATGTCATGTATTGCTAAACATCTTAGGACATTGAACATTTGATATTATTTTGGTATTATTTTAATAAATTTAAAAGGTATTCAATTTTTCAATTTTTATTTAATTATTTTTTATGAATTACATCAATTTGTTAAGGTTAGGGTATCTACACACCCCGAAAACATATTTTAACACCTTGCCACCACCCATATGCCTTGTAGAGGTCACTACGGGGCGTTTTGGTCGACAATCTTAACCGAGTCAGACTTCAGATGTGAGATAAATACCTATACGCCACGTAGTGAACACTACGTGACGTATAGGGTTAAAAAAATTAATTTGGTTGTTTTAGGGTGTGTAAACATGTTTTTTGAGGTGTAAAAATTTAATAGTTTTGTTTGAAAATTGTATTTTATATTTTGCGGTCTCACGGTACAAGTCTCGTATAAGGCACAAGAAACCAATGTTCTTCTGGTGCAGGTTTGATATCAAACCAGTTTATGCTACGATGTAGTGCGCCATATAAATTTGGGTCCATCGAGTTAAAAACATATATGTATGCTTCGCGATGGATGTCCACCTCTTGAGAGGTTTAATCAAGTCTGTGTCACATAATTCAATACTCCTGAAATAAAAAAAACAACTATGACATAAAAAAACGTAATTTAAACAAAAATAATGATAATGATATTTAATGACACTTACTTTGACGGTTATCTGCGACTACTTGTTCGTAAAGACGGTTGTAGTTATAGTCGTAAATTTCTGGGGATGAAGAGACACAAATTCCCCCAACGACCCTTAATTTTTTTCCAATCACCGTCTAAAAAATTTTCCTTGCAGTGTTTGGTGATATTTTCACTTATATGCCACCTGCATAAATACCTGGAAGTGTCTGGAAATACCTTATGACATGCACTAATCAGAGCAAGGTCTCTGTCATTTATTATGACGCGGGTCTCCATACACTTAGCTAGCATCTCTTTAACCTTTCTAAAACCCAAAGATAGTTTTCCTTTTTCTCTTTACTCATGAACATGTGTGCGATACAGAACATATGGTGTGTTGAGATAACACCAACTATCTGTACAAAAGGAAGTTTGTACATGTTAGTCTTGTAAGTCGCGTCAATCATCAGAACATGTGGGAACGCACGCCACCAGGTGTATGATTTTTTAGGACAAAAGAAAATCTCCTCCATGACATTTTTGTCGAAGTTTTCCCGAGTATAATATACGTAGTTTTTCGTATGTAGCAAGTTCTCTAAGACTTGCATTGGGGTTGATCCGACTTTTTGTTTATTTTTTTTTTTGCATGTTGTATATGTCTCTACGGATGGAGACGTTGTCAGGATTCTGTTTCTTTATGCTGCAAAGTATGTTGCGTGGCTCCATGTGTTGCGCAGTCAGATGTTGTACCATATTTTGTTCATGCTCGGACAATCTTCTAACAAATGGGCGTCCCTCAAGATTTTGAGCAGGTTCATGGTTGTGTATGTCATTTCTGACCTGAAGCTTCCAACCATAAGAATCGCTTTCATATATCCCTATTAATTTAAATTGACAACTGATTTTTTTGCTACCGGTACGCCTTAAGATGGCCGTACTATTGTGTTCACCACAACGATCACACACAAGCTAAATTTTGTTAAACACATTAGTCCCCTTCTTTTTCTTAGATCGTCCGGTAACTACGACGTATCCATTATCAAGTGCTCTACTTTTCACCCATGCCATCGACTCTTTCACATAAATGAATATCTGAGAACAATGTTGTCATTAAACTAATGTACATCTAACTAAAAAGATGTGAAAAATATATTACCTCATTGGTATTCCAGTCCATATTTGGGTATACAATGTCAGATTGTTCCTCTTTAACCGCAAATTAGGGTGGGTATGATTGTTCACCAACGTAACATTCCCTGTTAACGTCATCGTCAACGCAAGGTTACTGGTTCAAATCAAATTGTCAGTACGAAGTTTGAGCCGCAACCTCTTCGTTAAGATCTAGCAATACTAGTCTAGTTGGAGCCTCAGACGAATGTACACCAGTCTCATCCTTAAAAACATTATGATTATTTTATCATTTGATTAATAACAAAAACAACTAAACTACAGTTTTATGCCTGATAAGTTTCTTCCACTCGTGAAACGTTGGAATATTGACCGAAGAAAAAGTTTCCGTCCCACCACGACATTTTTCTAATAAAAAATATGCTAGCAAAAAGTAAATCTTCTAATAAACGAAACAAGAGAAAACTTGTTCAACTTAATATCAAATGATTCACAAACGAACGTTTATATCGTCGACGAATCGTTACTTACTTTACTTCAAAGAATTTTATGCACGTTTTAAACATTAAACGACACGTATTGCTCACAACGGGGCGTTTAGGGAAACCCTAAACACCACATTTTGGTCAAAATGTGGCGTTTGTGTCCCATCATCTGACATGGTCATATCATGTCGGTGCTTTTTGCAGATCATCGCACCAAAACGCCACATATAGGTCACTACGTGACGTTTAGGTCAAATCATTGTCATCTCGCCTGACCGATGTCGTACATAGGTCTAGTATACGCCTCGTAGTGGTCACTAAACATGTTTTCTGGGTGCAAGTTTAACACCAGCCTTTTTTAAATATTTTTAGAGACGAAAAGTTTTTATAAAACTTGTATTTATTAGTAATGTTATTAATTAAAATTTTATTTTATTATGTATATATATAAATATATAAACATTATTTTATAATAAATTATGACATTTTTCTGTTATTTAGTTTTAAAAAAAATCTTTTTTAATTTTTTTATAACGTTATTATATTAAAAAATGTTTAATTATTGTTTTAAATGATAAACAATATTTGTATTTTAAAAAATAATTTAAAGTTCAAATTTTTGAAAAACATCAAATTAGTTTTATTAAGTAAAAGATGTTACCTTTTTTTTTTAAGTTGTGAGGTTTTAAATTAACCTGTTGACTCGTAAATTGTTTTTAAAGCTTGAGCATGTTTACTAATTTAAAATAATTTATTAAAATGCAAACCTAGATTGATTTGTATAAAGTTTGGTCAAGTTTTATATTTTCTAAAAGTAATATTAAAAAATAAAAATTTAATTTTGTTAAATATTAAAAGGATTTTTAATATAAATTTAAAATAAATTTATAAAGATATCAAAAGTATATTACTATTTTTTTTAATTCATAAATAAATTTGTTGTCACATAGTAATATACAAATTGTTAAATTAAAAAAAAAATTGGTTAGTGGCTATTTTGTCAAACTGAATCGGTGGTCATTTTATGATTTTTCACATCCATTGTTTTGAAATTAAAATAAAATAAAATAAAATAAAATAAAATAAAATAAAGGTAGAGTTGGGTTGATTATAGGGTTGTCATAACGGGTCAGACACGACCCGTTAAGGCACGACACGTTAAGACACGAAACACGAACTGGTAAGACACGAACACGACATGAATTCTTATCGTGTCTGTTTTTTCAAACACGAACACGACACGTTAAAAACCCGTAAACACAAAAAGACCCGTTAAGGAACCTGTTAAGAATTAACACGATAAATGACCTGTTAAAGAACCTGTTAAAACCCGTTAAAGAACCTGTTAAGAAACCTGTTAAAGAACTAAGGTTAGACAATTGGAAATTTTTTAAAGCTAATCGGTTACACATATGGCCATATATTTTATTATATTATTTATTTTAAATTTTAAACAAGTCTTAACATGTCTTAACGGGTCTTAACAAGTCTTAACTGATCTTAACAGGTCTTAATAGATCTTAACAGGTCTTAACGGGTCTTAATGGGTCTTAGCGGGTTTTACCTGTTTAGCCACGAAAAATAAACAGGTCTTAACGTGTCGACCTGTTTTAGACACGAAACATGTTAAGGGTAAACACGAAATATGTTAAAGTCGTGTCGTGTTGTGTTAACGTGTTCGTGTCTGAAATTGCCAGCCCTACTTGATTAGCTTGTCTCATAATAAGACGGATTCTTCTTCTAAAGCTTAGATTGATGAATTCCAGGCAAGAAGAAGGAGAAATTAGAAGTGACAATCAAGAGTTTGAGCAATTTCAATGGTTACAGAAAATGTTTGGGGCGTGTGGAGCATAAAAAACTGAACCGTCCATCGATTTTCTTTGTTTGAACTTTCAATTTTCAAACATTCTAAATGCATGGGCTGCTCCAAAAGTTGTCTAGAAAGAAGGATAAATCAGGTAGGAACTTTGAATTCGTTAAATTTGGGAGTGTAAAGGATGGTTTGTTCTTGGAGGCTAAGCTTAAGAACAACAAGATTGATAACAAGAACTCGGTTGTGTTCTTCAAGAGGTGTTTGTTTGTATGTTAATGATTACTAAAAGGCTATCTCTTAATGATTCATAGTTTTTTTAATGAATATTAGTCTTTTAGGGGTTGTTTGTTTACCTTTTAATGGAACCATTCAGCACTTAACCATTCAGCGCGTTTGGTTTAAATTAAATAACCTATTAATGATTCAGTTCAGCACTTAATCATTCAGCACCAATACCATGCTGAATGGAAAATACATACCATTCAACACTTAGGGGCCGTTTGGTAACGTCTGAACCATTAATTGCTGAATGGTTAAGATGTCTGAATTGTTAAAAGGGTCTTAACCATTAAGTGCTGAACCGATTAAGACTGTTTGGTTCCACATCTGAATAGAAAATAAAAAAAATTTACCCATTTTATTTAAAAAACCTAAATATCACGATTGTTCATCACCTCCGATTCTTAAATCAAAAGCCCAGGCCTCAAGTCTACCTCCGATTCTTAAATCACGATCGTGCTGACCTCAGCCCGACCTCCCCCGCTGTCGCCATCTCTCCTCCGCCGCAGCCCCGGCCTCCACCACCGTCATCACCATCGCCATCAACGTCAGGGTCGCCTTCGCCTCCACCACCGTCATCACCGATTCTTAAATCAAAAGGGGTTGTGAACCAGGGCTCCTCCACCACCGTCATTACCGATTCTTAAATCAAAAAGGGGTTGTGTACCAGGGCCGATCGTCGACAGATTCAGACTCCACACCCTTGGTTGTCTTCACCCTTCGGTCGTCGTACCCTGCGGTGGAGTGGCGACGGTGGAGAGGAGGAGGTGGAGTGGCGACGGTGAAGCGAAGGCGGCAGTGGAGCGGCGACGGTCGTCGCACCCTTGGTCGTCTTCACCCTTCGATCAACACCAAGCCATCCCCATTCAGACATGGTTTTCCCATTCAGACTCCACACCAAGTCTGAATCATTCAGATGTTGATTCAGACATTTTTGCTCGTTCAGATATGCTTTTTTCACGAAAAAAACGGTCTGAATCTGAACTATTCAGATTCAGACCTATTCAGATACAAAAAAACAGTCCCTTAATGATTTAGTTCAGCACTTAATGGTTCAGACCCTCTTAACCATTCAGCACTTAATGATTCAGATATAACAAACAGCCCCTTAATCATATAGACTTATCTCTTAATCATTTATATGCTATTAACTATTAAGAGGTATCATCTTAACGACTATTAAAAGAGCAAGAGACTACCAAACATAAGCGAATATGACATGTTCAAGAATAAAGTGGAGGATCCTAGCCCACATAATCAATTAATCATCAAAGACCGGTGGCCTAGCCAAAAGCCCAAAAGCCGTTTTGCGTTTAGACTACACACTTTGCTTTAGGTTGGTATTTATTTATTTTTTAAAAAAAAGAAAAGGTCATGAAAAATGTCTAACCTGGTTGTAGAAGAGACCCAAAGTCATCACAAGGCCACCCAAAGTAATGTCACATGGCATTTTTCTATAGTTCATATATTTTACTTTTCTACTTTTTTTTTACAATTAGTTTTATGTGTAATTTAGATTTTCTTTTCTTAATATCAATAATTATTAAATAACTTATATAATTTAACTTCTTTTCAAAAAATTAATCACACAATCTTGTTTATTTATTTTTTGTGAACATCTCGTCATAAATTTAACAAAGTTATTTTCAAAATAAAAAATAGCAAAAAAACTAGTCTGTTTATTTTTTTCGAGATAAATTATTTTTTCAATAAAATAGCCATAAATCATATATATATATATGATAAATATTAATACAAATTGAGTTGGGTTAGGTTGTGAATATGTGTGGAAAAGTAAGTTAGATTGGATCGTGTATGTGAAATAGAGATCAATTATTTTTTTTATTAAAATTTTAGGTGGTGTTGGGTCAATAGTGCATTGAAAAGAGACGGGCCCAAATCCACTAGCCCTATAACATATAATGTTATAAACCACTAGCCGTATTTTATTCTCTTTTGGGTCAAAATCCCCAAATGAATTCAAACCTATAAAAATTATTTTAGGGCTTAATGTTCAATCCCCCAAGATAGACAGGTGCAATTCTAAACATTGAATAGCCCTAGTTGTTCTAAGAGAATAAAGTGGTAAGTTGATAAAGAAACCACAAGTTAGACAGGTAGAGGTGCGCAAATCGAGTTTTTTTTTGAACCGGTTTCGGTTCCAGTCAACAAAGTCAATACCCGGTTCCGGTTCCGGTTCCAGTTTCGAGTTTCGACCGGTTCCAGCCAGTTTTTGACCAGTTCCGGTTCGGGTTTTGGCCGGTTCCGGTTTTCCCCGTTCCGGTTCCGGTTCTAATTTGTCTGAAAAACCGTACCCGTTTGTACCCACCGGTTCGGGTATGACCGGGTCCAGTTCCCGTTTGGGTTATCGGTTCCGGTTCCGGTTCCGGGTCCGGTTTTTTTGCCCACCTCTATAGACAGGTGCAATTCTAAACATTGGGTCATCTTGTTACAAAAACGATGGCCCAATCTTTGCGAGTTCAAAGCAGAGGTGCACATTTCGGGTTTTTTCAAGAACCGGGTATGGGTCCGGGTTTTTTGAAATCGGGTATAACCGGGTCCGGGTCCAAGGAATACCCGGTTCCGGGTATGGGTTAAATTTTTTTCTCTCAAAATTAAATATTTAAAATAACATAAAGATCAATTATATGTATATATTGAAAAAATAATGGGTAATAAATAGGAACATATGGTCTTTTTAATGGTGAAAAGAAAAAACAAGAAATTGTACAACAAGTAATTATCATTTGATCCATCTTATTATTGATCTTGAAGTCAACTATGTGCGCTAGTAGAATTATAATCCATAAAAAAACAAACAATTGTACAACATATTGAACAGTCATCACAAAATATTAGACGCAAAAAACTTATACAACTCAAAATTTTAACTATTAAGACCGATAATCAAATTATAAGGTTGCTTTGATAATCAAATATAAGGTTACTTTGCACCAAACTTTCGAGTTTCTATTGTTTGGTAAAACCCAAACAACGGTAAAAGTAGCTTCTTGCCCAACGGACGATTGTGATTGAGCCATAGTAAGAAAATAAGAAAGATTAAGAATAGATTGAACAAAGTTAACATGATAGTTTTTTTTGCGTTTTGAGCGTTCGGTTTTGTGTTTGAAATTTGTGAATGCACCAATTCAGCAAAAACATTTATATACTTGCTTAAAGGGTTAAAATGGTCAAAAAAGTTCGAAAAACGGTCAAAAACGGCTATTTTTTTTTGAAAAAACGGCTAGTTTTCTAAAAAAAGGTAAAAACCGGGTCGGGTCGGGTTTTTTCGGGTCGGGTAGGAACCGGTTTAAAAAATTAAAAACCATACCCGGTTATGTATATATGTGTGGGCCCTCAAGGGGCCAAAGTAAAATTGCAGTAATTTTAACGTTATTTTACTTATTTATGAAACTAACGTTAAAAATGTTGGGATGATTAACATCAAACGATAACTTTGAGCTGGGGAATCATTCGGAGCAGCCTCTCTATCCCAACTAGGATAGGGGTAAGATTTGTGTCTATCATTTCCCTCCAGATCCTACTGAAAAGTGATAATATATTGGGTAAGTTGTTTGTTTTTTTACAAGATTTGGCCGTTATTTGGCCAGCTTGGTTCTCGTTTTTGGGCAGGTAAAAAATGGAACAAGTTCCTTCTACGACTTTTCTGGTTACAAAAGAGAGAAAACACATAGAAAAAGGGAAATCATTTTTGTCATATCTCAACCAACTAATTACAATGGTATATAACAACCTACTAACCGTTAACTAATTACAATTAAAACCCTCATCATCTATTTATTACAAAAGTAACCCCCGACTTATTTAACTATATCAATTACCCTTCCCTAAAAACGAACCTTGTCAAGGTTCTCTGAATTGGAAATTAGGGAAACCAAGTTTGAATTCATCTTTAAACTCTCACGTAGCTTAAGAAGGAGACTTTTCTTCCAATGAATCAGAAGTTGAGCTACAACTTTATTTTGACAACGTACTATTCTTTAGTCTAAAACAGCTTGTGGAAGTAGAACAAACCGTGGTGATGTAGGAATAGGATGGATCACTAATGGAGGACCATTAGCCTTCTTTATTAAGGATACATTAAAAGTTGAGTGAATATTGACATTCGGTGGTAAATCCAAACGATATGCCACTGAACCAATTTTTTCTACAACCAAACAAGGCCCATAATATTTCGGAGAGAGTTTACTATAAGAATCATTTCTTAATGAACCTTGTGCTCAAGCTTGTAACTTCAAATACACCCATGATCCTATTTTAAATTCCCATTCAGTTCTTCTAACATGTGCAACTTGTTGCATTCTGCTTAGATCTTTGAACAAAGATTCCCATAACACTTTTAATGTGGCTTCTCTATCTATCATAAGATCATCAACATCAGCAATCAATGACTCTCTGTGAACATAAGGAACTTGTTAAGGTGGCAGATACCCATATAAAGCCTCAAAAGGAGTGGTTCGAATAGTAGTATGGTAATTCGTATTATACCATCATTCTTCTAGCGACAACCATTTCTTACTTGAAGTAGGTATACCCATCGTCATACAACGCAAATCCATTCCATTACATTACATCTATTAACCACCTCTGTCTAACCATCAATTCCCATTGGCAGAAACACGGGAGATGCGATGAAACTGTATATTGAGAACTCATTGAATATCAGAGAATGCTAACCTTTCTATTCAAGGGTAAAGTCCATATATAGCCTTAGGTTACTACCTAAAATACATGCAAAGAAACAAGTTTAAGCTAAAAAGTTGATGAGTTCATATGTTTATGTTTTGATCAAACAGTTGAAAATAACGTTTGCCATTCAAGGCACAAGTAAATTGTTTTATCTCGGTTTAGTGGGATCGCAATCCCAAAGTGCTATGCTATCATATAATATGTTAATTGGATGCAACATACATTATCCCACAACCATACCTATCGTCTTCTTGAATTGCCCCTAATACCATTCACTTAACAATGTAGTTATGGTTGGCACGACCAAACCATGAATGGAGGTTTGTCAAGCTCACTAGTACTAGCTTATACTAATCTATCGGTACAAAACCTTGAGTTAAATGGTTGTGTGTGATACCGGGGACTTAGTGTGATAATTCTTGTCTCATGCAATATACATTTCTTGTCTCATGCAACATACCTCGAGAAGTATGTGCATGGATATAGTAAAATAATTCTTGTATCATAGCAAAAATCAAGCATTGTAGCATGTATTTCCTCCAAAATAGGTAAAATGAAAAGGAGGCTATGAACACTCACCTTGTGTGTAGCAATAGAACCCATGTCTATGTCTTGTGATAACCAAAGTTTGTTTGACCATATACAACACATTATTGCAAGTCAACTCTAAATGTTTGATATAGTATGACATTTCCCCAATCAAGTGAAATACGAGGCCCTGTTTGTAAATCAAATGTGTATCAAAAACTAATATCAACAATCTTGTTTCATGTGCCTATTTGACATAACTATCATACGTGATCTAACATATCCCTACTTGTTTTAATTTGATTAACCGAGGGCTTTTGTTCCCATATGATATTTTTGTATTAATAATGTTTATCCTTTAATACTCGATTATTTATTTAATCGAATGTGCCTATAATTGATATGCTTAAAATATCATATAAAATCTTAATCATCCAAACTTGATAATTATTGTTATTTTGTAGACCTTTGTTGAATAATCAATTCTTGTTTACAATATTGATGTTAAAAATGTCCTAACTTATATATGTATCATTCGTTGTAATGATGTTTATTGTATCCGGGAATGTATTTATTATGTACCATTTGTTATTACTATATTAAATTTGTCCCATTTATTAGTAGTTATGGTCATTTGATGACTTATATGTGCGCAACATATATTTAAAGCTATTTGGATACAATGATTGTTCCGATAATCAAACATTACATAAACTAATATTTGATTTTTAATATAATTAAAACCTTTCAGGTTGCATAATATATTTAACAGAATCATTAGTTTTGAAAACTCTCAATTTAAAGAAATTGAAAGTGCGTGTGTATGTGTTGTTCTTTGATTTTGACTTGCACATGACGAACATATTTACATATATAATGCTTTTATATTTGTATTTACATCTACGTATATACGAGATTTAACATCTAATATGCATATGTATGTATGTATGCATGCATGCATGCATGCATGTATTTGTTGATTTCATTCCATTCATATTTAATAGAAATTTATTAATTTATATATTATGGTCCAATATTTGGAATGATCCGATATAATCATAACCATCTAATAGTTGGGTAATCAAACATAGTTTTCTCAATTCTCTCGATGTCGGTGCACACTCGTTTCGTGAAGCTAACTTAGGGTTTGATTGGCTACAATCTTTGGGATTGATCTCACCCGACATTTTTGTTTCCATCTCCCTCGTTCTAGTACAACAAGAAGATTGTCACTCCCCAAAGTACCCAGTAGTCAACCTTTGCCTTTTCAAGTATTAATAGATTATGGACCTTGAGGTCAAGGTCCCTTCTCAAGGGTGCGGTGGGGTGCTGTCTTTAGGGGTGGGGTGTGTCGTGCTATGGGGTGGGTGTTTGACACACACCTACACTCAATAGTCCAAGTTCCCAAGTCCAAAGAAAGACCAAAGACCAAGGTTGGGCTCATGTGGCTATTCTGTGTAGAGGTGGGCAAAAAAGGGACCTGGAACCGGACCCGGTCATACCCGAAACGATGGGTACAAACGGGTCTGTTTTTTAGACAAATTAAAACCGAAACCGGAACCGGGTATTGACTTTGTTGACCGGAACTGGAACCAATTGGAACCGGAACCGGTTAAAAAAAACCCGGTTTGCGCACCTCTAATTTTGTGTGGCTTCTCTGTTTAAAGCCCGTCCTAGGCTGTGGGTTCATCTTTCTAGTCCGTTTTCAGGATTACCTTTAGCTTTGGGGGATACATATATCGGGGATGATTACTATCTATCCTTTATAATCTTTTATTTCTTCTAACAAAATTTGTGATGACCTCTTTCTAAAAAAGTTAAATAAATAACACCATATTTCACTTCCTTACGACCAACATATGGCTATAACTTCCTTACTTTAACAAACCTAACAAAATTTGCTTGACCCTGCCTATCACATTCAACTAGCCATTATTTTTAACAAATTATAATACTCATTCATTGTTTAAACATAATATGCCCATTTTGTTACCATTTACAATACAACACTCAAACAAGTGTGTAAATGAGTCGAGACGAGGCCAACTTAAACTCAACTTTAATTTGAGTAATATTTATTATACATATTCATATAACAAAAATATATTTTAGTTAATTATATTACTCACATTTTTATATATAATAAAAAAATAACTACATATAAATATATATAATTATTAATTTGACTAAATCAATAAAAGAATCACTTATGTTCACAAGCTTGATATGTAAAGTTCAAACAATAATTTGGGCTCAAGCTTGTTTAAACTCAAACTTTAGTTTGTTTGCAGATGCATGTTTTGTCCCTAGTTCATTTATAGTATTTTGTGAAAATATGTAAAGCTTTTATTATGAATGATATACAAGTATTATCAAGTACTGTCTATGGTTGTTTATGTTTAACATGTTTAACTTTAAATTCATATAACAATCTGCTCCCATTCGTACGAATGAACCTAAAGATGAGTTCATTCACACGAATGAAGGTCCAACGAATGTCCTTTCAAACGAAGGAACCAAGTTTCTATTTTGTTCGTACGAATGAATCAGGGATCTGATTCATTCGTGTGACAGGTTCGTTCGTGTAGAGTCATTCATATGAGCGATTGCTTCGTGCGAGTCATTCGTATGACAGATTGTTGCCTATAAATACCCGACAAATAGAATGTTTTAGGGTTCTGAATAATTCCTTAAGTATCCTCCTCATTTTCAGAGCCGCTCTAGCATCTCGAACTTCGTATTCTTGCCCGTGGTGCTCGATTTCACTCATAAAGTTGATTCCCAATCATCGTATCATCACAGGTTGCAAGGATTTCGATTGGAAAACCCACGAATAGGATTCCGCACTGTTCGGAGGGCTGTCAAACAGAATCCGTAGGGAACTCACCCGTTTTCTAGATCCTACAAAGTGGTATCAGAGCTATGGCTCTTCATGCTGCTTGTTTCCAATCGAAACTACAGATTTTAAGATTGATTCTTTGAATTTCTGCAAGAAACCTTGTTTTTCTCTTCTTAAAGTTCAAGTTTCTAGGGTAAAACTTGTATTTCTGGGCATCTTTTCATGTTCTAGTGATTCACGAACCTAGGGAAGGTTGTTGTGAGATTGTGTACCAAATTGGGAGTGAAATCTTGGTCTAGAAATCAAGTTTGAGGAATTTTTGTTGGCTGAAAATTCAGATCACACGAATGGAAATCTTTTGCGAATAGCTACTCACACGAATAGATATTCAGATGAAGAGACTTTCCTTCATCCCAACTTTATACGAACAGACTTTCATTCGTTCCATCTTTGCACGAATGGCTTTCTCATTCGTATAAGTTGTTCGTTCGTTCACAGTTTCATTAGTGTCAGACATTCATTCGTGACAATCTTTCATTCGTGTAATACTGTCTCATTCATTCCCGTCATTCGTATCAGACAGCTCCATTCGCACCTAAGGACTTAAAATTTTTCTAAGTGTCAATTTAGATTACCTTTGCTATTATGGAGGAACTTGCGTTGATGGCAAACTAGAACAACAGGATTTAGAACTTGTTGCTTACAGAGACAGAGACTGGGAACTCCAATAAAGCTCCTAAGTTGTTATCTTTGGATGATTATCCACACTGGAAGTATCAATTTGAAATACACATCAATGGGGTGGACACCAACTTATGGATGATGATTGAGGGTGGGTACTTAAGACCACTCAATGAGGATGGATCACCGATGCTTGTTACCCGGTTGACTGAGCCTCTTAGAAAGTTGTATGATTTTGAGAAGAAGGCCTATGCAATTCTGTCCCAGTCTATTGCTACTGATATATTTCATCAGTTAAGACAGTTTACTCCCTCAAAACTGTTATGGGATGCTTTGCAACAGAGATATAGGGGGAATGATGCACTAAAGAGCATTAAGTCTAAAGCTTTGAGAAAAGAGTTCAACAGCTTTATGTATGTGGGAAACGAGTCCTTGGATGATCTGATTGCTAGATTCTACCATCTTCTCAGTGAGCTTTTCAATAATCAAGTCAAGACAACTACTCAAGAGAAGATTCAATGTCTGGCTGATGCTTTATCTCCCAAGTGGGAATCATTTCTCATGGTACTAAAGCAGAGTGAGATGTTTGCTTCTATGGATATTAATGATTTCATTCAAAAGCTGAAGGAACAGGAGATAGAGAACAAGTGGAAAGCCAAGAGAGTGGCACAAGTTCAAGATCCTTCCATCTATTATTCCACTCCCACTGTGGAAAGAACTCCTTCACATGCCCCTCTGAAAACAACATTTGTTTCTCAGACCAAAGAGGCTCCTGTTTCAAGTCAGGCACACTTCAATCAGTCTGCTGCCACTTCTACCTCTCACTCAGAGGATAGTCATTATGTCATCAATTTGAAGACAGAAAATTTTGATAAAGTGACAGTAGAGGTTGCTAAAGAGCATATGGGTCTCTTATCTACACTTGTGAGTTCTTATGATGGGTTGTTAGCTGGACATATCATAAATCCACACTTGATTAATGAAGACTACTCACAGATTGATCCAGATGACATGGAAATGATTGATATCATGTGGGCTCTTGCAAGTGCTGTCAAAAGGGCAAAAGAGTTTGTCAGAAGAACTGGGAAGGACATCAACTTGAACAAGGATTCAAGGTTTGGTTTTGACATGTCCTCAGTTTCTTGCTACAACTGTGGTGATAAAGACATTTTGCAAGGCAATGCAACAAGCCAAAGAAGATGGGAAACCAGAATCCATTTCTTGGAATCAATACTATCCCATTTTCTTTTATGGTCTCCCACCTTAGCTGTTACTGTTCGTTCGGGTAATGTTCCCCGTTGCATCACTTAATCAGTCAGTTGGTGTGCCAGTCGAACAGCTTGCTGTATGGTAGTAGGATTTGCAGATATGATCAATTTTCGAACCTGAGATACCAGCCCTCCAATGTATCTCTTGATCCACTTGCTAGGCGGGGTTGCCCTGTGCGGTAAGAGTCTTGCTAATTGCTGGAATCGAGTAGTATATTCCTCAATATTAGAACCTTTCATCTTGAGTTGCCCGTATTCATCCTCAAGTTTTTTCATTTCATTACGGGAACAATACTCCTCCTGCAACAGGATTTTGAATCCGTTCCAAGTAAGGGCATTGACTGTATTCAAGCCGAGTGTCTGTACGTTAGAGTTCCACCATGTCAAGGCTGAACCCTCCAAAGTACCAATAGCGTATCTGACCTTGTTTTCTTCCGGACAATTACACATCTCAAACACCGATTCTGAATGTTCAATCCATCGAAGAAGTCCAATGGCTCCTTCCGATCCTTTGAAATTACATGGTTTACAGTTCAAGAATGTCTTGAACGTGCACATTTGTGGGTTTACCAGTCCCCCTGTTGGATCATGTAGTCCTGTTTGGTGTGTTTGCGTATAGTTTGCGATTGTCTCGGTAATTCGAGTGTTAATAAGTGCCTCAAGTTCCGTTGCGGTCATGTTAATGTTTTCTCCAACCATGATCTTCATATTTACAGATATACAAAATGAGACTACACCCATCGCATAATCATCATTCATGCATAAAGTAAATGTAACACACTACCATAGTCATTAAGGTAACAATTCTTAATCATTTATGATAAACTAGTGCTTACAATTGTTTGTCAAAGATATGCAAAACAACTAAACACGAAATTTACTTTTATGAGTACAACCCACTCATATAAGTTTGTTAATTAGAAATTAAATGAAATGACTAGATTCCATCGTTTGGTGGACCAACAGTTGATGATGAATCTTCCAGTTCTGCTGGGCCAGTCACTGCACCATGTTGGTAACGCATATGCCCAGTGATGAGGGTCATGGCCTCCCCAGCCAAGTCTCTCACTATATTGACTTCATTCGCCGCTGCTCTAGCCCGTGCATTGGCTTCCTCAGCCCTTGCCTCGGCTACCGCTACACGTAACTCAGTAGTTTCTAGTCGTGCAGTGAGTTCGAGGATCGTCCCTCGCATCATCCAGATCGTTTCCACCAAATTTGCATGTGCTTCATTTGTCCTAACCAACTCCTCAGTGAGGTTATCCCACATCTGTGTCAGCCAGTTGTTATTCTCAAGCAACTCTGTGATCATCCCTGCTAATTCCCGCATGTTGTGGATTTCACGCTCAATGCGTGCAACAAAAGCAGCAAATGCCTGTTCTAGTGGATATCCAAAAGCAGGTAACGTCCAAAGGCTATTAGCAGTGTTGGCAGTTGGTGGTGGTGGCACTCGCTCTTCACGCACCCAGTTGCGTATGAGGTCAGGAAGCCATTGCCAATATTGGCTGTTCTCCCTTTTTCGAACATGTATTTCCTCCCCATAGTGCATTGTAGCATCCACTGATTCGATCCTCCTTGTCATGATGTCTGAAAATGCTACAACTCGTTCCTTAGTGTGAGTAGGTGTAGATGATGATGCCATGTCTGTTACATGATGCCATATGTAAGTGCATACAAACAATCGTGTAAGCAAGTGTCTAATGTCTAACAGTTATAGTCTAAGTCTACAAATGCAAACCTAGTTCGCTATAACCAATGGCTCTGATACCAATCTGTCACACCCCCAAATTCCAACTAACGGAATCATACCGTTTGGGACGTGACAAACCAGGATCTCAGATCATTAGACATAACGAAGACCTCTATATGATTTTCAAACACACTTTGGTCTTAATTTGTAAAATCAAAGTTTGACATTTGCGGAAGCGTTTGAAAACTAACAATAGAAAATAACTATTGCAAAACCATAAATACAATATTCAATGTTTTAAATCAACAACTAAAGTAAACTGTATGCATGAGACTCAACGTCCTAGTCCCTGCTTGTCCTTGCTTGTGTCATAGTGTCCTGAGAAAACATGTAAATCAAGTCAACACAAAGGTTGGTGCATACACATGCTTGTATGAATAATCACAATATTTAAACCAAATATTTGAACAAACTGTTTGTAAGAAATGTTTGTAGATCACATAATCACACATTGCATAGTCATGATAGCTAGTCATTGTACTATTTACATAAGTGGTCGACACCGAAGCTGACTGTTGTTGCAATGTTTGATAGCCTTTTCCCTATTGTCTAGCATAAACAATAGTAATGTGTGTTTGGTCAGTTAAACACTTGCGTAGATCCCATCTACCAAGTGAGGTTTGTCAAACCCAATAGATCTATCTTCAACTACCACGCTTTGCACTACGGCAAACTAAACGGTTCGAAATGTAAGGCTTTGTAATGCTATGTTTGCACTTAATGTAAACAGCTAACTCATGCAAGTGATATGTATCTAAAAGCTTTGTTTGCACATGTTTTCTCCCCCAAAACAGTTAAATAAGAAAAGGGGCCGTGTACGCACCTTTGAATGTAGCAGAATGATCAATCACACGTACAGTCGCGTAGATAATCCTCTACGAGAAATCTGTGTTTAAATAATTACGTTGTGTTATTCGGGATGTCGTTTTGTGTTTGTGATTACATACGTGTCAACATACGTATGTTATATTGTTAAAATCGTGCCTACGTAAATACGCGTGACTTTAAAATCATTTAATAAAATCATATACGATTTTATTTAAATAAACGTAATTATACGCGATTTTGTTTTCGTGTTAAAATATAAATTTCATTATTTCAGGTTGTTCGTATTCTCATTACGGTTCCAACGCAACTCGAACAGATTAAATCGGAGTTAGTATAAGCAAGTTATGACCAAAATACTAAAAATTGATTCAAATACCGAAAACCAGTGAGGACCAGAATCGAACCCTCGACCTCCAGAGCTAAACAATTCCAATTAACCAACTCCTCTACTTCAGCAATTGTTATTAACCTGAGTTTTAAATGGTTTTAATAACAATTCATCTGGTTCCCCTTTTTGTTAACCATAATCGAACCAAATGGTTCCAATTAAGACCCAATTCGAACCCAATCGAATCTCTAAACTTAGGGGTTTTGTTCCAGTGATCAAAAAGACCATTTAGGTGATTTTAATTTGAAAATGAACCACTATAACTCGATTAATCGGTTATATGCATGTTCGAACTCCAACCCATCAATTTCTAATCAAAATCGATCAAATTGATGATCACTTGATCTTTAATTCATAGGGTTAACATTAAACAAGTTATTTCGAAACATTCAGTACCATTTGATTTGATTTTTATGACTAATTGCATAAAAAGCCGAAAACGTTTTCATCTCATGAACCCTAACATTCAAATTCGTAAAATTCATTGTGATTTGCTCAATTTAGTTTAGGGTTTTTCCTAATCGAGTCTTTCAGAAACTAGTGATGTTATTTGATTTGATTTTTAAGTTCGTTTATCAAGAAACCCCCAAATTCGTTTATATCAAGAACCCTAAATCTTGAAATCATCAAATTCGATATTGTTTGATAAAATTGACTTAGGGATATCATTACACATATGATTTCGAAATTCTCTGTGTAATTTAATTTGATTTTTAAACTTGTTTACATCAAAACCCCCAAAACGTTTTTCCTTCAAAACCCTAGAATTCGAAATCCACCAATTCGTTATAATATGATTAAATTGTCATCTGGATTTCGTTTAACAAGTGATTCCGAAGCTACATATATAATTTAATTTGATTTGTAAACTTGTTTTGTTAAAAACCCCCAAAACGTTTCATTTCAAGAACCCTATTATTCAAATTCATACTATTCGTTGTTAGAACACAAAATTGATAAATGTTTTTCCTTAGTCGGCACTTTTAGGTTGTGTGTGGATCGAATTTTACCTGTTTTGGTCTAGAATTGATGAAGTTCGACTAGTAGCTTGATTTCGGCCACTTCCCGATCGAGTTCCTTTGTTCGAGCTTCTTGGAATCGAATTGTTTAGTGGGATAGTCTCTAAAGATGCCGATTTAGGTTTCTGGAACTTCAATTTGATGAATGGTTGTCGAATTATACCGATTTACTATGGGAGGTATACGGTCTCGCTTTAACTCGACATTAACACGCCTTAAATCGTACATTATGATGTTAATTGTGATGATAACTGACCATTATCATTAATATGAGTTATTAGGATGATTAATTCGATTAATCATGGCCAATTACTATGAATTTCAAATCCATTTGACTCTTATATCCGAATTTTGACTTATGAAAGTCAAAATTGGTTATTTTACCTCTTTACAAGTCAATTTCTTGTAAATTAGATATCTCTAAACTCACTTGAATTAACTAAACACCTTCTGGTTAAGTTTTGTTTGATTCTGGATCGATTTTGTCAAATTCTGATTAACCGGGTTAATCCGAAATACCGGATTGTCACATTTTAAAATCAAATGAAAAGGATTTTCAAGCTAAAATTGGCTTATTAAACAGGTCAACACCATGAATGAGACAAAGAAGAAGTTAGCCATAATCGAATGTGACTATGAGACATTGAGTCAAAAGTGCAAGAGCTATGAAAGTACTTCATATATCATTGAGCACATGATCAGTGATGGGACTAATCTGAAGGGTAAGGGAAAAGAAACAAAGTACAACCATTGTCCTCCACCAGTCTTAAATTGTTTTGTCAATTCACCTAATAACAAAGAAATCAAAGATTTTCAAGTTAAAACTCCATTAGTAATTGATCCTATTAGAGTCATCTCAGATGAGGGTTATTCATTGTTTGAGGAATCATTTGTGGAGGGAGTGGTTAAGGATTGGGTCTCTAATTCTGAGGATGATTCTTATTTTTCACCTCAAGTGTCTACTGTTAAGAATCAGATATCTGGTGTCAAAAAGGTTGACTAAATCTCATCCAAGACAAATTTGTCTTCAAAATTCTCCAAAGATATAGGATTTGTGAAGGCTTCTCAAATGGGTGAAGCAAGTGAGTACAACAAGGCTGACAATTAGGGCTGGCAATTTCAGACACGAACACGTTAACATGACACGACACGACTTTAACATGTTTCGTGTTTACCCTTAACATGTTTCGTGTCTAAAACAGGTCGACACGTTAAGACCTGTTTATTTTTCGTGTCTAAACAGGTAAAACCCGCTAAGACCCGTTAAGACCTATTAAGATCCATTAAGACCTGTTAAGATCAGTTAAGACCTGTTAAGACCCGTTAAAACCTGTTCAAAATTTAAAATAAATAATATAATAAAATATATGGCCATATGAGTAACCCTTTAGCTTCAAAAAATTTATAATTGTCTAACCCTAGTTCTTTAACAGGTTTTAACAGGTTCTTTAACATGTCATTTGTAATGTTAACCGATAACAGGTTTCTTAACGGGTCTTTTCGTGTTTACGTGTTTTTAACGGGTCGTGTTCGTGTCTGAAAAACAGACACGATAAAAATTCGTGTCGTGTTCGTGTCTAACCAGTTCGTATTTCGTGTCTTAACGTGTCGTGTCTTAACGGGTCGTGTCTGACCCGTTATGACAGCCCTACTGACAATCCTATTTTCAATGGGACTAAGGGTTTGGTTTTCAAACAAGACAAGACAAAATCTACTGATTTTCATAAAAACCATGGTTCAAAGTTTCAAAACAAACAGCCTCAAAATAAAACAAAACAGTTTTCTTCCACAGATAAGCGAGCTTGTTTTGAGTGTGGTGCACTTGGGCATTTTGCTAGATCTTGCCCTTATTTGATTAGACCATAGGTTGCACCACCTAGAAAATCAAATCAGTCGTTTGTTAAAAAGGTAAAATCTGTTCATCATTCACCTCAAGTCAAACCCAAACATCCTCCACCCATCAAGTCTCAAGAAAAGGGTAAAAGAGTAATGGTTGATCAAAATACACCCAAAATTGTTTTCGATAAACAAGTCAAACCATCTTCTGTGTATTTGAAGAAATCTTTCATCAAAAACACTATCTGGAAGGTTAAGTCCTTTGAGACTTCTGTCTCAAACCCTCCAGATAAAGTGACCTCAGATGGACAATGGATTGAAATGAACATCCTGGACTCATTGGGTCAACCCAAGACTGTAAAGGCTTGGGTTTCCAAGTTCAACTAATGATTTGTGTATGTGCAGGTTGCCCCAAATGCTGCTCTTAACAGCACTTGGATTGTTGATAGTGGGGCATCAAGGCACATGACTGGAGACATATCTCTTCTTACCAATGTCAATTCAATTAGAGGAGGATATGTTGATTTTGCTGGAGATAAAGGAGGATTTATTACTGGAGAAGGAATTCTTTTAAATTGTCAAGTTTCATTTGACAAAGTCAGATATGTGAAGCAGCTGGAGATCAATCTATTTTCAGTGTCACAAACCTGTGCCAAAAAGTACAAAGTTCTTTTTGATGATTCTAGCTGCTACATTCTCAAGCAAGGTGTCACCATTCCTGAAGACTGGATTTTGATGTCAGCTCCAAGAAAACAAGACTTGTATGTTCTTAACATGGCCACAGCTTCAACTACATCTTCTACGGCTTCATGTTTTATGTCTAAGGCAACAGAGAAAGATTATATCCTTTGGCATAAGAAGATGGGTCATTTGAGTTTACGAAAGATGAATCACTTTGTGACACCCGGCAATTTCAGGTAAATTGCAACTCTTACATTCTTTACATTTCACATTCATACTTGTTGCATTTCATTTAATTATGTTTAATTAGATGTGTTGAACACAAACAACTACGAAACGATAGTTCGAGGAACCATCGAATCGTACATTGCACATTGGTTTTGGAAACCAAGTGTGACAAACACAAACACTAACGCAAAACAATAATTCGGGGAATTATTGAATTGTGCATCACACGTTGATTAGGATTAATCAAGCGTGCAAACACTTCGTAACACACGAACATCAACTATCGAAGATAATTCGAGGAATTATCGAAATACACTCACGAGTCTCACGAACGATTGGTGATCAATCAAACTTATGTGTTGTTATATGATTATGTGCTAAACATGCTTTAGATGTTTAGGATAAGCGTTAGGAATCGAGCACGAGCGAAATCATATCATCGAAATCAAAAAACAAGAAAATGGACCCGTCGCGGTACGCGATAACCCCTTGGCGAAAGGCTTCGCGATACGCGACGAAAACCGGGAGTCGAGACTCCCGAATCCCATCGCGGTACGCGATAACAAATTTTGATCGGCCTTCGCGGTACGCGAAGGCCATGCAGATCGAAAATTCTATTTAAACCATCCCCAATTCATTTGTTCGGTTTTCTCTCATCTTCTTCGAGCTTCCACTTATTCTCTCGACCAAATACACTGAAACCAGGCCTCCAAGTCTCTGGAATCATCATTGGGAGCTATCCTTTGGAGTTGGAAGCCATTGAAGCACAAGAAAGGCGTTGGGGATCATCCACAAGCTTGGAACAACCATCGAATCAGTGGATCGTCATCATCAGGAGCTGTTCGAGCTTGAATCTGTAGCTCTAAGGTAGGTTGACACGCTTATTATTCATTAGATCGTACATGCGATGGGTAATAACCCACATGCAACTCCATTTAGTTATTGTGCTCGAATGTGTTGGTGATTTGATGTGTATTTGATTTAGATTTACTGATTTTATAGTTTAATGATGTTAGATTTGAGTTTGGATAAATTAGGATTGATTTGGTGATGATTTTGGTACACTTGCCATAAAAGGAAACTTTTATGTGCAAGTCTGATGTCAAATGTGTATTGGAGTGTTTAGAAACACATTTGGATGTTTGATTTTGTCAAAAACATGGTTTTGTATAAACTTGCTAAATATGGAAACTTTTAAAAATCAAAAGAGGGCTTTTGATGTTTTAAAATGTTTTGATGAACTTTGAGTATTGGAATATGCTTAAAAATGGTTTCTAAGCATATTGGAAACTTTGATTTGTGAAAACAAGTTTTTAAACGGATACTTTCCAAATAAGGAAACTTTATTTGGACAAAAAGGCATAAATGGTGATTTATGCGCAAAAGACATGTTTTAAGGGTTTAAACGTGTTTTATAAACATATTAGAAGTATTAACTTTATGAAATGGGATTTCATAACCACACTTTCCTAAATCGGAAACTTTCTGAAAATGGTAACTTGTGCGATTAGGGTCATAGGATGCATTTTGATGCCTTATGTGCATTAAGGCACATAAACACAACAATCGTGTCACCAACGATTCGTCGAGTCTCACTAGTCAACACGCACGCACTCCGTTGAGCACACCGACACTTGGAGTTGTATGGGATACAACACACCACAAAACACATACTCACACCTATATGGTTATAGGTGCTTACTAGCAGGACTGCTAGCACTCGCAGGTAGCGAACACACAATCACACCGGAACTGTTTAACAGGTGAGTTCACGACCCCTTTTACTTTTCAAACCTTTGGGGGAGAAAACATTGCATGATAAACTGTTTTATGAACAACTCATTTTAGTTTACGTATGGACATGCTCTATCACTATATGTATATGTATGGACCACATCACAACTATAAGTCCTCGCGATACTCCACGGACCGTTAGTAGCGCATAGCGCCTAGCGTGGTAATCTTGAATAGTACTATTTGGGCCTGACAAGCCCCACCCATCGCGCCTGGGAGGCCAACCCGACTGGAGGTCGGAATGGGTGCAATATTGACCAATACTTTGCCATTGTCTTGTGATGGACATGGCGGGAGGCACAACTGTCAGCTTCGGTACGACCCCGCATATAATATAATTGTATTGACTAGCTATCAATTGATACTGCATTGTAATGATATGTAAATCACAATTGTTAATTTAAACATTGGATGTTTATTGCTTATGAAAAACCTGTGCTCTCACCAACCTTTGTGTTGACCCTTTTTACCGCATGTTTTCTCAGGTAGCTAAGGCACGCACTTGAGGATAGGATGCTAGGCCGGAGTCGCATGCATCTGCTTAAGTGTCTTAGGATGTCGAGAACATTTATCATTTTGTTTTGATATGCTTGTATTGTTAAACTGCTTTAAGCGCTTCCGAAAACTAATACTCTGTTTCGTTTTGAAAACTGTTTAATCTTATGCTTCCGCAACTTATGAATCATATATATGTTTTGACAACCTAAACTTTTATTTCCGCAAATCTGATTTTACAAAACTGTTTTATCCAAGTTATGGGATGTACGTATGCAACCAGACATATAGGTCTCGCAACTGTGTGACCGGAGACTGCGATCCTGCAAGATCAGCCAGCCATCGCTCCCCCGTCCGTGACGGGAGGGCCGGGGTGCGACACACTTGGTTCACAACAATCTAATTGAAGGAGTGAGTTTGAAGAACTTCAAATTGTCTGATGTCTGCTTCTCATGCAAGAAGGGAAAGCAAGTCAAGCAGTCTCATAAATTCAAGAAGTATCACTCAATTACTGTTCCACTTGAGCTTCTTCATATGGATCTGTTCGGTCCTGTTAACCGCAAGAGTATCGCTGGAGATAAATACTGTTTGGTTATTACTGATGAGTACTCCAGATACTCATGGGTATTTTTTATAAAGGAAAAATCAGAAACGTTTGAGTGTATTCAGGTTCTAGTTACCAAGCTTGGATCACTTTACAATCTCAAAGTTAGGATGCTCAAAACAGATAACGGAACGGACTTCAAGAATCATAACATGGAGACTTTCTGCAATGAACGTGGTATTGTCCAACAATTTGGTGCTCCATATGTCCCACAGATGAATGGAGTTGCTGAGCGAAAGAACAGAACATTGATTGTGGCTGCTCGGACCATGCTTGCTGATTCCTCCCTACCAGTTCAATTCTGGAATGAAGCAGTTGCCAATGCTTGTTATACTTTGAACCGGGAGTTGATTGTTAAGAGACATGGGAAGACTTTCTTTGAATTGCTCCATAACAGAAAGCCTAATCTTAAGTATCTTGAACCATTTGGTGTATCATGCACAATGCTTAAGAAACATGAGCAAGGCAAGTTCAATGAAAAGGTGGAAAAAGATTATTTTCTTGGGTATAGCACTCCTAACAAAAGAGTATACAACAGATCAACTCGCAATGTGGAGGAGTGATACCATGTGGATGTTCAGAGATATACTATGCCACAACCTGGAAAGTGTCCAGACTGGATGTTCAATTATTCTGATCTATTTGACTCTTTCAATACGCCTCCCATGTACTCTGATGAAGATGTTGATGTTCAAATGATGTATGATGCACAGAATGCACCTGATGAACCAGTGCAAACTTCATATGTTCCAGATCCCATGCAGACAAATGATGACAGTTCAGATTCAGATGATCATCACTCATATCCTGATGTTGCAAATCCAGTTGTTGACAATGTGATTCCTGGTCTTCAGGATCTTAATCTAAACAATCTTGATCCATAGGTTGTTGTTCCTGCTCACCATGTTGGCAGAATAAACAAAATTCATCCTCAAGACAACATCATTGGAGATCTGAATGATGGAGTGAAGACTAGAAATCAGTTATCGTCAGGTGGTCTTGCTGACATACTTGACTTTGTAGATGTGAAATTTTGCGCCCATTCTTGTTTTATCTCCCAAGTTGAGCCCAGAACCATTACTGAATCCTTGAAAGAAGAATCTTGGGTAGATGTTATGCAAGAAGAGTTATTACAGTTTAAGAAGCTTGGAGTTTGGCAGCTTGTTGATAGACCTAAGGGTGCAAAAGTCATTGGCACAAGATGGGTTCTACGCTGCAAACGCGATGATCATGGCATTGTGATAAGAAACAAAGCAAGTCTGGTGGTGCAAGGTTTTAGACAGATTGAAAGGATTGACTACAATGAAGTATTTGCACCAGTTGCTCGTCTTGAAGCAATCTGAATTTTTCTGGCTTATGCATCCTACAAAAAGTTCAAAGTTTATCAAATGGATGTTAAGAGTGCATTTCTTCATGGTGTGATAAATGAAATTGTGTATGTCACTCAAACTCCCGGGTTTGAAGATCATTACATCGCGACCTAGTCTACAAGCTAGACAAGGCCTTATATGGATTGCACCAAGCTCCGTTAGCGTGGTATGAGACACTTTCTACTCACCTTCTAAACAACGGGTTCAGAAGAGGTGTCATTGACTGCACTTTGTTCATTAGAGAGATGGATGGGGATTTGCTCTTGGTGCAAGTATATGTGGACGATATCATCTTTGGATCCACAAATGATGTTCTGTACAAAGATTTTGAGAAAGTTATTAAAGACAAGTTTGAGATGGAACGAAATTTTTTCTGGGATTGCAGATGGATCAGTCTGAGGCAGGAATCTTTATTCATCAGATCAAATATATTGGTGACATTCTGAGCCGGTTCAGTATGTTGGAAGCAAAACCTGCTGGTACCCTACTGGCTGTTAATCACGGGATTACTCCAGACGAAAAGGGGGAGTTAATCGATACCACTCTGTATCGAGGAATGATTAGATCTCTTATGTATCTCACCGCCTCTCGGCCAAACATCATGTTTGCTACTTGCTTGTGTGCACGCTATCAATCAAAGCCATGAGACTCTCATCTTATTGCTGTGAAGAGGATTTTGCGTTATCTAAAGGGTACTCCTGATCTAGGCTTATGGTATCCTTATGATGATAACTTTGTGTCACACCCCGAGCCGGTGGGCCGGATCGTGTGTCCCGTCGGGCGGAAGGTTCCCGGGGCGTGATATCGGGAGTGATAATCGTGATGATCAGATTGTTTACATAGCATCAATGTTGAGAATATCTAAAGCACAATGACATTAAACTAAAATTTACAAACTTAAATTACAATTGTCAACGTTTGATAATTTAACCAAGTAAATCTAACAAATGAATCATAAGTCTACTATCTTGTAACTGTACAAGATATCAAAAATGATTCACTGTAGTCAACAAAATATGTGCTTCCCAAAAACTACTAGGTCCTCTAACTGGCATCCTAGCATGCATTCCTGAAACCTTAGCTTAATCCTGTACATCACCTGAGAAAGTATGAAAGAAAACAAAGTCAACACAATGGTTGGTGAGTTCATGTAGTTTAGTTTTTTGAAAAGTAGCTTTTGCAAACCCCTTTAGGTAACAACCCTAACCTCATTAACATCACCTGTATCATCAACTCGGTATGCTTATGTATAGGGCTTACGAAAGGGTCGAGCCTACAACCCGCCCAAACGCCATCCCACCACATACTAAGCCACATAGGAGATTGTTGTTAATGATAATTAAGTGTCTTACCTATCATCCAGATTCATTCCCATTCTGGTCTCAAACATTTCGTTTAGAAGTCTAAAAACATGTATATGTTAGCATTTACCAATCTCTTCGGTAACAACCTTAACCTCATTTACATCACCTGTATCATCCAACTCGGTATGCTTATGTATAGGGCATACGAAAGGGTCGAGCCTACAACCCGCCCAGACGCCATCCCACCACATACTAAGTCATATAGGACATTGTTGTTAATGATAATTAAGCGTCTTACCTGCCACACACTTCCATTTTAGTATTTGATTTCCACAATTTGAAATACCTCTGATTTCCTGAGTTCACCATATCTACATGATTACCCAAAGCACTTGTAGAAATATAATATTAAATGCTTAACTAAATCAATAATTAATCATTTAATTACAACTATGACATGATGATTGGGCCTTGTTTGACTCAATCAATTAGACTTAGTTGTTGGTGGTGTCCAAGTTGTACCCTCTCACACGTGGCCCATATCAGGCATGACCCAAATGAGTCTACCTGTATGCGTCGGGACTTTCATGATTTGCCCATATCAGCTTGACCTTCAGGCCTACTGTACATGCCGGGACTTTAGGATATCCTTTGATTTTTTTTGACCGTCTTTGTTCTCTTGATTTCGTTTGATCGTTTTAGCTATGCCCATATAGCTTGACTACAAGAGTCTACTATTTAGCTTACACATTAATGATTTCATTAGGATTTAATGATTTCATTATTTCATTGATTCACACACGGTTATGATTCCCTTGAGTCTCTTGATTCTGATATTTAGAATCCATGATTTCCACAATGATTTTAGATTATAGATTCTTGAATAGGATCCTTAGTTTTACCGAACAACACACTAAATTAGCTTTCCTTGAATTTGATTCTTAGCTTTAGTTTCTTGGTTACACTTTGAGTTTAGATTCTATGAATTCAAACTTTATGGACTAAGTGTTTGTTTTAGAGTTTTAGAATTTAGGTATTACTCAGAAGAGTAATTAATTTATTATTTAGTCAGTTCTGCATAACACATACCTAGACAGGAGTCTAGGAGTATAAACATGTATATATAAAACATACAATAATTAAAAGCATATACGTAAAACATATTTAAATAAAAAGGTTTATGCATGCTTCTCAGCCCCGCGTTTGAAAACAAAATGTTTAGAAAAGGGGCAATTAACTCACCTGTGTTGCTGTGCAAATGAACCACAAAAGATATGCAAGCTCGTTGCTTTTCGACTATGTATTCTTTAGCACCTGAGTTGTTTTAAGAGGATTCGAATACAATAAGTATTTATAATCATCGTATCTATGGTCTTGGTCTCGGTGTGCAACTAAGTGTCCTACGTTACTAATGTGTTTCTGGAATTTCATCTAACTAGTCTAAACTCATTACCCAATAATAAAACCCTTATCCCACAAGGATTTCTTACAATCCTTAATTAAAACATTTTTAAGTTAATTTACTTTATGTTAAGCATGAAGTTAAAATCATTTATTTTAATTTGAAAGAGCTTACAATTAAATTTCTTTTATTAAAACATAAATAATTTAAGAAGGGTGAAATTTACACATAATGGGCTTGGGTTAAGCCCATTGGGCCAACCTTGGGCCCATTATTAGCCTTTGATTACCAAGTGATTTCTTATCAATACTTTGATTACTTAACCTTTGATAGTTTAAGTAAACCATCTAGGTTAGTTAGGTATCTTTATGACTTCTCCTAATGTTTAGTTGATAATAATTAAACCAACATTTGAAACATTAGGTTACCGTTTTTGATCCTTATGATTTCTCGAATGTTTTGATCTTAAAAATGGTGTTATAATTCCTTGTTTAGTTGATAACACTAATTATGAGATTTCTTGTTATAGAAAACCCTAATTCCTTATTTTCTTGAAGCACTCATGTATCAATAACCATCCCACATGAAAAGAACCTAAATTCTTGGTTTCATAATGAATTCATGTGACCTCTAGTGTTTGGTAGTTCTATATTGAATCCACAACACACTCAAAGTTGGTTTCATGACTGAAACCCTAATATTGATCTCATGCACACACACATGTCCCATGCGTGTTCCACATAATCCCCATGCATTCCCATGCATTCACATACATTCAATCACACACCATGCATGCTTTTACCTCACCCACCCTTGCATGCGCCCCTAGCCTCACCATTTATCCCATGTTCACGGATCAGGCCGAAAGGAGCAACCCACCCAAATGAGGTCCTTGGCCGAATATGGCCTTGGCCGAATGAAACCTAGGTCGAACCACTCCCTGGCGAATGAGCCCCGACCAAAAGGGGAAATGAGGCGAATGACTAGGGTCATATAAAGGTGAGCCGGTCGAATGAGGGGCTGCTTTGGCTTGGTTCTTTCGACCGAAGGAGGACTTGGCCATTCAGCCACCTGATGATCACCATTTGGACGCCGTGATTTTGGCATGTGCAGCCCTCACAACTCAAAGCTTAAGACTATCTCACTTGTTCCTACACACCCTTACATGGTTTGTGAAATTTCCTAAGGATTTAGTGAAGCTAGAACCGGGTTTTAGATAGAATCCGAACAAGGGTTTGAAAACCCTAGAAAACCAAAAAGAAAATTGGTTTTTACCTCAAATCAACTGGTCCAAAGCTTAGATCGGTTGTACTTTCGTGTTCTAGAGTCGTGGTGGTCGTTTGGACACCAAGAACGCGAGATTTCGTCAAGAAACGAGTGAGATCTAGGTGTGGGAAGTTTGAACTTTCTAGAGAGAGAAACTTCCGGGTTTTTGATTTTAGAGAGAGAGTGAAGAGGTTAAATGAAGAAGATGACTCATTTGGGGTATTTATACCTCGGGTGAGTTCGGGTTCGTTTCGGTTGCCTGGTTTCGCGTAAAACGTCGGTTTTGTTTCGTTTTTCGTAACGAAACGTTAGGGTTTAAAACAAAGTTTCTAAATTCATTTTAGGTGGTAATTCCTAGTAACTTAACTAAATATCTTCATTTATTTAAATTTTCTGAAAATTATTTAAATTA
The DNA here is from genome assembly GCA_009363875.1 of Mikania micrantha. NCBI lineage: Eukaryota > Viridiplantae > Streptophyta > Magnoliopsida > Asterales > Asteraceae > Mikania > Mikania micrantha. The sequence goes on from CM018691.1 coordinate 97,449,225, forward strand.
CAGTTTAAATCGAATCGTACAGTTGTCGCGCGTATTCGTTCGAATCGTCACCCGTACGAACATGACGATAACTATACTTTTCAACATGGTTTTCTAATTATCGAATATCATTCAGAACGTTAAACTTTCAGATGTATTCGTCCAGATCGTCACCTATACGAATAATCCGTCCATTTAGCATTCACGTAACGACATCCGTGTTGTTTTGTTCTGTAAAGCCTCGCATACGTTTATACATAATAAAATCCTAACAAATAATCACATGATGGTTCTGTATTGTCAGGAAATTATCCGACTGACGAACCATGTTTCTGAGTTTCGAATCTGAAATGATTCTGAAACTGTGCTAGGATAACATAAAATGATCTCGATATATGAACATCAACTGAGTTATGTACTTGAATCACTGTTCGTGTTACTGTGTCGATAACTGTTCCGGTGACAGTTTCCGGCACTGATGTTACAGTCTCCCCTTGTTAAAGAAATTTCGTCCCGAAATTTAAAATTTATTATCCGGTATGGCTTCCTCTATAAATAGTTGGGGATACTTTAACTTCATCTGATCTTAGTGTTCCCAAGTAAACTCGGGTCCGCACTTTGAATTCTATCGAACCTTGACAGTCGGAGTACTACTTCGCCTTAGTTGTTTAACCTTGCGATCCACAATCTCCGCAGGTTTTTCGATTAATTGTAAGAGTTCGCCCAATTGAATTTATTCAACTGGTATGACGAGCGATTCGTCATTTAAGCATTTCTTCAAGTTCGTGACGTGAAACATGTCATGCACACCCCCTAAGTTCATCTGGTAATCTTAGTCTATACGCCACAGGACCCATACGTTCGATGATCTCGAACGGTCCTACGTATCATGGTGCTAATTTGTTGTTCATTCCAAAATGGACTACACCTTCCCTTGGGGATAACACGGTTTCCCACTTGAAATTTCAACAGCTTATGCCATTTATCGTTTTTGCTCTTCTGTCTGTTCCTTGCTGTCTGTAGCCTTTATTGATCCTGAACAATCTTGTCAATAGTTTCTCGACTAAGCTCTGGTTTAGTTGTTCGATTATCTCCTATCCCGGTCCAACAGTTCGGGGACCGACATTTCCGGCCTTAATGAGCCTCGAATAGTGTGCATTCAATGCTACTATTATAACTGTTGTTGTAGGAGAATTTGATCTGTGGCAATTGAGAGTCCCAATTCCCACCGAAATCTAACACACAGGTCCTCAACATGTCCTCCAGGGTCTGCGTTGTACTTTAGCTTCGACCGTTCGTTGGTGTATGGTGAGCTGTACTCAGATTTAAGTACATCCCTAGAGGTTTCTGTGATGTTTGCCAGAACCTTAATGTGAATCCGCTGTCTCTATCCAAAATGATAGACAATGGTACACCATGACGTACCACTATCTCGTTGATGTATAATTCGTCAGTTTATCTATCGTGATGATCTCACACATTGGCAAGAAAAGGCAGATTTTTGTCAAGTGATCATTGATGACCCAAATGGTATCATGATCACTGGAAGTACGGGGTAGCTTGGTATCGAAATCCATAGCTATTTGTTCCCACTCCCAGAGCGGAATCCCAGGCTATTCCAGCAAACCTGACGGTTTCTGGTTTTACGCCTTTACCCTTGCACACGTAAAACAATCAGCCGACGTACTCGGCTATGTCTTTCTTCATTCCCGGCCACCAATAAATCTCTGTAAATCTCGGTACATTTTATCGGCGCCTGGATGCACTGATTATCTGGTTCGTGTGCTTTCTCAAGACTAAGTCTTCTTGATTTATCTACCACCGGAATCCACCCGCTATTTTGGTAGCTGGTATTTCATCCGATTTCATCTCAAACTGTCTTTCTGCTCTACAATCTAACACACTCCTTAGAGTTTTCATAGGTGGCTCTCACGACTCTAGGTCTTGATCGTCCGATCGAGATCCTTAAGTCACACATGGTGAATTCTTAGGTTATTTGATATAACCGTATACATACTTCACCACTTGTTTAATCTGTTCTCAGCCTTGGAAGTGTACTTTATATGTCGGGGAGGTCTACCTAAAATATGGTAGTTCCATTAAGATGAAGGTAATGATTTATCTGTTAAGTAATCCTATACACATCTCCAATGTGATGTATATTTACCTTACTTCTACCCAAAAGTCATGTGACTTATAGGGCTTATTGCAACTGTTGTTCCAATTGTTACTATTCTTAGCCTAAATTCACACTTGGAGAGTTTTAGCATAGAGTTGCTCTTTCTTTAATAGCTCTAGAATCTTCCTGAGATGTCGTTCGTGTTCTGCCTTGCTCCACTGTTACACCTGCTGCAACAGTTACGACTTCTTCACTGTCCAGGTCGAGGGCTATTCCTACACGTGCTACTACTTTCCCTCAGACTTCAACTGCTGCAGCTACGACTGTGTTTACAGTTGCTTCCTCTGGTCCCTCCACTACACGTGCAGATCTCTATACAACGACTGTCTCAGTTGTTGAATAGCTTAGCACACTGAACAATCTGGTTCTGCAACTAATGAAGAGAAACCATGAGCAAGATCAGGCCATATCCCAGCTGACACATCGAGTAAATGAGCAGGATGCTCTGCTGCTTCAAGCTGCTGATCAGAGGGCAGACTTGAGAGCTCGTAATGCTGATCTTGAAGACCATTTGCTCAAGTCAGTGGATGAGCACAATCAGCTTGCCTTGATGAAATATGCATACAATGAGAGGATCCTCGCCCTAGAGGCTGACAACCTGCGTCTCACTGAGCAGGTTGAAGGCTTAAGGGAGTCCACACCAAGGATCGAGGCATCCGAACCTGTCTCCGATGATTCAGACAAAGAAGAAGAAGAAGATGAAGAAGAATCTGATGAGGAGAAGATTGATTACGACAATACTGACGATGCTGATGGTTCAGATGACAATGACGGAGCAGGGGGTGCCTCTGCCAGTTCTCCCAGTTCTCAAAAGCAATCCCTACCTGGAGAAATCAGAACAAAGAAGAAACACGATAAAGCTCTCGAGCCATCTCAGAAGCAATCTGAAGAACCTAAAGCCACTGAAGAAGTAAATGTTGTGCCTGTGAAACATCTTCTTAATGACAAGTTGACCATGATTCTGGACGCTCAAGGCATTATCCAGCACTCAGTGAGCTATGATAAGGTAGAGGGAGATATCATACACCGTCTTACCAAGGAGCAAATCGCCGAGCTGTTCAGGTTAAATCCTGTTGAGGTCGTTATTGATGATTCCTCGATTCCTGCTTCTGATCTCCCGATTCCTGAGTCATTTGATGACGTTGATGAGGTCATCTTGGAAGACTTGGACGATGATGAAACCGTAAAGTATACTTCTGCAGAGGAAGAGCTTCATACTTTCACTGATCTATTTCGTCAGCATTCAGAAGAAGAACCCAAACGCAAGATTGACGAGAAAGAAGCCTCTACGGAAGACATTCAGAAAAGGAAGGATGAGTGGTCTGCATACTTACAGACACTCAAGAAAGACAGCATGCCCCTACTCCAGTACAATACAAGAAAGTCTACAAAACCAAAGGATACAGATCCGGCGGTTGCATTCTGAGCTGGGCATATTTCAAAGATCTGGGGTGCTACGGTGTGAAGAGAGAAAGGGGAATTCAATACTTCAAATTCCCGCATGATTTCAAGACGTTGCCCGGTTTCGAGGTCAATCAATTGGCACGTCTGAACATTCTTTACTGCGAAGATTCTGGTATGTCGTCTTGGTTTGCCAGGCAAATCAAGTTCGAATACAGAAAAAGATGGGTGAACTTCCAGCCTCAATAACCAGAAAGGTATTACCTACCAGAGATTGACGCTCAGTCAAGGAAGCATAAGGTTATCCTGAAGTGGCTACCTCCAAAAGTTATGAAGACAATTCCTCTCAGGAAGATGCGTCAAGACTGTGGAAGAAAATTCCGATGGTGGTACTTCGACAGTAGAACTTCTGAGGCTGTGATAGTTCTATGTGAGGATTGCAAGTGGGATACCATTCGAGTTTTTGATCCTATGTGGCTGACAAATCTTTCTGAAGAAGATGTCAAGATTTTGTATAGATGTCAGATCTTCTTTGATCTTGGAGATATGGAGTGGGCCTTGCAATACATGAGAGTTGTCCGGCTTTGTTTTGGTTTTGATATTCATGCCGGCTCTAACTGGAAAGCTTTATCATAGAAGTTTTTGAAGACTGAATCAGTTAAAGTATAGAATTAGGTTCAAGGGGGAGTATGTAGACGCACGTTTTGTCCCTAGTTCATTTATAGTAGTCTGTGAATATATGTAAAGCTTTTATTATGAATGATATACAAGTATTATCAAGTATTGTCTATGGTTGTTTATGTTTAACATGTTTAACTTTGAATTCATATAACAATATGTTCCCATTCGTACGAATGAACCTAAAAATGAGTTCATTCGCACGAATGAAGGTCCAACAAATGTCCTTTCAAACGAAGGAACCAGGTTTCTTTTTTTTCTTACGAATGAATCAGAGATCTGATTCATTCGTGTGACATGTTCGTTCGTGAGAGTCATTCGTATGAGCGATTGCTTCATGCGAGTCATTCGTATGACAGACTGTTGCCTATAAATACCCGACAAACAGAATGTTTTAGGGTTCTGGATAATTCCCTGAGTATCCTCCTCGTTTTCAGAGCCGCTCTTGCATCTCCAACTTCGTATTCTTGCCCGTAGTGCTCGATTTCACTCATAAAGTTGATTCCCAATCATCGTATCATCACGGGTTGCAAGGATTTCGATTGAAAAACCCACGAATAGGATTCCGCACTATTCGGAGGGCTGTCAAACAGAATCCGTAGGGAACTCACCTGTTTTCTAGGTCCTACATTGTTTAAGCTAGAGGTGGGCAAAAACACCGAACCCGAAACCGGAAACCCGAACCGGAACTAGAGGTGCACAAATCGGGTTTTTATTTTAACCGGTTCCGGTTCCAATCGGTTCCATTTCCGGTCAACAAAGTCAATACCCGGTTCTGGTTCCAGTTCCGGGTTTCGACAGGTTCCGACCGGTTTTGACCGGTTCTGGTTCGGGTTTTGGCCAATTCCGGTTTTTTTTTTGCAGAACTAGTTTCGGCTTTCCCGGTTCCGGTTTCGGTTTTAATTTGTCTAAGAAACCGGACCCGTTTGTACCCATCGGTTCGGGTATGGCCGAATCCGGTTCCGGGTCCGGTTTCTTTGCCCACCTCTAACCGGAACATGACCCAATCATACCCGAACCGATGGGTACAAATGGGTCCGGTTTTTTAGACATATTAAAACCGGAACCGAAACCGTAACCCGAACCGGAACCAGTCGGAACCAGAACCGGAACCGGGTATTGACTTTATTAACCGAAACTGGAACCGGAACCGGTTAAAAAAAATCTGATTTGCGCACCTTTAGTTTAAGCTTTAACTCGATTAAAGTTTTTGATGAGCAAATGTTGAATATCCTATAAACTAGCTTTGAGTCCTTTAGGCCACACACTCAAATACAACCTCAACATTCAAATAAATCAAAATGCATGTAAATATAACTTTACAAGTATTCTGCAATACACAAGCGAATCCCTGAACCCTGACCCAATTTGATCCAATATTTGTAAGAAACGGATCATTATCCTAACAGTCTAACCCAACCAATCAGTTAAACCTTGACCCAGATTGATCCAAGGTTAAAAAATTACCCAACAGATCCCACATGACCCATCTCCTAACGGCCCATTCCAAGCTTTTGACTTGCTAAATCACACCTAACCTCGGCTAACCCGACCCGAGAGTTTGCAATGTCAAATTCCATCCACATGTTTTGTTGATGGTGATGTCCGATCACATAGGCTTCAATCCCTAGAAGATCCGAATTCCCAAATGTGAAGCAATGTATTTGATCATTCCCTTTAATCAATCCGGGTACTTGAACCAACAACCTGTCACCCGTTATACTCATTTGGGCGCCCCGAAACATCATGGTCACACTAGGTAATACGGGTAACCCGACCCGTGTTCGATCAATACGGTAACAAAGGTCCATTGCACCTTGGAAAACGAAATCCGGATCCTCGAAAACCCGTAATACCGACCTGGTTTGTTTGATAAACTCGTTTTTCAAGGCTGTGTAAACGGGTCCTAGAAGGAAAGTAAACTGGGTACCCGAGTCTACCATTGTTTGACCCGCACCGGTGTGATCGGGTTCATATAACGATTTCGGCAAAGATAGAACCGTCCCGGCAACTTTTATGCCTTCGAGCTGAACCGTGTATGCAACCCGGTCGAAATATGGTAACGGCGTTGAGATATTGACCAACGGCGTGTAACTTAACGGCTGGAGCCACGAAATCTTAACATCTCCGAACAGTAGAACTCCGGTCGAGTCCCGACCCGATATGCAATACGAGAACTTGGGATAACCCATTTGGGTAACGAAAGACAGCGAACCCCGGTTCATACCCAGTAACCCGGTGGTTTTCGAATCCTCATCTTGGTTCGAGCTCGAACCGGAGTCCATGCACCCGAATACGATTCGGGGAACATCGGAATTCGTGAACCGGAAGACATCATAGGCCAGGTTACCCTCAACGGAGGTCGCATCGGCGTACGAAACAATGGCGTGACAGAGCTTGTTCCGGTCACAGGAAACCGGTACGGTGAAATCTCGGGTTCGGATCCTGCAAGTTGGGGAAGTACAAGGAACAGGAGTGTATGATTTAGAACGCAGTGAGTCGAACCATAGTGGTGTGGTCGGTGTTTTCCTGCACCGGAGCCATGACAGCTCACTTCCGGTGTCTAGAACCATGGTGACCGGCTGCGCCGGCGAACCGACGGAGAGGGTCACCGTCAAAGTAACATTGTGGTGAAAAGAGAGCTTGTTTGGAGGTTTTTGAAGTGACCCAGATGGAGCTGATTGAATCTTGAGTGGCAAGATTATATTTTTTGAAGAAATTGAACAACTTGAATGAAAAAACGATGAGAAAATCAGGTTAACAAGTAGAAAGAGCAAAAAGGAGGCCATGGAGGATAGACAGAACATAGAGATACAGATTCTGTATGTATATATATGTGGATTTGTGTCTTTCTCTCTCACAGAGAACACCGTGAGTGTGTGTGAGAGATGAGGGTGATTGGTTTTTGAGTTATACAGGGAAGGTGGGAAGGTGTACGTGTGTTGTGGTTAGAAGATTTTTGGTGGTGTAGGCCCAAACTGGTTTCTTTTCGCTTTGTTTGACATCTTGGTCTAACCAACTGATGTTCTTATTGAAAAAACATTTTTTTAAAATAATTAATCATTATTAAATTGACTTTAAACAACTTCTTGAATAACAAGTAGCCCTCCAGCTATTATACACCTTGCAGATGTGATGGATTCAGATGCTTCTTACTTCTTAGATTACGTCTTTGATAAACCCGTATTGATTTTTTTTTAACGGCTAAGCTTTCTCTCACCTAAATTACACCATATTTACATCTTGCATGGGATAGAACCCATAACCTCCCATTTTAAGAGGCAAGCCTCTACCAAGTGGGCTAGTCCCACATTGGCGATAAACCCGTATTGATATATATATAGTTTAAAACTCTCGAATTTAATGTTTTGAGATATACGTATAGGTATCTAAAAAATTTTTTGCGATCAAGTAAACTCTTAGATTATATTTATGAAATCCGAATCGTTTCCGAAACCCGAAAAAATCTTATCTGAAATCTATTTCGGGTTTTTCGGGTCGAATAATATGATTTTAGATTCGGATCAGGTTTCGGATATGCAAAAACTAGTTTTTTCAGGTCGGGTATCCGAAAAACCCGAAAAAACAGGTTTATTCGGGTTATTCAGATGCATGAATTCGGGTTTTTCGGGTCGGATAATATATTTTGAATTTCGGATCAGGTCAGGTTTCGGATAGACCAGAAAAATTTTCAAACCCGAAAAACACAATTCGAAAAACCCAAATAACTTGTTATCCGACCCGATGAACACCGTTAGACCTCGGTCACACCTAATATCCGCTTGGCGTCCTCCAACCAAACAGTAGGGGTGTGGTCGGGCGTGGTGACCTATGGCGTGAGAGTGGTCGTGAGATCATTCGACCTTTGAAGGGAATAAAAAAAGTTAACGCAATCTTTTAAAAAAAAGGGAAAAAAAAATATTTTAAAACCATTATAAATTAACCATCCAACTCTTTAAACAACTACTCATCTTTCTAAAATAATCATTATTCTCTCTAAAATGACTGTTCTTTTATCTAAAAATCAATTTAACAATCAACTAAAAAACGAGTTGCGAGAAGTAAATTACAAGATCGTTATCATCCTATTCGGATGAAGGAGCATTAATATTTTTACGTGCCGTTCAAGCAACATTATGATCCGTCATGCCTAATATTGAAGAAAACTCTATGCAATTGTTACGACGAAAAAAACCGTGATCATAAAGGTGGTAACAAACGCCTCGTTGAATATTATTTTAATGAAAATTCAACTTAGAACGAAAAGCAATTTAAACGTAGTTTTAGAATGAGCCGCAATTTGTTTCTTCATATAGTAAGCAATGTGGAAGAAATGCTTCCGTAGTTTCAACAAAAATTAGATGCAATCGGTTCAACAGGTTTCACATCTTTACAAAAGTATACAAGTGATATTCGACAGATGACATATGACACATGTGGCAATCCTTGGGACGAATATTTACAGATTTCGGATAAAGTTTCGCTAGATAGTCTTTACAACTTTTGTAAAGGTAGTATTTATTTAATTGTTTTTTTACTTAATTTTTTTCTTGATTATTTTAATTATTTTCAAAGGTGTTATAACATTATACGGTCCGTAATATTTGAGAAAACCAACATGAAATGACATTCAACAAATTTATGCAGCGCATGAATATGTACACGGCTTTCCCGTGATGCTCGGAAGCATCGATTGCACACATTGAGAGTGGCAAAATTGCCCAATGGCTTGGCAAGGCTCTCATCAACAAAGCGATTACCAACATCCTACAATAATGCTTGAAGTAATTTTCTCTAATGATCTTTGGATATGACATGTTTGCATTGGTGTTTCCGGATCGGATAATAATATGAATGTTTTAGATCATTCGCCAATATTTGACGTAATATTAGACGGAGTTGCACAAGGTCTTCATTTTATGTTAATGACAATACTATAAATAAGGGTAATATCTTGCCAATGGTATCTACGCCGAATATGTTACGTTTGTCAAATCATTTATATGTTCTCGTGAAATGACAAACGAAAATGCTTTAAAAAGGTTCAAGAGGCATCGAGAAAGGATTTCGAACGGGCATTCGGTGTTCTTAAAAAGAAATGGCATATGATGTCTAATTCATGTATGATTTGGGAGAAAAGTAAAATTCGAGACACTATGTATACTTGTATTATTTTACATAACATGATTTTTGAGGACAAAGAAAAAACTATTTGCCAAAATGATGAAGAGATCGACATTCCAGTTGAAGATGTTACATCGAATGAAAGAAATAAAATACACACCAAGATCCGAGGTAGGGAAATACATAGCATGCTTAAAGAGGATTTATTTGAACATGTGTGAAAAAATCAAAAAGAAAATATGTAATTTTATTTATTTTTTAAATGTATGTAATTTTATTTTAATGTTTTTTTTAATTTTATTATGTATTTTAATTTTGATTTATTATGTAGTTTTTATTTTAGTGTTTAATATAAATATAAGTCTTTAATTAAAAAAAATAAAAAATTAAATAAAGGTAATGATTAAACTGAAGTGATGATAACACATATGACATGTACGTGAAGTGATGAGGAGTGCTGATAGTGCTGATGTTAGTTGTTTATGTAACATACCTAATAATTGCCTCCTATACGCCTACTATAAACCTATACGAGACGTATAAAAAGTGTAGAGTGGGTGTGTGAATAACACAACCCTAATAAAATTGTATACTCAGACCGAGACACCGAGTTACTATGGATGCTGTTGTTAAAAAGAATCAGCAGCCCTCTAGCCTTTGAAATGAAGTCTTATAGGTGGTCAATTTTGATTTTGCTTTTTGTTTATATCGCTTTCGTACATGACTCCCATATGATTAGGATGATCATTGTTACAAGTTTTTCTATGCCATCAATATCAGTTTTTTGACTATTATTATATGGTCATTACCAGGACATTATTTTTACCGTATGCTACAATTTGACGCTTTAGGATGTGTGTCTAAGCCCATCATAAGAGGAACCTTACAATTGAGTAAACTCTTAGATTTTGCCTTAGCAAATATGTTTCAACATAAATTCGAACTCAAGATCAGAGAAGTAAAAGGGGTAACCATTAAATTACAAGCCATCACGTTTTAATTTGTTGATCGTTAATCATACATTGTTCATGGATAATGATACTTCAACAGTAGTTTAAATTTCTTATATAGGAATACACAGGTCGTATCAAACTCTAGTGTTGGACATTGGTAAGGTAATCAAGAACTATATGACTTGCATAACTCTATAAGACTAGTATATGATAGTGCGACCATTATAAAATTGTACTAGTTCAAGTACTATGCGGTTTGTAGAATTTTTCTTAAACTGATATGTCGTGTTCTTATCTTTTGTTGGTTTGAATAAATATATACTAGCCGTATAGACTCATACGACCCGTATAGAAGATAGTGTGACGATATCAACTAATAGGAGGTAATGTATGTATATGAGGACTCTTTAGTTTTATATCTATGAATCAAACTTGGTTCGAATAAACCATGCCTCCATAGTTTTCTATCCCTCATCTTTTACATATAAAAATTAATGAGCAAAACTACCTACATATTATGGTAGAAAAATATGATTCAAAGATGTTCATTGTGGTTAGAGGTGGCAATTTTACCCAAATCAAAGAAAATGGGTTGGTTTAGGTAAACAATTGTAGCATAATGGGTTGAAATGGGTAACATCATAATATTGACTGCGTTGAGATGGGTAGCACTTAAACACAATGCGGGTCAAGATGAGTAACCAAAAAACTATGTCAATTCAATAGATTCAAATATTTAAGAATGATTAATAACATAATTGATGAGAAAATCACTAAAAATTATCCAAATGGACTATTTGTTTACTTATAACATATCTTAAGTTAACAAAACTTATAAAGTTATGACGGATCAATTATGAAGATTTAGAAAACAAAACTATTATGCTTTGTATGTTGTGATTTAAGATTTTTAAAGAGTAACTTAGTAGACAAAATATTAAAAAAAGTCAAAATAAACATCACGCGATGGAGCGTGTTTACGAACTTAATATTATGTTGATGACATTAACATGATCAAGTAAAAAAGAAACGTATGAAGTTACGGCGACTCAATTATGAAGAGCAAAACATATATAAATGACGATTATACAACGATAATTTTGTTTATTAATCTAAGTCAGTCTTATATGAGTTATAAGGTAATATATGCACTGTGGTTGTCTATCACATGCTACAAGTGACGCAAAAAAAAACCGGTACTGGTTCGTAACCGATTTTTAAACCGGTTATTGCAATCGGTTATAGGTTTTTGGAAAAATTGGCGGTTTAGGATTGGTTTGAAGTTTCAAGAGACCAAACCGGTTAATAACCGGTTAGCCGGTTTCGGTTATTATACGGTTTCAGTTTTTGAGCTTGAAAATCGGTTATTAACTGAATCGGTTATGGAAAAAACCAGTTATTAGCCTTTGACCGATTAAACTGTTCGGTTATTCCAAAAGCTATTTTCGACCGGTTAATCGATTTGAGCACCTCTACATCCTACCAAAAAGGAAAACATTATATATAGAAATTTGCACATTAAAAAGATGTTCGTCTCACACTAAAAAAAGACGTACCTAATGGTCGTTTACCTGGATATATCAGTGGTGAAAGTGGATGGTAAGGATTTATTGGTCATAGATGCTTTAACTCAATTATTATTAAGCGTTAGTATTTATGGTTATGGTAAGAGGACAGGTTGCGATTATTTATAATTAAATGTATTTGACAATGTAAAATAAATATATCTTAATTATATTATCATCTATCTTATATAATAAATCAATATTTTTTTTGTCACATGTCATGCAATGGAGTATGTTTCATTTTTGTTTCTCTTCTAAAACTTGGAGCATTAAATCATTTATTAACACTCGTTAATTAATAGTGATAATTAATAAATTTGACAAATTAATACTTTAACTTATTTTCTTATATTTAATAAATTATGTATACAAATAAATAATTAAGTCATGAATATCTTACACTTTCAATGTAGAAATTTAATAATATTTTTAGTGTATATTGAAAAAAGCAAACAACTAAACAAAGTAAAATAAAATACATACATTATAAAACAAATTGTAAACTATACCTATAATGATTTTATTAAAAATGAGAATATTAAAAACCTAAATTATTTGATGTATATTCATATATTTTTATATTTTAACTTACTATTTTCATTAAATAATATAAAACTTTTAATTTTTTTATTTTTTAGGTAAGTGACAAAAAATAAGGACTTATTAATATATTTTACAAATTATGGTATAATTATAATTCATAAAGTTAATTCTTTTTATGTATTGTAATATTATTAAATGTAAGTATATAAACATTTTTACTTTTTAGGTAATTATATAATAAAATATGAAAATTAACTTTAATATTTTTTTTTGACAACAACTTATTTTAAATTGTTATTATCTGTTTATAACTCTTAATTTAAAAAATATATATAATTGGTAACATTTATTATCATTGTAGTCATTTACTTTTGTTTTTCAATGTGTATCTATTATTTAATTATTGATATTCATTATTTAATCATGCATTGTGAATTATATATATGAAAAATAATTAATATATTATTAAGCAAATGAATTTAATCTGCAATTAGTTATAAAGTTTTTTAGTTAAACTTCTACTCTTATCTAAACTTTTATTTAGGTCCCTTACTATCATTAACTTCAAATTATGTTTATTAAAATATTCAATAATAATAATAGTAATTATTTTTCATGAATTGTTAGCTTGATAAGATGATTAGAATGTTAAAATACAATATGTATAATTATAAAAAAAAAATTCGAGTGTAATTCTTATTTTTTTATAGACATAACTTTAATTTTTATTAAAAAGTATACAACATTTTGTATATTAAACCCGTGTAACACATGGGATTTAACCTAGTTATTATTATATAACAAAAAAAGTGAAAAACTAACAATACATCACATAATAACATATGTCATCGTATTTAGTATAAAAAGGAGACTTAAAAACAAAACTAAAAAAACAGCTAAAAGTACATGTGTTTTACTCAAATGTTTTTTTAAAGAGAATTATATATTTCTTTTTTATAATTTGTAAAATTACTTATTTTACTAAGTTATAAATTTTTAGTGCATAATATACAATAATAATAATCTTAAAGTATGATATTCAGGAAAAAATATAAATTTTACTAGTTAGAAATGAAAATTATGTAAATATTTTTTCTTTTATTATAGTTAATTTTATTATAATTGTTGAAAGTCACAAATACGCAAGAATGTTTAACATAATAATACAATTTTAAAAACAAATAAACATATTTATATGATCCTGTCATGGCATATGCCTCCAATCATACTAGCTAATCAATATGATCGAAATTCATGTAATATTAATCAAACCATGGATTCACATCAATAGATAACCTAAATGAAAAGGACATTTATTTAAATAATAACAAGAAATGTTAAAGAAGTTCTATTTAAAATAATTGAAGGGTTCTAGTCATACACTAGACAGAAAAATACAGGATAAAATTGTTGTTAAAAAATAGACAACGTAAAACTATATTTTCTTTGAATGTAATTATCTAACAAATTGAAAATCTAATAAATTTTGTATCATCGTAAAATAAAGGAAGATTATTTGTTTTTTGATTAATCTAAGTTGATGTGTTTATATTAAAATGCAATTTGCAAAATTTGTAACAAAGCTTCAGTGGGAACAAAAATAGGTTGTTTCTAGTGACACGAAAACTGAGATTTTCATACTTAAAATGCCAGTTGTCAGACTGGACTTTTGTAAACTGTAATTTGCCACTTGCAAGTTGCAACAATTAAATGTTTAAACTAAAAATTACATTATTTTATCATATCAATAATATATACTGTAATGTATCTGTGTGAGTGAAACATTTGTGGGGGAAAAATACAAAAAAATTATCAATCGACATCAAATTTATTATTAAAGTACATTGACCAATAATTTACTAAAAAGAACCACTTGGATAGGGTGTAGGGGGCGCATCTCCCACCTCTCAAAGTCCTCGCCATGACTCCACCATGGCTCTTGACCAAAGTATTTACGGTGGTGACGAGCGTAAAGCAGAGATGCGTTTTTTATAAACCAATAAAAAAAAATACGTACTCCACCCTAGGGGTCTTCATAAAGACTGAACCGTCTAAACCGGATCGAACCGAACACAATTGATTGGCTTGGTCGGTTTTAAAACTTGATGGTGCTGTTTATGGTTTGAGTATACTAAAAATCGAGTGTTTTGGTGTGATTTACGGCTTTCATTTTTCTAAACCGCACCAACTGTTTATATACACACTCACACACATATACATACACACACACATAGGGATGATCAAAAATTAACTATTTCTTATTGGGTTAACCAAATAACTACATCTAATTACCTTTGGGACCGCATTAAAGTAAATCTAAAAGAGTAGGTTTTTTTATTATTTTTTTAATTAATGTAAATAATGTAGGGTACACTTACATTAATAAAAAAAGAAGAAAAAACATATACCTACTTTAATGTATACCCAAAGTAATAATATCTAGTTATTCGGTTAACGCAATAAACATAGGTTAACAAAGGAACCACATACATACATACATACATACATACATACATACATACATACATACATACATACATACATACATACATACATACATACATACATAAAGCGAATATGTACATTGAAATAAATAATTGTTCTGATGAAACCCTTTGCTTCTACCGTAGATTGGCGTAGACACACAACAGGGCCGGCCCCGAGAATCAAAAAAAATTTCGGGGCCTGGGGCGAGAATAAAAAATGGGCCCCTCTTAAAAAACTAAATTAGTAATTTATATATTTAATATGAGTATATATGTTAAAAAATTAATCAATCCAAAGTATTGTAACATAATAATATATTTTAAATACCTAAGTAAACCGTGAGACTCTCCGAGCATTTTTTGAAGCAAAAGTTTCGATCATCTCTTTAGTATCCATATTGTCTAAGATAGCATTCTCAATAGAAATCATTACTAATCCGTTAAGTCGGTCTTGTGACATTGATGATCGTAAATAAGACTTCAACAACTTCAACTTAGAAAAGCTTCTTTCAGCCGATGCCACAATTACCGGAATAGTCAACAAAACTCTATATTTTTAACAATATTATCTTCACTATTGTTAGCATATTGGGTTTGCTTTGGAAAAAACCTATGTATGGCACCCGCTTGTGACTTTTTTAAGTCGTCTTCTATCTTTCTCTTTTTACGTTTTTGACTACCGGACAGGTATTTTGGAGGCATAATCTAGTGTTTGTTTTGTGACCTAGATTACACAATTACAATTTACAAAATTACACTAGTGACCTAGATTATAGAAAATTCTACATCAAAATCATTATATATAAAAAAATTTGTCAAAAGGAAACCACATATTACAATTTACATAATATAAATGCCGGTCAAAAGAAAAACATAATATAATAAACTTACGTGGGATTGTGGGAACCGAATCAAGGATTTCTAGAGGATAAGGATTTCTTTTTTTTGAATTTGGAAGATCGAATGCTGGAAACTTCAAATGGGGGCTGATGATGGAACGTGAAGGGTGAAGCGGTGGCAGGTCTGGAGCGCACCATGGGAATTGGGATATGAGAAATAAATCCAATTGGGGTTTTGGGCCTTTAGGGGAAGCAAATAAAAACTTAATGTATTTTTACTGTGGGCTTTTTTTGGGTAATCCATTATCAATTTAATCATTTTTATTCTATCAAATTTATTGGGCCCTATGTTATAAACTTTTTTTTTTATAATATATAATTTTTTTTTTAAATTTTGGGCCCCTAAAAACGCCGGGCCCGGGGCGGTCGCCCACCTCGCCCCCCCAAGGGCCGGCTCTGACACACAACCCAAGCCATTATTCTTTTCTATTTGTTATTTTTTTATTACTATTACCAAATCAAATGACTGCACCTAAAAACCAACAGATCCTTTTAAAAGATAATAGAAAGGGGACCAGAGAATGTGATTGCATTAGAAGGTCGTAATTGAACAGATCGAGCAAGTTCGAATTGATGTAACATGAAACCTATTAGTCCGAAAGCGCCGTGGAAAGCAACAAAAGTCCACAGACCACCTAATTGACACCAACGAGTAAAATCTCCTTGTGCTTCAGGACCCTATAGTAATAACAAAGAATGTGCTAAACTATTCGCAAGAGTAGAAACTACGACAGTTAAGAAAATTCAGCTTATATATATATATATATATATATATATATATATATAGGGTAAGGATATTCAAAAAAAGGCTTGAAACCTTAAAAGGTCTAAGAAGCCACAAAAGAATGACATGTGGATTAGAAGCATAAGGGTAAAAATGTCAAAACAAAAACTAAATTTCACATGCAAGTCACATGCAAATTTCTCTCATTTCTTTAAACGCTCATAACTTTTTTGTACATTAATATTTTTTAAAAAAAATTACACCATAAAATCAAGCGTTTTTTTGACTTTCTTAAGAGTATAATATTAATATATATTTTGAAAAATAAAAATAATGACTTATACCGAGTCTTACTAACTGTTCATTTTATGGTGTTTTTCAAATGTTATTTAAACAAAATTTTATTGCGTTTTTTTGTAACGCATGTCTATATTTTATGGTGTTAATGTTTTATGGTGTTTTTCAAGTTATTTATGGTGTTAACATTTATGGTGTTTATGATGTTCAGAAGTTAACGAACTAAAACAAGGCGTTTTATAGTTTTTTTGAACACCAAAAACACCTTTATGGTGTTTTTTTAACACATATGTACATTTTAGGGTGTTTTTTGAATTATTTTATGGTGTTAACATTTTATGGTGTTAATGATTTCCAGGTGTTAAAGAAAGTAAAACAGGACATTTTATGGTGTTTTTTAACTTAGTTTTATGGTGTTTACTTTTCATGGTGTTTTTTTGAGCTATTTTATAATGTTTATGACGTTAACATTTTGTGGTGTTTATGTTATTCGAATATTCATGAGATCAAAGCTAAACATTTTATGATGTTTTTTGTGTTCAGTGATATGAACATCCAAAAAACACCATAAAACGCAACATTCACATACACCAATTTAGGTCGTTTTTTTTATATAACAATATTATACTCGTTGAAAAGATAAAAAAATGCTGGATTTTATGGTGTATTTTTTTTAAATAATAACGTACAAAAAAATTATAAACGTTTAAAGAAAGTAGGGGGAAGTTGTTAAAAAGTCAACAATGGCTACAATACCCATTATACCCCTCCAATCACTAAATTTCCCCTTAATTCTCTCAAATGATGTGGCATCCTTACAATCATTCATCTTAAAAATCAATGGCTAAGATTTCTTTCTAAACTTTTTAAGGTTTTAACCCTTTTTAGCCTAACCCTATACTATATATATATATATATATATATACACACATATATACTTTAAAATTATTAAGAAACCTAAATTAGTATCTTTTAATTTCTCTTGCCCTTTTGTCTATAATTTTTTTATTCATGTCTTACAAGTTGTATTAAAATTAAAAAATGAAGATGATAATATTATTGATTTAGAAAATCATCTTCAATTAACATAAGTTCATTCGTCATTCTTTTTAGACTAGTTTTGTTATTTTGATTATGGTGGTTGGTTTTAAGATTATAGTTTTCCACTTTTGAAATTTGAATTTGAAATGGATTATGGTTATTTGCATCATTATATTAAATGTTCTCTATTGTGTTTTAAAAAAACCGTGAAACTGCAAAAATAAAACTGTAAAACCGTGAAACAGTCAATACTGATCAGTTTGGTTTACACAACTTACATGGTTGGTTTGATTTGTCATTTTTTGAAACCGCATTTAGTACTTTGTTTTAGAAATTTTTTCAAAACCAACCGAACCGCATGGCGGACAACCCTTGAGTCCAACCTTCATAAAGTCTCTTATTATATATATATATATATATATATATATATATATATATATATAGGATTTGGTTCAAATAAGAACCCTGCTTAATTGTACGTGGTAACCCAAAATAACCCTACAAAAAATGCCCGAATCTTTGATTTTTTTCATAGTCTTTATTATACATATTTAGGGGGGTTTCTTTTTGTGTTTTGGCTAATTCGAAATGCAAATCGAATTTGCATCGGTGTAAAGTTTTTGCACTTTTCTAAATGTTGTGACATGCAAATCGAATTTACACCGACGCAATTCGATTTGCCTTGCGAATTAGCCAAAACATAAAAAAAACCCCTAAATATGTATAATAAAGACCATGAAAAAAAATCAAAGATTCGGACATTTTTTGCAGGTTATTTAGGTTACCACAATTACAGTGGGTTAACAACAGAACCTTCCCATACATACATACATGCATGCATGCATGCATGCATGCATACATATATACGTTAACCCGTTAACCCTGGCGTTTTTTGCCCGAATCTTTGTTTTTTTTGTCATGATTTTTATTATACATAAATAGAGGGTTTTTTTTTGTGTTTTTGCTAATTCATCACCGTTTAGAAATTAAATCAAAGTGTAAGTAAGTGTAAGTTTGTTACACTTACTTACATCATATAAGTGTAAGAAACTTACACTTACTTACATTTTGATTTAATATCTAAACGGTGATGAATTAGCAAAAACACAAAAAAGAAACCCCTATTTATGTATAATAAAACCATGAAAAAAAAATTTGGGCAAAAAATGCCAGGATTAACTGGTTAACGCTATAAGGGAGTGTTAACATTTGAATATCT
Organism: Mikania micrantha; assembly: GCA_009363875.1. Taxonomy (NCBI): domain Eukaryota; kingdom Viridiplantae; phylum Streptophyta; class Magnoliopsida; order Asterales; family Asteraceae; genus Mikania; species Mikania micrantha. Next base: position 97,468,313 of record CM018691.1, read on the forward strand.
CCCTATATATATATATATATATATATATATATATATATATATATATATATATATATATATATATATATATATATATATATAAAGCTCTCATCTAGCCTCATGTGAAGCGACCCATACATAAAGCTTGCATGGCAGCGACCAATCTATATTAAAGTCCTCTATTACGCATACAAAAACATATTTTTGTATCGCATAATCAACAATATTTTTGGTTAAAATATTGATGATTTACATTAAAAAAATTAGCACAATATTCCTAAGTTAAGGATTTTTATCCTTATAATATGGCTATTAAAAAAAAAAAGAGTTAAATGTCAAAATGGTCCCTGTGTTTATATAAAAAAATGCCATTTTAGTCTCTAAATAAAATTTGTTGCCATTTTAATCCTTGTTTTTTTAATTTAGTTGCCGATATAGTCATTCGTTTAAATTTTTGTTACCATTTTAATCCTTGTATTTGAAATTTAATTGCCAATATAGTCCCTAAAATGGCAATTAGAAGGACTATATTGGCAACTAAATTAAAATACATGGACTAAAATGAGAAAACCCATAAATACTGGTATAACATTCAAAATTTTTTGCATGTTTAAGTATGTAATATATATTGTTATAAGAATATAAAAAAGAAAAAAAATTATAAATACTTGTTTCACACATGTTTCATGATGACGTTTTAGATTGTGTAACAGTAAAATCAAATACATAACAATATGTAACAAAAACAAATAACTTTTTGTTTTCTTAACTTTTATTTTTCATATAATAACATAAATTACATACTTAAACACATAAACTAACAAATTTACTAGAATGACGTTTTTAGATCATGTAACAGGATAACCAAATATATAGTATATACGCAACAAACACAAATAACTCCTTTTACATTTTATTTTCATATAACATGTATTACATACTTAAACACAAAAAAATGAAAAAAAAAGTAATTTGAATGTTATACTAGGTTTACACCGGTTTTCCCAACTTAAGTGAGCTTTTAATTTATCCATCCCAAAATATGTATCCATGTATGTATGTATGTGTGACAATTACGTTAACGCGGATGAAAATCGTGCGAAAAACAGAGTTCACGATTCTTCGGAATTCGTAAAAACAAGAAAAATTCGAAAATATCTTTCTCCGGAACTTTTCGCTGTACGCCAAGGCTATTTTGGGTCCTCTTGGCGGTACGCGATAAGTCCAAAATATCTAAAATCCTCCGGATTTATTCGCGGTACACCAAGCCTTTTTCAGGCATCTTGGCGGTACGCGAAGATAGGTTGGAAAAATAGATCAGCTAGAAACATTAGAATTCATGCAGAAGTATTATTTTCTTCTTCTTTCAAACCCAAACTTTTCACAGGCGATCTAATCGAATCTCAAGCCCCAAAACCCTGTTCTAAAGCCAAAGAAACATCGTAATCCGGGGGGGGGGACTGTTCTCACAACATTGAATTATCGTTTTGGAACCGAGAATCCGTCCGAACGGGTAACGATTCGTTTTCTCCTACTAGTTTGATAATGTATGGATTAGATCTAGTTTTTGAACGTAATGCAATGTTTATTGTTGTTGATTATTAATTAGATAATGGCTAGGAATAGTTAGAAACGCAGAATTCGATATGTTAACGGTGATATCCTTGTTTTGATCCGTTATAATGTCCGGTAATCATGAAACCATATCATAGATCATAATGGTTTTAACCATTAGTTTATAACAATGGTTGTGATTGTCTTGATCACTCCTTGAAATGCTAGATCAAATCCAAGTGTTTCAAGCTAGTGACAGAAAGTAGTATAATCATTGGAATAACAATACGATGTTCATGTTAACATTCAGATTAATATATTGAACATGGTTATTAAACCTATTCCAATATGGTATTCCTATGTTTCATGATACCTAAATGATTAATAACAAGGATTGACTATTCCTAGATTAGAAATCAATCGGAAAACTGTTCCATTAATATAATCAACAAAAATACCTATTTGGTCTGAGAATATTCTGATTAATCCAATAAGTCATCAACTTCTTAATAGAAGCCCAAATCATTATAGGTTCCCATTTTATCATACATTGTGTGATATTCAATTAAGACAACTGATTAAGGATTTAATGTCAGTTTGATGACTTGAAATGCAATGTCCTTGACATTGAACATTACGAAAGACCTAATTAGCAAATTAAAACATAAATAACTTATAAAACCTTAACTAATGTTGAACTGAACTACAAAAACAAGTCTGCTCATTAACCATTGACTTCAACACGTACTTCAGGTGAGTTTCACGTAATCTCCTGTTCTTTTCAATGTTTTCTAAACATCGGGGTATCTTTATGAAATCTTTCTTAAACTTATGATATGCTTATATAACTGTGTGCCGGCTTTGGGATATCATGGGATAACCGTGGATATCGAAGTGACATATTAAAAAGTCCTCATTCTTGTGAACTGTATCTAGTGAACCCATGTGGGACCGAACGAGTAAACAACGATAGTACTATCGGGCTGACAACCCCATTTGCTGGGAGGATAGTAAACAATGGTAGTACTATCGGGCTGACAAACCCATTTGCTGGGAGGATTGCATCTCCCCTAGTATGAATGTTTGTTATCGTTTCTAATATCAACATCGACGTGTATACATTCTAATGAGGCACATATGATTACCGTTGGGTATTGTCATATCATTTAGTCGGAAAGAAACTAGAAATGGGTCACATGATTATTCCAATGGTGTAAATGTGTGTCATTGATTAATCTTAACATAACATATTGTATCAAGTATTGTGTATGAACTCACCAGCTTTGTGCTGACTTTTCAAAATTACAAATTTTTGCAGGTAAACAGTAACGACATGTGAGAAATTGCACTATCAGAAACATGTAAATAAGTAACTTGAATTGTTTAGTGTGTTTAAGTTAAGAACAGTAGCTTGTGGCTTGTATTAACACTATTATCCTTGTAATGTATTGTCTGTAAGTTAACATTGTGTGTTGTGATACCAATTCAAGTAAAGTTGCACCCCATCTCTGAGACATCACCACTATGCTTCTGTAACCTTTAAAGAGTGATTAGTGACATCATAATTAGGTGACGAGAGGTGAGAGTGTAACAATATGTATGTATGTATGTATGTATGTTGGGAATGGAAGAAATTATAACTCACTTTTGTGTACTTAATCAAATAATTCTTCCAAGATCAGGTCAAAGTTTTGGTTTTTTTAATATTATTTTAACACATTTAGAAAAATTTCTTTTTTTTTATTATTTTTCTAACATAGCCTTGCCCCTCACTAAACTAACCCAGAAAAATGAACCGATTGTATGGGAGCAGAAACAGGAAGAAGCTTTCCAAACTTTGAAACAAAAATTGTGTGATGCTCCAATCTTATGTGTCACCCTGACCGATGGCGGAAACATCGGGATGCCATGAGGGATGTGTACATTGTTCACAAGCTCATGGGCATCTAAAGTATCATCACATATCAATTAATTCAAATAAAGTATTTACACAAAATCATGTTCGTCATGATTCAATTTCAATAAGTACTCAAAAGATGTAGCTAAATTAAGTAAATCCTAATCTTCATCGATCAAGTTAATTTAGTTAAGTCCAAGATCCTATGTGATGAGTCCAAAAGATGTAGAGCTACTATGCTCTACCTACTTCTTTTCATTTCCTGAAACATGTAGAAGATCAAGTGTCAACTGCATGAGTAGTTGGTGAGTAATCATAGGTTTTAATTATTCCAAAAACATTTATAAAAGTTTTAAGAATAACGAGTGTGAACATGTAAAATAACACTAATCTGTATAATCACCACAACAACACAATCAAGTCAAATAATCCAAATATTCACAAGTAATCATCCAATTATATTCAATCAATCTCACTCAATCATATCCAAACAACAACCATCAATCACCACAATATTTTCAATTTAGATACCGCGGAGGACCTCAGTCAACTCAATCAACAGCGAAACCATCGCGGAGCACCACGGTCAACTCAATCAATGATATTCCTATTAATCATAATTATCAATGTTGTGCACCACAGAGGACCGAAGTCAACTCAATCAACGGTGGAATCACCGCAGGGACTGAATTCATCTCAATCAACAACAATTCAATTATCGCGGAGGACCGAAGTCAGCTCAATCAACAATGACTCACTCAAAGTGTATCATCTCATAATCAAAATTCATCTCAATAATCATATCTCCATAATAATCCCGGTTCCACACTTGTTATAGCAAAACTCTAATTTATCTTGGTATACATGTTTCACCCCGAGTTTAGAATGCAAAAGATTTAAAAGGGGGTTATGAGAACTCACAGTGATGTCTTATGTTTCAGTATATTGTAGAACACGCGCTCTCGTAAGTGGAATCAATGTTGACTCAACGACCTGTGTTAGGTTCAATATAGTTTGTAAATTATAAGTATGAGTTATGACTTCGTAAGTTAACCTTAGAGTGGATTAACTTTTATAACTCTTTGTTATTTAATTTGATCTAACTCAATTATGAAGTATTACACTAATACTTAGCCAATATAAATTAAGCATTAGTATATTGTACATTCTTGGTTTAAGTGTTTGAACTTGACTTAAACTTTAATAGGTTACATGAGTTTTGAAATCGTCATAATTCAGTTAGTATTTTACCCATATGTTAACCTGCAATGGTTATCACTATCGAGTGTGTTCACACCATAATGCCATAAGAACTTAATCATTTCGTAGGTTACAAATGGGTTTAAATAATATTAGATAATTGTTTTAAAAATATTTCATCAACTTTGTAATAAAGTTAACTACTTTGTTTTACAATATCCTTTTTTTGTTAACTTGATTAACAATGAATGTGTCATAAACCTTCGATATGTCTTAACACTATGTTTATAATTTAAAACACTTGTTATGAGATTCATCTATGTCCTTAGCCAATTTGGATCAAATATCCTGTACTTCTTAGTTGAGTTTTTATGAGGTTGAATTGGCTGGACATTGGATTTATTTGTGGTATGTGGTCCACATAGGAGTTCTTGGCTAAAGACATTCGAAAGGAATTGGATTCTTAGCCTTCACAACCAAAATGGTTGTATTTTCGTTCCTAGGTGGATGTTCTCAGTCATAGATAGCCAAAAAGAAAATTTTGTTGACTTCATTAAATGGTTCTCGGCATAATTGAAGGGTTCTCGGCCAAAGGTAGGCTCTCGGCCATCCCAATTAAAATAAAGGGAATTCTCGGCTAATCGAGGGGGCTCTTGGCTAAAGTACTATGTTTCCGATCGTACCCTTCTCGTCTTCATCCCCCAGCCCCAAACACCATTTCCAGATTGTTGCTGGTCCAAATTATAACCATTTAAAAGTTGTTTAAGCTCCAATCATTCACAAAATCGTCTTTATGGTGAAGAATGTCTAGGTTTAAGAAAACTCAAGTGAAGATGGTGACGGTAACCGATTTTTCATGTTTCCAAAAACATCAAAAAGAAATACTCAGATGTACCTGTAAAACGAGGTCTCAAGCTTGAAATCTTCGTGGGTTCTTGTTCTCCTTGATTACACGAACATTTTGCAACAAAAATCGACTAAAATGGTTGAGTTTTGAGTAAGTTAGGGTAGAAAGAAGTTAGAGAGAGAAAGAGAGGCCGAAAATTAAAGTTTAGAGAGTGAGTGTTAGATTGAAAAGTGAAGGAGAAGGAGACACTCATCCTTTTTATAGTCCGGGTCGATCCCGCTCGTTCGGTTACGTTTATTTCGCGTTAATACTTTAAATTGATCGTTTTCACGTGAATTATATTTTATATCACGAAATGTTTATAAAAATGGTTTCTTTTAATGAAAATGATTTTATTTAAATTTGTTTAAGGTTGTAATTCCTAAAAAAAGTTTTTAAATTCTTTTTGTTAATTTAATTATCGTAAAATCATTATTTCGGTTATCTCATCAAAATGCGTTGCTTACGTGTAATTTCGTAAAGATCGTCACCTTTTCGAATTTAACGCTTGCATCATATTTCGATTCGATTATGATTTATGGAATATTGTTTCGGTACATTATTCCTGATAATTGTATTCGTGTGAATCGTCACCCACACGAGTACATTATCAGGTTAATATTTCTGAAATAACATTCGCGTTCCAATTATATTTGTGACCTCACCATCGCGTAATTAATTTCAATATCGCTTTCATTATTTTATATCAAATGTATTTATTTATTATCAATTTCCCAATCCTCAACCCCACTAAATCATATCACTGACACATCCATGATATACCGAAATAAATTTATGTATAGGGCATACGTAGGAGTCGGTCGCAACCTATCCAACCGCCGTCCCACCACCATTTCGATAAACCATGACCCTGTGCCCTTGACTATATTTAGTAACCAAACCATAACCTTTACCAATTCCAAAAAAACCAAATCATATTGTAATTATCTCACTAAAATAAACACTGTGGTTCAGTCTAGTTATATTTCAAACTAACTTCCCCATGGTTTATGCTTAATAATCTTATGTTCTCATCAATGTATGCCCATAATAATATCATCAATAAAATTCAATTATCAAATTATCATCACAGGTTCTATCAATACAATTTTATATTGTAAAGACAATACCTGAAAAACAGTGATGTTACATCTTATCTCTCCCAGATGGTACAGATGATTTGGTAGTGTACTGCGATGCTTCCCATCAGGGACTCGGTTGTGTGTTAATGCTGCGAGACAAATTTATCGCGTACACATCAAGACAGCTAAAGAAGCACGAAAAGAACTACAAGACACACGATTTAAAACTGGGAGCAGTAGTATTTGCATTGAAGATTTGGAGACATTACTTGTATGGCACCAAGTTTACCATATTTACTGATCATAAAAGTCTGCAACATATCTTTGATCTGAAGGAAATCAACATATGACAGCGTCGTTGGGTTGAACTTCTGAATGATTATGACTGTGTGATTAAGTACCATCAGGGTAAGGCGAATGTTGTAGCTGATGCCTTGATCCGGAAGGAATAAGTCAAAACCTTGCGCGTAAGAGTAATGGGAATGACGGTGCATACAAGTTTACATGACAAAATCATGCAGGCACTACAACAAACAGGGGAGTAAGGAAATCTGACAAAGGAGCTCGATTGTGGAGCTGAGCGACAGTTCGAAACTAAACCAGATGGAGTTATATGCTTTCAGGATCTTGTGTGGATTCCTACAGTAGATGTACTGAGGAAGCTAATTTTTGATGAAGCGCACAAGACCAGGTACTCGGTACACCCGGGGCTGATAATATGTACCAATACTTAAGGGGATTTTATTGGTGGCCGGGAATGAAGAAAGATATAGCCGAGTATGTCGGTCGATGTTTAACATGTGCGAAAGCTAAGGCAGAACACCAGAAACCGTCTGGGTTACTGGAACATCATGAGATTCCACTCTGGAAGTGGGAACAAATAGTTATGGATTTCATTACCAAGCTACCCCACACTTTTAGTGGTCATGATACCATTTGGGTCATCATTGATTGTTCAACTAAATCTGCTTATTTCTTGCCAATGCGTGGAACCTTCACGATTGATAAACTGGCAAGGTTGTACATCAATGAGATAGTGGTGCATCACGGTGTGCCATTGTCTATCATTTCTAATCGAGATAGCAGATTCACATCGAGATTTTGGCAGTCATTGTAGAAACCTCTAGGGACGAACTTAAACTTGAGTACAACTTACCATCCACAAACGGACGGTCAAAGCGAACGTAGAATACAAACCTAGAGGACATGATACGAACATGTGTTTTGGATTTTGGTGGGAATTGGGACTCCCATTTGCCACTGATAGAATTCTCCTATACAAACAGTTACTATAGTAGCATCGGATGCGATCCATTCGAGGCTCTGGATGGCAAGAAATGCCGGTCACCGATCTGCTGGACCGAGGTAGGAGATAATCGAATAACTAGGCCCGAGCTTATACAGGAAACCACTTAGAAGATCGCCCAGATACAAAAAAAGTTACAAGCAGCCGGAAGCAGACAGAAGAGCTTCGCCGATAAACGACGCAAGCAATTGGAATCCCAAGTGGGAGACCGAGTCATGTGAAAGGTTTCTCCTTAGAAGGGGGTAGTACGTTTTGCAAAGAATGGCAAACTTGCATCGCGATACGTCAGACCGTTCGAAATAGTTCAACGAATTGGTCCTGTGGCGCATAGAATGAGATTACCAGAAAACTAAGTGGCCTGCACGACGTGTTTTAAGTCTAAAATCCCAAGAAATGCTTAGGAGATGAGTCTTTGGTGATGCCAGTAGAAGAAATTCAGATAGATGAACAGTTACACTTTATTGAGAAACCATTGGAAATTATGGATCGTGAAGTTAAACAACTGAAACGAAGTCGTATTCCAATTGTTATGGTTCGATGGAATTCCAAGCACGGACCTGAGTTTACTTGGGAGCGCGAGGATCACATGAAATCTAAGTATCCCCATTTGTTTACAGAGGGAGTCGTACCTGATAACGATTCCTAAATTTTGATAATAAATTTCTCTAACAAGGGGAGACTGTAACATCAGTGTCTGAACAGTGGTTCGGAACAATAGCATATACAGTAGACTCTAGTACGGAACTCTATGTAATATTTATTATATGAAATCAATGTTAAATGCTAATGAAGTTCTTTCAGAAACACTATGGAAACAATGGTTTAACAGTCAGACTTATGTATGACAACATGAAATTACTCTGTGTTTGTTAGTTTAGGATTTATTATGTGTAAACGTATGTGAGAACGACTATAGCAAAACAATAACGGACGTCGTTATGCGAACATTAAACTGACGGAATAATCGTGTGTTTGACGATTCACACGAATATATCTGTGGGTTTAACGTTCTGAATGATGTCTAACAATTAGAAAATCAAATCCGAAAGTATAGTTGTCGTCGTGTTCGTACAGCTGACGATCTGAACGAATACAAACGAAAACCATACGATTCAATGAAACAATTAAATTAAACATTTTTGAAATTTTAATAATAGACAAAAGATATTCAGTTAATTTATTAGGAATTACCACCTAAAATAAAACCTTATTTTAAAATGTTGTAACGTTTCGTTACGAGAAAACCGAAACCGACGCGTTTACGAGAAGCCGAGCTAAACCGAACGAACCCAAACATACCCGAACGTTTAGGAATGATAAAATAACAATAAATGTCATTTATTCTCCCCACCAACATCCACACTCTCTCTAGAACCGGACTTTCTCTCTCTACCTTTTCTCTCTCGCTAAAAACCCTCTATCTTGCTCAATTCTACACCAAATTGGACGATTTATGTGTCAAAACGACCATAGTAATGTGTAGATCGTGAAGAGACAAAGAAAACAAGATTTGAATAATCAAAAACGAGGTAAAAACGAGAAAGAAATTACTGATTTTCAGTGATTAAACTTATTTTGAACCACTTCGAACCACCTGGGCTTTTTAGCCTATGTTCGACCCTTTAAATCCTTAGATGATGCACCAAATTGCTCTAGAAAGCTAAGAAATATGTTTTATTGAAGTTTGGTATGCTTAAAATCAATTTGGATATGGGTATATGCTAGTATCGACGCAAGAATGGCTGAAGAACTTAGTATCGATGGATGATGTTGAGCGGCAAGTTATTACCTCGACATTATCAATCTCGACGAACCAATATCGATGGGATCCAAGAGCTGAGTCACGAAGGACCATCGATGCTGATAGTATCGATGGCCATAAGCTAGTCGAACTTAGCTTGTAGACATTACTAGTGTCGACAGACCTAGCTTGGACTTACTTCTCATCGATACTGAGCCTCTTGTGGTCATCGATATTATTCAGCCCCTGTCGATACTACTACTTTACATGATCCAAGTAACTTAAGCTTGGAACCAACTAAAACATCTAGAAATGAATTCGTGGGACTGATTACAACCAAGAAGTGTCGGGTGATAAGTTATTATGGTTTCAAAGTGTTAGCCATTTTTCTGCATAGATACTAAGGTTTTCATAATATCAACACTTTCTAAGCACTTTTAACAAATAAACTTGTGTTTAAACAATCAAAAGACTATGGGTCAATGGGTTTTTGTTAAATAGAACCCTGGAAAAGGGTGTTAGAATCGATTATGGTCAAGAATGGTTAATCATGTGTTAACCTAAAATCCTAATGCTTTTAATATGAACTAAAGGTGGTTCTAAGCTAATAAACTGTCACACCCCGAGCCGACGGGCTGGATTGACTTTCCCGCCGGGCGGAAGGTTCCCGGGGCGTGATATCGTTGTGATAATCGAAATGATCAGATTGTTTACATAGCATATGATAAATAAATGAGAAATGTTAACATGACAATGAAATAGAATTACAAAGTTAAATTACATTGTTTCCTCATAATTTAACTAAGTAAATCTAATCAATAGAATCAATGAATACATATCTTGTATCTGTACAAGATATACAAAAGATGATTCATTGTTTTGTCATCCAAAAATAGCAACAAAAAATGAAGCTAGTTTTTCTAAAAGTCCACTAGCTATGTCCCTGTAATCCTAGTGACTAAACCTGTTCGTCACCTGAGAAAACATGCATTTAAACAAAGTCAACACTAGGTTGGTAAGTTCATAAGTTTGATAATTGAAAACCTTGATTCATTCACATACACAATCACAATAGTATACATGTTACTTGTAGTTTGACTTGAGTAGCCCTTTCACTGGTCATACGTTACCGGACAATGAATCAATACGATCAACATACTAGCCCTACAAGCTAGAGGTTTGTCAAACCTATGGTACCACTATGCTATCGTCGGTTTAGTCACATCAAATTAACTTGTCAGCGATTTGTGAAAGGGACTAACAATGATCATCTTGAGTACATGGCACATGATTGAAATGATATAATGCAGACAGCTCAATAGTAATCAATTGTAATGTGTTCATCAATGTTGTTTGTTCTCAATGTTGTATGTTTCTCGTTGTAGTTAACAAAGTTAAATAAGAAATTTTCTTATTACATTATGTTAATTGTTGTGTGAATGATGTTGTTATCATGAAGTTACATTATCATGATTATCATTCCTTGTTATTCCATATAGTCACCATGTTGTCACTAAGCTGTGGTAAGAACTAGTCTTATTACACTTAGTCGACTCAGGTGGTGGATGATATATGTTCCATGTTATCTTGTAATATGTATGGAGATGTAAACTAAGTGTTATAAGAACTTGTCTTATTACACTTACTTAACTCTTGTGTTGAATGTTATTGTGAAGTTCGGCAGAGGGAGGTTCGTCCTAGTTGGTGAAGGGTTCGACTGGTCTCTAATGGGTTCGGAAATTGAGTAGGTTCGGCCAAAGGTTCGCCCATGCAGCTCATGCATGGGTTCGGCAATGGGTAGGTTCGGCTGCTCACAGCCCGGTCCAGCATGGGTTCGCCCAGCCCTTCCTTTGGCGAACCTGCAACTGCTTAGCTCGATTATCGAGCCTCGAATCGTTTGCAAGGCTATACCCATGGTAGTGGTAAGTGCAGGTGAGTTCTCGAGAGAGTTTGGGTTCGAAGGAGATGCTTTATAACCGGTTAGATGTGTGTGTAACAAAACCAAAAGTGAAAACCCTAATTTTTGAACTCTTCAAGCTTCGTTACCTCAAATTTAGCCTGAAAAAACCCTAGATCAGTTGTACTTCCTGGTATAGGAGGTTTGTAGCTTCGTGTAGACACCAAGAACGTCCGATTTCGTCAAGAAATGAACAAGTTATGATGCTTTGAAGTTGATTTTTCTAGTGAGAGAGTGGGTGGCCGGATTTTTGAGCTAGAGAGAGAGAGTGAGATGTTAGAAATGAGAACAAAAGCCTCATTTCAGGCTTTAAATACTTCGAGGGTATTCGGGTTCGTTTTTGTTGCTCGGTTTTCGTCTCCGTTGTGTTTCCAGATCGTAACGCGCGTTATTTACATGCTTTAATTCGAAATGTTTCTTTAATTAATTTCTGATGAGTTTCAAAATAGTAAAATGTAAAATATTATATTTTCTTAATTTATTATCGTTTGTGTCGTTTTCATTTTCGTTTCGTCAGACCGCGTCACCTTCACGCGTATTCGTTCGAATCGTCACCCGAACAAACACGACGATGGTTTGGCTTTCTGACTTTTGTTTTCTACCTTTCAGTCATTATTTTAGAATGTTAAACTCACAGATATATTTGTGTGAATCGTCACCCACACAAACACACTGTCAGTTCACTATTTTAAAATAAAACTGCAATTATGTTTCGAATTGTGTTTCCTCACTGGCGGACTCAACTAAACATCCTGTTTTCACATTGTTTTCATACTGATTTTCCGGCTATCTGATTCCTGTCATCTATGGATATCAGATCGCAACCGATGTTTTCTTGTTATTTAATTGAACACTGTTCTTATTCTTGTTTCGTTGTATTAATTGTACTTTGGTTTTCACCAAAATACATACAACTGTTGTTTATTGTGAGTTGTTGTACTTACGGTATTTAAGTTTTCACATAAATACGTACAACTGTTTCTTGTATTTTGAATTCCGTTATCACAAGCACTGTTTACATAATGTATTTACACACAATAAATATTGAAAGTACACATACCGTACGGACTTGCCGGCCGGTCGGGTACTAGTTGTCATAGTTTCCTCTTGTTAGAGAAATTTCGTCCCGAAACTTAAGCATCAATGTCGGGCTCTACTTCTCGAACAAATGAGGATACTTTGTCTTCTTGTTGTCCTCGCTCTCCCAGGTAAATTCTGGTCCACGCTTGGAGTTCCATCAAACCTTTACAATAGGGATACGACTTCGTTTCACTCTTTTGACTTCACGTTCCATAATCTATACAGGTTCTTCAATGAAATGTAATTGCTATTCAACTTGTATTTCTTCCAACGGTATGATCAATGATTCGTCAGCTAGACACCTCTTGAGATTTGATACGTGAAATACATCATGTACTCCGCTGAGTTCTTCAGGGAGTTTGAGTATGTATGCTACAGGACCTATGCGTTGAGTAATCTCAAACGGTCCGACATACCTTGGTTCTAGTTTGCCTTTAGCCCCAAAACGAACTGTGCCTTTCCATGGGGACACTTTCAACATAACTCGGTCACCCACATCGAATTCCAAAGGCTTGCGCCGTTTGTCTGCGTAACTCTTTTGGCGGCTACGTGTTGCTTGTAATCTCTGTTTTATCTGGGCAATCTTATCAGTAGTGTCCTAAATATGTTCAGGCTCAGTTATTCTGTTATCTCCCACTTCGGTCCAACAAATTGGAGACCGACACTTTCTACCATATAGTGCTTCAAACGGAGCACATCCAATACTGCTATGGTAGCTGTTGTTGTAGGAGAACTCAATGAGTGGTAAATGTTCATCCCAACTTCCACCGAAGTCTAGGATGCATGTCCTCAATATATACTCCAGGGTTTGAATGGTTCGCTAGCTTTGTCCATCCGTTTGGGGATGATAATCGGTGCTCAAGTTGACACTTGTCCCTAAGGATTGTTGCAATGATTGCCAGAACCGCGAAGTAAATCGATTGTCCTGGTCTGAAATAATAGATAATGGCACACCGTGCCGAACTACTCTTTCATCGATATAGAGTCTTGCTAGCTTTTCCATCTTGTAGTTCTCTCTGATCGGCAAGAAATGTGCGGACTTGGTCAATCGATCAATGATGACCCAAATCGAATCGTGTCCGCTGGAAGTGCTAGGTAGCTTGGTAATAAAATCCATAGCTATTTGTTCCCACTTCCATTGTGGTATCTCAGGTTGTTCCAGCTGGTGTTCAGCTTTGACTTTGGCACATGTGATGCATTTGCCAACATAAATGGCAACATCTTTCTTCATTCCCGGCCACCAATAAAACGACCTAAGATCTTGGTACATCTTATCAGCCCCAGGATGAACCGATTATCGTGTCTTGTGTGCCTCGTCAGGTATGAATGTTCGAAGTTCATCTACTGCCGGGATCCGAACACGATCCAGATAATAGATAACTCCATCTTGTTTTGTCTTGAAATGTTTCTCGGCTCCACAATCGACCTTGCGTTTCAAATTGTCTCTTACCACTGCTTCTTGTTGTGCTTGTATAATTTGATCTTTCAGACTGGTTTGCACGGTCATTCCCATTGCTCATACGCGCAAGGGTTTGACTCTTTCCTTCCGACTCAAAGCATCTACAATGACATTTGCTTTGTCCGGATGGTATTTGATCACGCAATCGTAATAGTTCAGGAGCTCAACCCAACGTATCTGTCTCATGTTAAGCTCCTTCTGATCAAATATGTGCTGTAAACTCTTGTGATCTGTGTAGATTGTGCACTTGGTACCATGCAGGTAGTGTCTCCAAATCTTTAAGGCAAATACAACAGCTCCCAGTTCTAGATCGTGTGTTGTGTAGTTCTTCTCGTATATCTTCAACTGTCTTGAGGCATAAGCAATGACTTTGTCTTTTTGCATTAAAACACATCCGAGTCCCTGATGGGAAGCTTCACAATACACCACAAAGTCATCATTGCCTTCTGGGAGTGTTAAGATAGGAGCATTGCACAATCTTTGTTTCAATGTCTGGAATGCCTCCTCTTGTTTCTGTGTCCACACAAAATGTTCACTCTTCTGTGTGAGTTTGGTGAGAGGCAAGGCTATCTTAGAGAAATTCGAAATGAATCTCCTGTAATAACCTGCCAATCCCAAGAATGATCTGATCTCCGTCGGCGTTGTAGGCACATCCTAGTTCTTGATTGTTTCAATCTTGGAAGGATCCACATGAATACCATTACTGTCAATCACGTGACCCAAAAACTGAACTTCTCTTAGCCAGAATTCACACTTGGAGAATTTGGCATAGAGTCGTTCTTCTTTCAGGAGTTCCAAGACTGTCCTGAGGGTTTTTTCATGTTCTTTCTCATTCTTTGAATAAATCAGTATATCATGAATAAAGACGATCACAAACTAATCTAAGTACAGCTTGCACACCCGGTTCATAAGATCCATGAATACTGCCGGTGCGTTCGTCAATCCGAATGGCATCACCATGAATTCGTAGTGACCGTATCGGGTACGGAAGGCCGTCTTGGGTATGTCTTCTTCTTGAATCCGGAGCTGGTGATAACCTGAATTCAGGTCTATCTTTGAGAAGTACTGTGCTCCCTATAACTAATCAAACAAATCATCAATCCTCGGTAACGGGTACCGATTCTTGATGGTGAGTTTGTTGAGCTCTCTGTAATCAATACACATCCTGAAAGATCCATCCTTCTTTTTAACAAAAAGAACCGGAGCTCCCCATGGGGAAAAGCTCGGTCGGATGAATCCCTTGTCGAGTAGCTCTTGTAATTGATTGGACAACTCCTGCATTTCTGATGGTGCAAGTCTATAAGGAGACTTAGCTACAGGAGTCACTCCCAGAATCAAGTCAATTCGAAACTGCACCGATCTTTCGGGTGGCAGTCCCGGTAAGTCATCCGGAAACACGTCCGCATAGTCTTTCACAACCGGTACGTCTTGAATCTTAATTGCTTTCTTGTCCTTTTCTACCACGTGAGCTAGAAATGCGACACATTGTTTTCTGAGGTACTTGCGAGTCTTCATACACGATATTATCTTGACATTGCGTTTCGCTTGATCTCCATGAATTTCCAAGATCTGATCGTTCTCCACGGGAATACGTAATAGCTTCTCGGAACAGATGAACTCAACTCGATTAAGAGATAGCCAATCCATTCCGATGATGATATCGAAACTTCCCAGCTCCATCGGTATCAAGTCGATGGAAAATGTGTGATCACCAAGTGTCAGAGGGCAATTCCTAAGTACTGTGTCTACTGTAATCTGTTTGCCTTTCGCTATCTCAATAGTATAAGGGGAGTCTAAAGATTCCTCAACAAAATTAAGATGGCATGCAAAGTCGGATGAGATAAAACTCTGATCCGCACCAGTGTCAAATAATATGGATGCATAAGAGTCAGATAAGAGAAATTTACCCGTGATCACATTCGGGTCGTGTCGAGCAGCAGCTGCTCCAATCTGAAAGGCTCTACCTCGTGCTGCTGGAGCCCTTTGTTGATTTCTCTTGGGACAATCCCGAGAGAAGTGTCCAGGCTCGCCACAATTGTAGCAAGACCTGTTATCAGCAGCAGCAGTAGTGGCTGCGTTGTTTCTGTTCAGAGCCCCCGTGCTCCTGTAATTGTTGGCCCAGTGACCAAACTTCCCGCAGTTAGTGCATTGTCTGCACTTGGTGTTTGATGCGTGATGATACTGACAAGTGTTGCTCAAAGGTGCAGTGCCAGTGTAAGGCCTTTTGATCTGCAGTGGTGGTGGCTGTTTGATCATCGGTGCTTGAGTGGTCACAGCAAAATTCTTTACCACCTTCTGTTTCTTGGCCTGCCTTTTATCTGGTTTCCTTGAAGTTCCAGCCTTAGTTGAGTCTGCTTCTTTCTTGAGTGTCCCGGAGGCAACCATCACATATGTCAAAGTTACCGACAGTGTGACAGCCATCTCCATGGCAGTAGGATGGGCATAAATCACATGCCTTTGAATGCAAGACGGCAGTCCACCGACGTACCGTTCAATCCTCTTCTCAAGTGTTGGCACCACGTCCGGTGCCAAAGTAGCCAACTCGTGGAATCGGGTGGTGTAGGCCAGATGCCCAACACCAATCATGACTAGGTTGAGAATCTCAGTTTCAATCTTCTTCAGTTCATTTCTCGAGCAAAATTCTGCCCTCAGCATTGCCTTGAAATCACCCCAAGGCCCACAGAGCCTTATCTCGGTCCCTTGTCTGAACTTGAGTGTTCCACCAAGTTAACGCTCTCTTGTTGAATGAACCAGCTGCATATCTTACTTTGTGCTGATCAGGATAGCCACTGATATCAAGAGTCATTTCCATCTTCTCGATCCACTAGATCAATCCGACGGCTCCTTCACTTCCACTAAAACTAGGTGGCTTGCAACCTACAAAGTTTTTGTAGGAGTAGTCATGATGATGGCGGGTGTTTCCGCTGCCTTCTCCAGATGAGTTGGCCATGTTATTGCTGTTGTTGCTGTTAATCCGATTCATCATCTCTGGGATCACATCCCTCAGTTGACTCGTCAGCAGTGTGGCAAGTGCAATGGTAGCGGGGTCCAAATCATAGACTGGTGGTGGCGGAGGAGGAGGTGGAGGTGGTTGTGTGGGAGAATCAGGTGGTGTTGGTGTCGAAGAATGAGGAGCAGAATGCTGTGGTGGTGGGCAGCAAAGCTGGTTGTATTCTTGGTGGCTGATCATAACCGAAAGAAAATTGGTTAGTGCAGTCATCAGATGCAGAAGACACATGCAAATAGAATCCTATGTCATATGACCTCTACATGAGGGCCTTAGGTTATAGTCTAGGCCAAACCGTTCGAGTAATATGACCTATATTTCTTTATAACCATGGGTCTGATACCAATCTGTCGCACCCAGAGCCGGTGGGCTGGATCGACATTCCCGCCGGGCGGCAGGTTCCCGAAGCGCGATATCGTTGTGATAATCGAAATAATCAGATTGTTTACATAGCACATGATAAATAAATTAGAAATGCTAACATGACAATGAAATAGAATTACAAAGTTAAATTACATTGTTTCCTCATAATTAAACTAAGTAAATCTAATCAAAAGAATCAATGAGTTCATATCTTGTATCTGTACAATATATACAAAAGATGATTCATTGTTTTGTCATCCAAAAATATGCAACACAAAATGAAGCTAGGTCTTCTAAAAGTCCACTAGCTATGTCCCTGTAATCCTGGTGACTAAACCTGTTCGTCACCTGAGAAAACATGCATTTAAACAAAGTCAACACTAGGTTGGTGAGTTCATAAGTTTGATAATTGAAAACCTTGATTCATTCGCATACACAATCACAATAGTATACATGTTACTTGTAGTTTGTTTGATTCACCCGTTCATACAATGGCCTCTCCATAGTTATATTTGCAAGTAGCATCTCATCCTATTAGTTATGCTTATATATAGGGCATATGTAAGGGAACAAGCCCTAGCCAACATCCCACCACATAACTAATAGAACTCCACACTACTTACAATACAACTATAGATATCCATTTCCAATTCACCTGTTCACCCTGTTGGTAATGCTCCTGTCGTATCATATGTAGAATATTAGTTATCAAACCGAAGTATTGATAAACCCTTTGTGTATTAAGGAGATTAGATTAAATTAATCTGATCATTGTATTATTCTATTACTTGTGGGGTTAACTGTTAATCACTTTTAATAATAAGAGTGTTAGTTAACCAATTGAATATTTGTTCTCAACTTGTAGTGCATAGAGCCTAAAAGGAATCCATTGCAGTCTTCACGTAATCAGATTACAATGCATCCGATTTACCTCTACCACCTTGTATTTCCATAGAACTCATCGAACTGTTACTAGTAATATGACATGAGAGAAATAATTCCTTATTCTACTAGTCAACAAGAAACGATGGATTAATTACAATTTCACTGCAGATTAATATCACCACGTGTCGCTTTCCGGACCCTGACTTGAGTAGCCCTGTCACCGGTCATACGTTACCGGCCAACGGATCAATATGATCAATATACTAGCCCTAAAGATAGAGGTTTGTCAAACCTATGGTACCACTATGCTATCGTCGGTTTAGTCAATCAAATTAACTGGTCAGCGATTTGTGAAAGGGACTTACAATGATCATCTTGAGTACATGGCACATGATTGAAATTATATAATGCAGACAGTTCAATAGTAATCAATTGTAATGTGTTCATCAATGTTGTTTGTTCTCAATGTTGTATGTTTCTCGTTGTAGTTAGCAAAGTTAAATAAGAACTTGTCTTATTACATTATGTCAATAGTTGTGTGAATGATGTTGTTATCATGAAGTTACATTATCATGATTATCATTCCATGTTATTCCATATAGTCACCATGTTGTCACTAAGCTGTGGTAAGAATTAGTCTTATTACACTTAGTCGACTCAGGTGGTGGATGATATCTGTTCCATGTTATCTTGTAATATGTATGGAGATGTAAACTAAGTGTTATAAGAACTTGTCTTATTACACTTACTTAACTCTTGTGTTGAATGTTATTATTAAGATATATATTATCTTGATTTTATTCATGTGTTTTGTTCTAATCATCAAGTTTACCTGTGATTATCTCAATGTTCGTACTTGTCAGAATAACTAAGTGTTGTAAGATGTAATCATACAACCATGTTATTCTAATGTGTTGATGAGTTATGAAATTATATTATCATATTCATCTAGTTGTTCCTGTCATATCATGATCATACAAGCATGCATACAATGATAAATGATAATAAGGCAATCAATATTATCTAATCAAAGTATAAGCAATATGTTAAGAGAAAACTTTTAAATAAATAAAAGTTAAGCATGTTTCTTAGCCCTGAGAGTTTAAAATCAGTTAATGATTAGAAAAGGGGCATATGAACTCACCTTGTAGTAGTTGTGGTTGACTTAGCTTAAACTAGAAATGCACGCGCTCTTGATTGTACTTGTAGTTGTGTTCAATATCCTTTATTGATTTCACGTTGTATTTAACTTGTAAGTATAAATCCTTAAGTACGTGTTCGTGTGTGTGTTTGTGTTAGCCTTTTAGTTGACTAATATTTGTGAGTCTTGGTCATCATTCTTCATTCTGCCTTGATCACTTGCTGGGAATTATACTTAACACTTAATCAAGTTCAATTAATTCTATTTTCTCATGCCATATTCTCTTATGTTCATTCGATTTGGTCCTTGTCATAGTGTATAGCCTTGTAGCTACTATAGTTTATGAATATGTAGGTAGGTTTTAGATTAAAGGTTATAATCCTTTCCCCCTTGTCATTACTTGTGAACATTTTTGAGAAACAAAGCCTTAGAACTTAGGAAGTTCGTTAGTTTCAAAACACTGTCCCCTTTGTAGTGATTTAAGTTGTTTATCCCAAAGCAAATTATCATTAGTATGAATTTAAAGTGTTTTCCCCTTATTTGTTATTTGAGCCGGATGAGCCAAAGTGGGCCGAAACATCAAGTGGTTTAGGCCGAATGAGAGATGGCTACACAAAAATGGTTGGGCCACTCAATTGGGCCGAATACTCCTTAGGCCGAATGTGTGTGGGTCGAAACCGTAGGTTGTGGGCCGAAACAATTTGTGGGCCGAAGATTTCAATGTGGGTTGAATCAATTGTTCATGGGCCATGCGGGTTGTGTGTTGAATTGGGCTGAAAGAAATGGTCGAATGATCAGGTGGTATTTCCAGCAAACCCTAAGGTTCGTTTGAGTCATGGTTCGGCCATGCAATAGGTTCGCAACCCATGGGGTGGTTCGTGGCTAAGGATCGGGCATGCAGGTTCGGCTAAGAGTGTACAGGTTCGGCAGGCTCAGTTCCACGATATAAGGTTCGGCTGAATGGAGGCTAACCCATTCCAGATTCGCGTCCTTGCTCATGCTTGAGGTTCGTGGATGAGAGGTTCGTTGCCATAGGAGTGAGCTGCAGGGTTCGTGGCTATTGTGAGGTTCGGCAGAGGGAGGTTCGTCCTAGTTGGTGAAGGGTTCGGCTGGTCTCCAATGGGTTCGACAATTGAGTAGGTTCGCCATGCAGCTCATGCATGGGTTCGGCAATGGGTAGGTTCGACTGCTCACAGCCCGGTCCAGCATGGGTTCGGCCAGCCCTTCCTTTGGCGAACCTGCAACTACTTAGCACCATCATCGAGCCTCGAATCGGTTGCAAGGCTATCCCATGGTAGTGGTAAGTGCAGGTGAGTTCTTAAGAGAGTTTGGGTTCGAAGGAGATGCTTTATAACCGGTTAGATGTGTGTGTAACAAAACAAAAAGTGAAAACCTTAATTTTCGAACTCTTCAAGCTTCGTTACCTCAAATTTGGCCGGAAAAAACTCTAGATCAGTTGTACTTCCTGGTAGAGGAGGTTTGTAGCTTCATGTAGACACCAAGAACGTCCGATTTCGTCAAGAAATGAACAAGTTATGATGCTTTGAAGTTGATTTTTATAGTGAGAGAGTGGGTGGCCGGATTTTTGAGCTAGAGAGAGAGTGAGATGTTTGAAATGAGAACAAAAGCCTCATTTAAGGCTTTAAATACTCCGAGGGTATTCGGGTTCCTTTTTGTAGCTCGGTTTTCGTCTCCGTTGCGTTTCCGGATCGTAACGCGCGTTATTTACGTGTTTTAATTCGAAATGTTTCTTTAATTAATTTCTGATGAGTTTCAAAATTGTAAAATGTAAAATATTATATTTTCTTAATTTATTATCTTTCGTGTCTTTTTCGTTTTCGTTTCGTCAGACCGCGTCACCTTCGCGCGTATTTGTTCGAATCGTCACCGGAACAAACACGATGATGGTTTGGCTTTCTGAATTTTGTTTTCTACCTTTCAGTCATTATTTCAGAACGTTAAACTCACAGATATATTTGTGTGAATCGTCACCCACACAAACACACTGTCAGTTAAATATTCTAAAATAACCCTGCAATTATATTTCGAATTGTGTTTCCTCACTGACGGACTCAACTAAACATCCTGTTTTCACATTGTTTTCATACTGATTTGTCGGCTATCTGATTTTCTGTCATCTATGGATATCAGATCGCAACCGACGTGTTCTTGTTATTTAATTGAACACTGTTGTTATTCTTGTTTCGTTGTATTAATTGTACTTTGGTTTCACCAAAATACATACAACTATTGTTTATCGTGAGTTGTTGTACTTAAGGTATTTAAGTTTTCACATAAATACGTACAACTGTTTCTTGTATTTTGAATTCCGTTACACAAACACTGTTTACATAATGTATTTACACACAGTAAATATTGAAAGTACACATACCGTACGGACTTGCCGGCCTGTCGGGTACTAGTTGTCACATAAACTAAGTTTATCTAACAAATACTATCAAGAAACAACATTATAAGAAGCCATAGATTGCAAAGAAACTAAAAAACAAGAGGAGACTTATGCGGATTTAAGGAAAACAACTAAGTATGGGCTATGTTTATCTTGTATGATCAACACCAAATACTTAGTGTTTTCATAATATGGGTAGCAAACTTAGATTTTTCAAATTGAATGATCTTGGGTAGTTATCAACTCAAGAGTGAACAAGATCTGATATTAACAAGGAACTAACAAAGGACTTAGTAAGTCATCTAATAAGGTTAACTCAAGTTTTTACATGATTTACACATGTTTTCATAAAATAACGTATGTTTTACAATAAAATGTAATTATTTATAACTTGTAACCATAGTTTCATAAAAAATCATCATAACTTATTTTATTGAAATGCTTTAAAGTAAATTAAAGGATTTTTCTAAACCTAAATTTTAATTTTGTAACTAAATAAGATTTTATAAGAAATGATTTATTTAAAGTCTTTATCTTTTAATATTGTAAACCTTATGCAAATAAGGTTGAATCTCAAATGGGCAAGGGCAAGGGTTGTAGAAGGAACATAACCTAGAACACTTCGAGGAATTCTAGTAACGCATTAGTAAAAGTATAGGACACATAGTTGCACACCGATACCAAAGCCCTATATACGTCAATTATAAATACTTATCGTATTCGAATCATAATAAATCAACTCAGGTATTGAAGCTACATAATCTACAAAGTGCGAGCGCACGCATATCTAATTTTTAGTCATTCAAGCATACTACAACACAGGTGATTCATTTGTCCTTTTTCAAACTATTTTGTTTTACTTCAGGACTGAGAAACATGTTTAAATATTTTAAATGAATGTTTAAATATTTCTTAAAGCTTTTATACTTATTCTTGGTACTGATATTATATACTCTCATACTTAAATGCTTTAAACTTGTGATTTTGAATAATTGAAGCTTATGATACTCGAATGCTTTTGAAACTATATGCTATGATTCTTGAATGCTTTTGTAAACTATATTCTTGAAATGCTCAGATACTTAAACTCTCAGAAACTCGTATACACGGAAACTTAAATCCTTGAAATGCTTAAGACTTTGAAACTATGCGGAATGTGATTCCGGTTGGGAAGCAGGTACATGTGCACAATGGTAATGGGGAAACTAAATACTTGATTCTATATGCTATCGGAATTTGTAAGACAGACAGATTGGCCTTCTAGAGTGTTTCCAAGATTCACTCCTTGCTAGTCATCATTGTTCTTCGTTGTCAGAACTTTGCAAGACAGACTGATTGGACTCTGAGTGTTGACATTTGATCAAGCCCCACTAGTCATTCAGTGTTCTTCATGGTTCATCCATGGTTTTGTGATGAGTGACTAGGATGATTTTGGTTCCAACTAGCTGACTTTGTGTCAACTTGTGGTTCCTCTATCAAAACACCGATGTTGAAAGTCACACCTAGTTTCTTATACGGATTGATACTGAATGCCTCCAAGAGTGCCTTTAAGAGTCACTCCCCACTAGTATTCAGTTGTCCATGTAAGTAAACTAAAAAACTTGGTTTTCGAACTCTAATGAATGGGAAAAATCGGTTTAAACATGATTCTTGGAAACTATGGTGGATGTGGATTTGAATGGTAGGTAAAACGCTTAATTATCATTAATAACAATATCATATGTGGTTTAGTATATGGTGGACTGGCTTCTGGGCTGGCGGTAAGCTTGACCCTACGTATGCTCTATATATAAGCATATCGAAATGTATAGGATATGTGGTTATTAATGAGGTTAAGGTTGTTACCGAAAAGGTTTGTGAAACTTATTTTCAAATACTGAACTCTATGAACTCAAGAACCATGTGTTGACTTTGTTTTCTTATATGTTTCTGAGGTGATGTACAAAAGTAAACTAAGATTCAGGATTGCATACTAGGATGCCCGGATAGAGGATCTAGTAGCTTTTGGAAAGCACATATTTTGTTAACTATTTGTGAATCATTTTTATATCTTGTATAGTTACAAGATAGTGAATTTATGATTCTTTTGATAGGTCTACTTACTTAAATTATCAAACAGTGACAATTGTAATTTAACTTTGTAATCCTAGTTTGATTTTTATTGTGCTTTAGTTATTCTCATATGTTGATACTATGTACACAGTCTGATCATTTCGATTATCACATGATATCGCGCCCCAAGAACCTTCTGCCCGACGGGAAAGTCGATCCAGTCCGCCGCCTCGGGGTGTGACAGTCAAACCCATGAGTTAATGGTTGTGTAAGTAGGATGGGACTTAAGTAAAGTGTCAAAAGTCTCATGCAATCCACAATCCGGCTATCTTATGTACCAATATTAACACATATAGCATAGTAAATAAACCCATGTTTTGTAACCCAAAATAGTATAAAATAGGGTTGTGAACTCACTTTTGATTTAAGATTTGTTTGATTGAGGATGTGAAACTGCTGCAGAACTTTACTACACAATTTTTACAATAACTGGGAGTTTGCATGAACATTATAGTCTTTGTGCTCCATCAATCACAAGGGTTTATTTTTCTATTATGATGGTTCATTTCTCCTAAGATATATGTATTGTTTTTCTTAGTCTTTTCTTTCAATCTCCATGATATTTTGAGAGTAGACTTAACCCGTTGTGCACATACATATCATTCTTGTATAATTTTGGTGAGTCAAGCTGGGTTGTGAGTTGGTCCATTATTCTGGTCTTGATGTGATGTAATTACTCCCAAGCTTAAATAACTAAACACCCGTGGATTGGGGCGAAGGATGTTAAAACATCCCTTGGCGTAGAGGCCCTAGACTTGGTTTTAAGTCAAGATTTGAATAGAGAATCATCTCATGTCACCTTTGTTAAGTTATATTTTCTTTGCTCTTGTTATAAGCACCCAAGTTCTTTCCAAGATTTACCTACAGTAGCATATATTCTCATTTTTCATTTGGTAAGTAAGTGTATTTTATATTTTTCCCCTTTACAGTAGTACGTAGGCACGTGTTTATGCATGATGACCATGTTGGTTTATCACTTTGCATGGTCATTTATACGATCAGCCTTCCCCTCAGTTTAATGGTCACAGGGTGGTGAAACATGTTTTACGTGAACAAGTTTTATCCATGTTTTATGTAGTTCCAAAAATAAGGTTGATTTATAAATGAACAACAAGGGAAGGAGGGCTCAAACCCATGTACTACTTTGTTCATAAGAAGGTACATTTTATGTAGAATGGTCTTGGTTAGCCTAGCCCTATCGATTTATCGTGCTTTTGGAGGTCATTAGTTTGTGAGTTTAGTGTGTGTTCAAGTAACGGTTGAGTGGGATACTTCTTGAGCTGAACCTCCGTTCAAATTCTTGGCTATCCTGCTTGTTGGATTAATCGGTTCGTTTACGGGTCAACAGGTCAAGCGGTTCATGGGTTTGCAGGTTGTGCATTTAGGATATGGGTTAGTTTATTGAACATACTTCAAGCACGTGCATGGGATCCAACGAATAGTGGCTGACTCATATTAAGATTGAAGAAGTCGGTTGTGTTGACCGAGTTTTATGGTTTCCAGTATTGAATAAAGTCATATAACTTGGTTTGTTTTTAACGTTAAAGTTTCATGTTTATTAGGATTCAGTTGTTAGTTTTTTATTATTTAAAGCATGTATGGTTTCATTGTTTTAATGCAATTTTTTCATATTTACGTGATTTTGTGTGTGTGTTTAATTGGGGCTAAACCAACATTTGGTATCTAGAGCCAAGGTTGAAGACGCCGGTTTGAGAGTCGGTTTCGCGAAAGGGTGTAGCCCTTGGCTGCAGGGCAAACGCAACAGCGGTACAAACCGGATTTTGGTTCTTAGGGGCTGTTTTCGGGACTGTTTTACAGCAGTATACGGAGACCGGGAGGGGGTTCGTGTCAGTCATTGTCGCGGGAGAAGTACCAGTTGAGACGACGGGGGGTGACGGGTGAACGCCGGTGTGTTCCGTGGGCTGTTAGTCGTGATTAAAAGGGTGTGTCGAGACATGCTTCAGCACGGGTGCTGTTGGCGGTTTCTTATGGGCCTTGATCGATTTGTTTCGTGAAAAGAGGAGACCGGTGTACGCATGAAAAGCGGGCAGAAATAACCCATCAAAGCAGGCGGCTTTGGGTTCGATTCGCTTAGCGATTTGAAAGAAAACGGTAGAAGGCGGTGGCTTTGTTTTCTTGATTGTTGGAAGAAACCTCTTTGAACAAGTGTGATCGGAAAGGTCGAGGCTGTCGGACAAGATCACTGATTTATAACTTTGATGGGTAATTCATGGTTGCATCGAGTTTGTTGGTGCGTGCGTTTTCTAGTGTGGAAACAGAAGTAAACAAAAGGCACTGTTCAAGGTTTTGCTTGGCTTTTGGTTCAAGTACTACCCAACCAATTAGACAAAAAAAAAAGAAAAGGAGACACTACACTGTGAACATTATGGTTGCTGGAGTTCAAATCGTGTGGCTTAGGATGTGGCCGGAAAGAGGTCGTTGATCCGTTAAAAGTCAAGATGTTAATGAACGGTTCCAGCGGGATGCCATGTTACATGTTGCAAGTGTGGTGGATTGTTTCGGGTTGAACCGAGTAGACTTTGGACGTGACCGGTTGAGGTCGTGGTGTCCGGAATAGATCGAGATGGTTAAGAGGAAAAGATTGCTACCGGGAGTGATCGGTGTGAACAAACCGATTAAGGGGGTGATTGTTGGATTAATCGGTTCGTTTACGGGTCAACAGGTCAAGTGGTTCATGGGTTTGCAAGTTGTGCATTTAGGATATGGGTTAGTTTATTGAACATACTTCAAGCACGTGCGTGGGATCCAACGAATAGTGGCTGACTCATATTAAGATTGAAGAAGTCGGTTGTGTTGACCGAGTTTTATGGTTTCCAGTATTGAATAAAGTCATATAACTTGGTTTGTTTTTAACGTTAAAGTTTCATGTTTATTAGGATTCAGTTGTTAGATTTTTATTATTTAAAGCATGTATGGTTTCATTGTTTTAATGCAATTTTTTCATATTTACGTGATTTTGTGTGTGTGTTTAATTGGGGCTAAACCAACACTGCTAAGAATAGAAAACATCAATAGCCTTACCGTAGGAGGAAGCCTCCTGCGATTGGACTCCGGCGTGAGGATAAGTGTTTGGTCGGAGGAAATCAATATGAGAGAAAGTAGTGATTAAAATGAAGTGAGTTCTTTTGTAACCTGAGGTGTGCTGTTTATATTGCTTCCTACCTGGAAGCTTGAGCTTCCTAGGCTTTAGGTCCTTTACCCGTGCATGGTGGCAGCTTCTAGTATGTCTCAGCTTTTCTGCCATCTTTACGATTTGACTTCTTTCCTCTCTTGTCCATTGTGTAAAGCGTTCTCTTACTGTCCTCTAATTATTCATTTGGTCTGTTTTATCTCTTTTCCTTTTCATACCGTCTTGCCTTCTAGCCTTCTTGTCATATTTCTTTGAGGTCTCTTATCCTGGCTTTACCGTATGAAATATTATCTTCCTACGTCATCTGTGTCTATGGCAAAAAACAAAAGGAGCATAAATTTTTGAGTTACGTGCAGACTCGCCAGAACTAACAAGGTGATGAAAGCTTTGCTGAAATGAGGAG
Source organism: Mikania micrantha (assembly GCA_009363875.1). Lineage (NCBI taxonomy): Eukaryota > Viridiplantae > Streptophyta > Magnoliopsida > Asterales > Asteraceae > Mikania > Mikania micrantha. The sequence goes on from CM018691.1 coordinate 97,495,926, forward strand.
GATGCCTTGAATTTCTGGCTGTGATCGTGAAGGATGATGACCAGCAACCTTTTTTCTCTAGTGAACCGGTTGCTGGAAGATGCGATTGATGGGCTATGGGAGCAGCCGAGTGCTTGCCTCTACAGATGGCCAACGGGTGTTGAATTCGGGTGCAACTAGTGGAGTTAAAGGGGTGGTGTGTTGATGTTTTCTTGGCTAAAGCTCCCACCGATTATCCTCCTTTAATTGAGAGAAAAGTAGAAAGAGAAGAATGGGATGGATGTTGTGGCCTTGCATGGCTGCATGGCTTGGGTATTTATAGGGGCTTGGTTGCGATTTGGGGAGGGGTAAGTTATGGGTAACCGCCTAGTTGGATGAAGGGGGAAGTCCTTGGAGTTTAGTTCCAAAAGTTGATCAATGACTTTGATAGATTTGTGTGTGGGCTAAGAGCCGGTTATAGGACATGGGAAAAGAAAGAAGAGTCTTATCTATACTACTAATCCTAGGATGTTTGACTTTTAGTACCCTTATAGCATGTGGTGGATGGATCCTTGGGCTAACAATTTCCAAGGAATCTTGTACCAAAACCGTTCACCCATGCTTTTCCCAACCAAATTAAGATGAGATTTGGCAAAACACGAATCCCAAACTCATGTCAATTAACAAATTTAAAGGATTTCAACGCAAATTTGCGTGATTGGGTTTCCAATTAAACCATCAGTGACCGAGACTTAAACATCGAAACAAACATGTATAAAAGCGAAGTTAAACCATCTAAATTCGATCCTTTAATTTTAAAAAAACTTTTCTGACCACCAAGAACGCACAAACAAGCAATCCTGAACTCAATTCGATTCAAGAACAGTCCAAGTCCTTTTCTCAATCAAACTCATCTTAATCGAAGCAATTCCAGGTAATTAATTATATGGATCGATTCTTCTTTACAAGGAGATTGAAAGCCCTAACAGTTTAGAGGCTTACATTTATCCTACTACTACAAAACTAGGCAATTGTCACCAAAATTTTTCACCAAAATAAATGGTATAGCAAATTCTGTTTCCGTTTTCCCACCAAATGCAAACTTAAACTATTTATTAGCAAAAGGTAGCTAAATCCCTTATTATGTAGTAGCGTCCCATCTTGTGAATTGGAACGAACCCAGATTAGGGTTCTTCCTATTTTGGGGCATTTCAAAATTTTGTATAAGAATAAGCAAAGCCGATGTTAATCAACACATCCCTGCCCAAGACAAGTGGTAAGACACACACTTGATATGCGTGGGGACCCGGGTTCAACCCTCCGGGCAATGGGCAAAACCATTTTTGCTCCATTCCTAGCATCATTCATCCATTTTTTTTTAAAAATAATTCCAAATATCTTAAAAATAAATTCTCTTTAATGTGTTACAGAAAAATATTTTCTAGGATATTATTTAATTAATTTTATTATTTTAATTATTAATTAAAGCAAATTGATAAATGATTTTAAAAATCATTTTCTTTTACTATTAAACTTTTGTAAATCAATTTAAAACATTAAATAAAATATAAGGAATTCTCCTTCATTATTTTGTAAAAGTAAAACAATTTCACAAATATGTATATTTTGTGTTTAATATATATAAATATATATACTTTTATTATTAAAACTTTAAAGGAAAAATTATAAATTCCTATAAACATTCTTGGATTTCTTTTCTTATTTAATTTTTATAAAATATTTGTGCATTTTTTATAAACTATTTATTCAAGTTTAAAAGTTTATTAAAAACAACATATTAAATTAAATTATTTTCAAGAATCAATGCCAAAACTAATTTAAACTATTTATTTTTAAACATCAATATTCTAAAAATCAGTTTTATTTAAAACAAAAATCAATAATTATTTTAAATGGTTATTTTAAAAATATTCAATTAAATAATCTATAATTCATGTTTCTTTAAAACCACATCAAGTATTATTTTAATTATTTTAAACAGAAAAATATAATCTTTATAAATTACTTGAGGAAAAATCTAAAAACTTATATATGTTAAGATACATATTCAATTTATATGAAACAATGAATTTTTTTAAACACAAAACAAATGGATGGAATTAGGTTATTTGAAATGCTAGGTGATATTCAAATGTTATTCAAATTAAACTAAGAGCATTTATTTATTTGATAAATAAATATTCTTAATAAAACCATTCAAAACTTAGACTCATCTTGTAGGACTTTATGCCATAGATTCTAGGATACCAAACTTGAACTCTAAGACAAGACTAATAATTCTGCCTTTAGGTTACGGTGTGCAAACATAACTCCATAAATGCAATGCCTTTAGTGTATGTGGTTTAAACCATACTCCCTCTTTAAATTTTGTACTTATGGGATGTTACATATTTCAGTATTCAAAATTCAATTTATTCTATAGTCAAAAATCTATAGATGCAATGCTTTTAGTGTATGTGGTTTAAATCTTTGTTATGTGTTACTAATTGCTTTGTTATTCTATGTTATTCAATGTTATTTGATACCGAGTAGCTTAAGGTGTGTTAGATACCACATTCGCTTTGGCTTAAATCAAATGTGCAGAAAGTGTGAAAAGTACAACTATGAGCATACTTGTGAAAATACTAAGCTTTGTGCTTTATATTGGAATACGTTTGGAGACGATATAAACTATGGCAAACTTGTATATATTCTAAGCTTTTAAGCTAAGTATTGATATGATTTTGGAGATGATGTATTCTAAACCTAATTGCAAACTAGTAGGATATGCATGGTAGATTTTAGAATTTTGTAATCTAATTGAATTGCATCAATTTTTATATGTATACGATATAAATAGTTGACAAAATTTTATTTTGCACATGTAAAAAGTTAGTGGATGCAATGGCGAATATATAAGATAGGGTTTATGTTAGTAAATCTAGTTTAAATTTAAACGATGTTAGACTTATTCAATTTATATATTTTGGTTTTGAAAACAATGTAATAAATGTTTGTTTGTTAGATCTTTAATATTATTGCTTTAACTATTGACACTTATAAATAGCATCATGAGCTAATGAACAGTCTAGCTCTCACGCCTCGGCATATTCCGCCGTTGGTCGGGGTGTGACAACCAAGAGAAGAATCCCATTTTTTGCTAACTTAGTTTCATAGTCCTCTTTAGTTGGTGGTTTCTTTTAGATTGAGGGTGGCCGATTGAGTTTATGACCTTAGTTTGAATGTGGGTGGTGATGCTTTGTAGAAATTTTAAGTTAGGAATGGTTTGAATGAACGTGTTAAGTGTGTTGTTTCGTTTGGTTTGATTTAGATTTCTTTCGGCCTTCATGAATTATAATATATCTGAAGAGAATGGAGATCAAATTTTGTTTGATGAAGTCAATGTTGAGTAAGTTGAACCTGGTTATGTGTCGGTTGTTACATTACAGAATGACATTTTTAAATTGTGTAACAATAAAAAATAAATATGTAACATATATATAACAAACACATAACTTTTTTTTATCTTTTTATTTCTTTTAAAACCTATAATACATGGCTACAAATTTTGAAAGTTACACTCGGTTTTCATGGGTTTTATATATTTTATTATGTTTGCAAATATTCCTTCACATATATATACACATATATATGTATATATGTGTGTGTCTATGTATGTATGTATGTCTGTATGCATGCATGCATGCATGCATGCATGTATGTATCTATGTGTATTTGTTGAATCGAGTTCAACATTTTGAACAACATTGACATCTAGTTTGGATTCCAAGCTAACGGATGTGGAATGTTTGTTGGTATGTTGGATCGGGTTGTTTACTTCAAACAACACTTCACAAGTATTTCTCTCTTTCAATCTAACAGATGCGGAATATCTGTTAGAAGGATCTCACAAACACTCAATGGTGAACAATTAATCTTTGAACAACAAATAAGAACACGAGAACAAATTTCAAGCTCAAAGATATATTTCTCTCAAAGTATTACATGTGTAAGAAGACAAGCAAAAACAAGCACCTTACAATGAGAGGTTATATAGCCAAGGCTACAACCGTATACTCTTAGGAATACAAGTTGGGTATACTAGACAATACATAAAGTAAAGCTTATTCTAGTATGTAAAGTGTCTTAACAGGCTAAGACACTTAATTACAATCATTACAAATATAGACATTAACTTTAAAAAGACTAGCTAAATACAAAAGGCATTTAATGTTGTTGATCTTCAAGGCTTCGGATGATCTTTTGCATTTAATGCTGAGGAAGGGAAGTAAGGTGTTGTGTCTGACTATCGGTATGTTATCTTTGTTTTTACTCAGACCAGCATGTCTTGTGTCAGTCCCTTTTGTACTATGAAAGTAATCAGCTACAGTCATTGTCAGAGGATTATCCTCGGAAGCCTTTGTCTTTGTCTTTGGAGGTTGCAGAGGAGAATCTTCGGAAGCCTTTAGTCTTCGGAAGCCTTTAGTTCTTCAGAAGCTTTATGTCTTCGGAAGCTCTGAAGCTTTAACTCTGTTAAGTGTTGGCCTTCCGAAGTGCTTTGTCTTGTACAGCCTTCAGTTGGAGTGAGTTACCCTTCGGAAGCAATGTTGCTTCCTAAGAGGAACTCCTTCCTTCGGAAGGCTATTTGTCTTTGTGGTCTATGATACTTAGACAAAATTGAAGTTTGGTGAGCATCAGCCTTTATTGGTCTTTACAGTCTCCCCCTAGGCTCATGCTACCAAAACTTTTTTATGGGATTCTCCTTATTATTCTCTCTCCCCTCAAGACCTGAGCCCTTGCCTTTACCCATTTGATGGCTATTCTCCCATCTGATCCATTGTCTGGATTTTCAAGAGGGAGTTTTTCCAAGTCAAAGATAAAGGGCTCAGCCAGCACCATAAGTTGTGTCATATCCAACACCTTTATTCCTCCATTGAACTGAGTGAGGGTGAACACCTTGTGAAGTGCATTGAACCTCCACTTCACAATAGGGATGTAGGGATGATGATGCATCAGTCCATGGAGGTCTCTTGGATGATCTTTAGGCATTGAAGCAACTGGTGTGGCTTTTGGTCCTGAGGGATCAGAATCTGGCTCAGTGTCAGAGGAGATGGCGGTTGTTCTCCTTTTCCTTTATGTTCTTTCTTCTTCTGAATCTTGGTCTATCTTGGGCAATAGCTTGACTCCTCTAATCTCTGGCCTTTTGTTCTTCTATATTGGAGCCCACTGCTTCATCTGTTCTTGCAGTGGGCTCTTGGCATGCATCCTAATTTCTAGGATGCTCTGTTCTCCTCTCATCAGCATTTGATTGTCTCTCAGGATCAGAGTCTGTTGTTCATTGTTTCCTTGCAGCCTGTTTACCCTTATTGATCTTGAGGACTGAAGAGATTGGCATGTTGTGCAAAGGACTTGATAGAGGAGATGCTCGTTCTTCTTTAGGATCTAGGGGGAACATTGCTTTTGTTGCTGCCCCACACATGACCTCTTCACCCTCTCTGATTCCAGCACTAGAGAGGGGAATTTCTATTCTGACTCCTCCCCTAGACCTAAGCCCAAGTTTAGGCTTGCCCTTTGAGCTTGTATCTGCTCAATAGAAAGCAACTCACCTCTGGCTATTTTAGCCTTGATATCTCTGACGTGCATATCCATGGTTGGGTTCTTCATAGGGCCTAGCTGCCGAGCATGGAAGCCATATTGTAGGAGGAAAGCCTTTAGTTTGTCTCTGTAGGCTTTCTCCTTTTGTTTCTTTGTAAGCACAGTCATGGCTTTGGATGCTGCAGCCACCTGTTCTTGCTGCTAAACTCTGTCCAGCTCAGCAGCCATTTCAGGCACTGACCAGAGCAGTACTTCATCTATGTCATATCCCTTCTCCTGGAGAAGAGCAGAGAGTCTGATGAGCTCATCATCCAGGAAAGTGTTTGGTCGGCCCTTCCTCTAATTCTGCTTCCTCCTCTGGGGTTACTTTCCTTTTTCTTTTTTCCATTACTTTTGCCCCAGAGGAGATGGATCCTATAGCCTCACTAGCTGGTTCATTGGCAAATAGCTCCTCTGTGGAGGAATCATCAATAATGACTGGGCTTTCGGAAGCAGCTGTAGCTTCAGGGTTAACCTTAGCATTCACTGCTTCCTCCAGGTGACCAACCATCTTGGGTGATTCCTTCCTTATCAGCATCCACAGAGTGCTCAGAAGCGAAGGAGAAGTTTTCAGCAGCCTTTTTCCCAGAAGGGGACACAGGTTCCATGGAGATAGGTTGTTTTTCTTGAGTGGATTCCTCCATGGTAACCTGAGCTACAGTCTCAGAAGGAGACTTAGTCCCAGAGGGGGAATGTTGAGTCCCAACAGGGGACTGAGGCTCCGTCTCTGTGGCAACCTCACCATCATCAGAGGAAGAAGAGGAAGAAGCTGTAGAATAAAGAAAGTAAGTGCCCAAGAAGTCATCCCATTCACTAGTCAAGGTGACTATGGATGGGTTGACATCTTCTGCAACTTCCTCTTCTCTTGCTTCTGGTCCTGACCCTGCAGATGGTACCTTCTCCCCCTTTTGGTAGCATCAGGAGAGACAAATGTAGTTGTAGCCGGATCAGGATGAAAGTACAAGAGGATGACTAGGGGGCTCCTCCCGAGGTCCAAGATTGTTGCCTCCTTGGCTTGGACCTCCAGCTGCAGGGTAGCAACCTTAGCTTCCAGGTGAGCTACCCTAGCTTGGAGGGGTGTAATGGTGGCAGTCAATTCCTGTGTGTTGGTACCCAAATCCACATGAGTGGAATCATAGGGCGATGGAGTCCTGAGCCTGACTTCTGCACCTCCACCACCAGATGTGGTTTCTTGGCACCCTGGTTTCCCCTCATTGAGAAGGGCTTCAAAGAAGTCCTCCCCAGTGTGGGTTGCCACAGATGAGGTCCTATTGCCTGTACCACTGTCCTGAAGAACCTGAGAAGGTTTAGCAGTAGTGGCAGCCTCATCTACATTGACCCCTTCTACATTCCTAAGGTCAACCTCTGACAAAATAGGCTCTGGGTCAGGGAACCTTGCCTGTAGCTGTGTCACCACTCTCACTAGAGTTTGGGTAATGGCAGAGAGTGGTTCCTCCATAGCCATAGCAGAAGTCCCTTGAGCCTGGGTAAGAGAATGGGTGGGGGGCATTTCTGGGTGATAAGAACCTGGAGACCTGGGAGACAGTCTCTGATCTAGGTGAAGTTGCTTCTTCGGAAGCAGACTCAATGATGTGGGCATCCCATTGGATATTCTCAGGTATGTATGGTGACATACTCTGAGGGCTTTTAGGTTGGTTAAGGGCAGACACAGGTTCCAGAGGAAGAACCTGTGGAATGACAACAGGTGTGGCCTTCACCTTAGGTGGAACTGTGACCTTGGCAGTTCTCTTCACCTTTTTCTTTATGGGTTCGGAAGAAGGGTCCTGAACAGCTGTAGAGAGCTGTTCAGGGGTTCTGCGACGTTTGTAGGTGATCTTTATGAGGTGAGGAACAAAAATGGAAGGTGTGGGTTCAGCATCTGTGGGTGCAACAGAGCTGTCACCTTCTGGAGTAGGTAACTCCATAGAAGGAAGAAGAGGAGTGAAGTTCCCAGAGAATTGGGCACTCTTCTTCTTTAATTGTACAAAAACCTTGGAAGTAACCAAGGGAATATTATAAATGTTCCTAGATAGTGAGAGGGATGAAACCAACTCACTATAGAAAATGTTCTGTAAGAACCTGGGATACATGCAAAACTTCTTTGGCGATGAAAGATTATCAACCAAGTTATTGAAGATGAAAGCAGAAAAATTAAATAGTTTGTTAGAGATCAACCCATGAATAGCCGAAGACAAATCAGAGGGGACTTGATCCCAACCTCCTGTCTTATTGGACAGACAATGTAAAAACAAATGTATGAGGTACTTATAATTATAGGACACTCTACCCTTCAAATAAGTTGTAAAAGGGAGAGGACCTTTGTACCCCATTGACCTAAAGGTCGATGCTACCTCATCCTTTGTGAATGAGACCCTTCCCCCGGCATCACTGAGTTGAAAATGCCGATAGATGGTCTCCACAGAGATAGCAATAGGATGAGCATCAATGGTAGCATGAAGAGTTCTACCATTGGAAGAAGAAGTAACCGAACAAGAACACCAAAACTGCTGGTGATGAGATTCATACACCACAGGTTTGACGGTTAACGCAAATAGATACCTGCTCCTTTGAAGAAAGGAGATAATCGAAGCAAAGTCAGCGTCATTGTCTGAAGACAGTTCCGCTGCTAAGTTATGAGCAGGTCTGAAAGTAAGAGATTCCATGGCGATTGAAGGATTTTAGGTTAAATTTGGAGAGAAAAGTGAAAAGCAATTCGAAATGAAACGGTGAGAGAATGTGAATGAGCGGGAGACCTTTTATACCTCCGGATGTCAGCATTTAATATATAGGCACATTAAATTTTGAGATCCGGATGTCAGAAAAAGATTATCCAAAAACAGCTCATTTATTATTCAAAATTGGCTAAGGACGGATTTGCTTCCGGGAGAATTAGTCGTCGGAAGTAGTTCATGAGACCAAAGATGTTTGTTGAAGATACTTACTTCCGAAGCATATCCAAATATATCATCGGAAGTGTATCTTCCTTAAGGTTTAAATCAAGTCATCAGAAGGGTTGTTCTTCGGAAGACATCTTCTTCTGAAGTATCAGTTCAGAAGATTGAGCTTCCGAAGTTATAATGTATCGGAAGGATAATACTTCAGAAGGAAAGTTATCTTCCGACATAAGGAAGGAATAATGCTTCTGAAGACTTAAATCATCTTCTGAAGAGTAATTACTCATCAAAAGATAATTTAAGTTTATCTTCCGAAGAATTATTCATTCTTTATTAATTCATTTCAATCAATCAACGTACTCAGTATATCCCGCCATTAGCATGCTAAGGCAGGGTCTGAGGAGGGTGAGATGTAGACAGCCTTACCCCTACCCTGTAGGGGTAGAGAGGCTGCTTCCAGTGAGACCCTCGGCTCATGATGCTTGATCAACCGTCCGAAACGATTTTAACGTTATTTTCACTGAATAAGTAAAATAACGTTAAAATTAGTGCAATTTTACTTTTTCCCCCTCAAGAGCTGTCGACACATATATACATTATATGTGCGCACCACTAACGGGGCGTATCTTTATTAATTCATTTATTCAAAGTTAATCATGCCAATGACAGCTATTAAATACCTGAATCTTCCTTCATCAAATTCCTTGGTGAAAAGATCAGCCAAATTGTGTTCTGTATCAACTTTGACTAGATGAATCAACTTCTTTTCTGCACAATCTCTGATAAAATGATACCTAATATCAATGTGCTTGGTCTTGGAATGCTTGACAGGATTATTGGTAATGGAGATTGCACTGGAATTGTCTATCTGTATAGGAGTGTTGAACAGCTCTACTCCATAATCCTTCATCTGAATTTGAATCCATATAACTTGTGCACAGCAACTAGAAGCAGCTATGTATTCTGCCTCTGCAGTAGAGGGAGAAACACATGATTTTTTCTTGCATTGCCAAGACACAATTCTGGATCCAAGAAATTGACATCCTCCTGATGTGAATTTCTTGCTAATGTTGCAACCTCCATAATCACTGTCAGTATATGCCATGAACTGAAAGTCTTCATTTCTAGGATACCACAATCCTAGACCAGGTGCTCCTTTGAGATATCTAAAAAATATTTTCACAACCAGCATGTGTGAGACTTTGGGAGTTGCCTGAAATCTTGCACACAAGCAAGTTGCAAACATTATATCAGGCCTACTTGCTGTGAGATACATCAGAGAACCTATCATTGCTCTGTATTGATTTGGATCAACATCCTCCCCCTCAAGATCAGGACTAAGAGATGTTGTCTTGGACATTGGAGTTCCTAGAGCTTTGCAATCAGTTCGCTTTAATCTTTCAAGAATGTCCTTGACATACTTTGATTGACTAATAAAGATTACTGCAGGAGTTTTTTTCACTTGTAGTCCAAGAAAGAAAGTAAGTTCTCCCATTGAACTCATTTCAAACTTGGACTTCATTAGTGATTCAAAGTCCTTGCAGAGAGATTCATTAGTAGAACCAAAGATAATGTCATCAACATAGATTTGTACTTGCATGATATGTTGATTGGAGTTCTTGAAAAAGAGTTTTTATCAATTGTTCCTCTCTTGAAGTTGTTAGCCAATAGAAAAGAAGACGAAGTTTCATACCATTTTTTGGGAGCTTGATGCAGCCCATATAGAGTTTTATCAAGCTTCCAGACATGATCAGGAAACTTTGGATCTTCAAATCCAGGAGGCTGACACACATACACCTCCTCATCAATTCTTCCATAAAAAAAGGCACTCTTCACATCCATTTGAAAAACTTTGAAGTTTTTGGCAGCTGCAAAAGCTAAAAATATTCTGATTGCTTCAATTCTTGCAACTGGAGCAAAAACTTCATCATAACCTATGCCTTCTTCCTGAGTATACCCTTGAACCACTAACCTAGCCTTGTTCTTGATGACAACCCCTTTGTCATCCTTCTAATTTCTGAACACCCATTTAGTTCCAACAGCATACTTTCCCTTAGGTAAAGGGCAAATCTTCCAAACTCCTTGTCTTTCAAAATGAAGAAGTTCCTCCTGCATCGCTTCTATCCAACTGTTGTCTTTCAGTGCCTCAGCAACTTTCTTGGGTTCTATTTGGGATAGGAAGCAAGAAAACGGAAAGATGTTTGCTTCATGCATAGAGCTTCTTGTTCTTACTCCTTCTTCAACATTACCAATAATGTTCTTAACTGGATGGGTGTTGTGGATGCGAGTTCTAGGAATCACATCCAGCTGAGAATTCAAATCCAGATTTATTGAGTCAAGGTTAGGAAGTACCACCTCAAGCTGGATTTCTGGCAGATTTTGTGGTTTCTGAGATTGGACTATTGTGGGATCACTCTCTCTGGGAAAAGAGGTTTCCAGAGTGTTTGTTTCAGCTGAGGGACTCACATCTTCTTCTTTACTCATTGGAACTGAAGTAGAGTCACTTAAAGGAACAGCATGAAGTGGATTCTGCCAAAATTTGTCTTGAAGCTATTGGCAGTTCAACACGAAAGTCTTCTTCTCTTGTGGACTGGGAGGAGTTTGTGGTAGTTGACTGTGACTCTGGAACATACTCTTTCACAAGATTAAATGCAGATGTAAAGCTATCAAGATCAAATAGCCAATCAGGACTAGTTCCAGGCTTATTGATAGTATGTTCATTGAACTGAACATTTGCAGACTCTTCAATAATTCTGGAAGCTTTGATGTATACTCTATATGCTTTTGCATGTGAAGAGTACCCAACAAAGTAGCCCTCTGCTGATTTCTAAGCAAACTTGACTAAGTGATCTTTAGTATTCAAGATGGTGCAATGACATCCAAATGGTTTGAGAAATCCAATAAATGGCTTTCTCTAATGCCAAATTTCATAAGGAGTCATATCATGTGTCTTAACTACCAATATTCTATTTTGGACATAACAGGCAGTGTTGACTGCCTCTACCCAAAAAGTTATTGGAAGTTTGGCATCAGACAACATGGTTCTTGCAGCCTCAATTAGTGTCCTATTCCTTCTCTCAGAAACACCATTTTGTTGTGGAGTCCTAGGAGCACTAAATTGCCTTGTGATACCTTTAGATTCGCAAAAAGAATTTAAAATATGATTCTTGAATTCTGTTCCCTGATCTGATCTGATTATTTTTACATGGTGGTCACTTTCATTCTCTACCCTAAGTATGAATGACTTTAGGGTCTCAGCAGTTTCATTTTTGGTACTTAAGAAAAATACCCAGGTATACCGAGAGAAATCATCAGTGACCACCAAACAATATGACTTTTTACCAAGACTTTTAACACTTGTGGGGCCAAACAAATCCATGTGAAGTAAATGCAGGACTGTTGTGATTGAATTTATCTCTTTGGCATGATGAGATGTTTTGTGTTGCTTACCTTTCAAGCATACAACACATTTATAAACACAAATGAATTCCTTTGTTGGTAAACCAGTTACTAAGTTATTTTTGACAAGTTTATTCATATTTTTAAGGTTTACATGACAAAGTCTTCTATGCCAAAGAGATAATTCATCAAGTGAAGCTTTTGAGACAAAGCAACTTATATTACTAAGTGGTGCAGCTGTGCTCATGTCTAGCATGTACATGTTGTTTCTTCTTGGAGCCCTGAGCAGGATTTGATCATTTGGAACTACAAATCCTGGCTTCAGAACAATGCATTCATGCTCAGTAAACAAAATGTTGTGCTTTTGATCACATACCTGTGATACACTCAGTAAATTGTAATTTAGTTCATTTACAAAATGCACGTCCTCAAAGCTTACCTTGACGTTTGTGATTGTGCCCCTACCTGTAATGTAACCTCCCACTAGATCACTTCCAAATGCAACAGACCCACCAAAGAATGGTTCATATTTGTGCAGATGAGTCTTATTGCCTGTCATGTGCCTAGAGCAGCCACTGTCAACTATCCACAAGTTGCTCTTTGATTCCTGCTGCCCGTGCACATGACCAGAAGTGAATTAGTTCCTTATGGGAAGCCAAGCCCATGTGGTCTTGGGTTTTCCATTAGCATCATTGTAAGTAAACTTCTTTGACATCATCTTAGGTGAAACAAATGATGAGTTTGTTGGTAGGACAGGTGATTGAACAGATGGTTCAAAAATTTCCTTTTTCTTCCAAATCTGCTTGACTTTTGAGGTTGTCGGAAGAGTTTTCTTCTTTTGATAGTCATCGGAAAGATCTTTTTTCTTCCCTTCCGAAGACTTGGTTTTTGCTGACTAGTTGGCTTTACTTCCGAAGATCCTTTTCTTCCAAAGGGAAAAGATTTATTTGGTTTGTAGGAAGCCTTCTTTGTATGTACTTCCGGTGGTCTTTTTCCTTCGGAAGCCTTCTTTTGCTGTTCTTCCAAAACTTTCTTTTCGGAAGCCTTCTTATTCTGTTTCTTCTGATTATCAGAAGTGCTTGCTTCTGATACCTTTTTCACTGAGTTTCTTCTTTGTTCTTCCGAAGAAACAGATGATCTGCTCCAGCTCTTCTTTCTTCCTCTTCCTTGTATCTCAACAAACATTCTGCTTCTCGGATTATAGAAGCAATTAGCAGCAAAGTGATTTGTCTCACCACACATCAAGCATATAGTCTGATTATTGAGAGATTGTTGCTGCTGATTCTTTTTTTGATGAAGGCTGAGCTTTGATTCACATAGGTTGATGGTTTGGGTGTTCCAACAGACTTGTAGGCTTGATGATTTACCTGTTTTCCTGAAAGATTGGCTTTTCTCTCCTTTGATCTACCTCTTTTGGACTTGTCAGATGGACAAGCAACATAGTCATCTGTGGAGGTACTCCCAGTTTGTATGTTCTTAGCTTTGATAAAAACTGATGAATGTTTCTTAGTTATCTTAGTTCTTTTCTTAGTTTTCAAAGCTGGTTTTTCTGTTTTTGGTTTAATGGGAGTATCATCCTCATCAGAGCATGTTGAATTACTTGGGTTAAGATCAGAGAGATCATCACTTTAAGCCACTTTGTGTATGTCCAACTCATCATCATACACAAGGTCAACTACTGGTTTACACCTAATCTCTACCATGGGAGTATAGCCAGATGGAGGCTCCATCTTGTTATAACCCAAACCAGCCCCTATTTTATTCACCAGGTCAGTTGTGCTGCTCATTTTAAGCTAGAAATGGTCTTTTCCATTTCTTCAATCTTTTCTTTGTATTTCCTTTCACATTCAAAAAAAATTGCCTTGACAACTTGTAAAGGCTCAAGCTCATTACAGAGTTGAGAATTGATTCTTTTAAAAAAATTTAACTTCTCTAAACATTCAGGTGTGCATATATCTTCAGTTACCTTGAATGAAATTGTTGAGTCATTTGCCATCAAAGCACTATTGGAGATGGAAGCATCCATAGCTTGGAAGCTCCAATCTGCAAAATCTTGCTCTGCAATGTTTGCACTGTTTGTTGAGCTTGATGGTCTTTGCTGTGGTTGTCAAGAAGTTGATGGCTGAGTGCTTGAGGACTTGCACTCTCTGGCAAAGTGCCCTAACTGCTGGCAGTTGAAGCATTTGAGCTTAGATTTGTCAAGCCCAAATACAGTCTTCATGTTGTGTTTTTTAAACTGCCTACCAGTTCTTTGGTAGAACTCCTTTGCTCTATAGGAGATCATGGCCATTTGATAATTGATGTCCATCTCCTCAAGGAAATCTTCAGGAATGCCATCCAAGTCTTCCTGACATAGGCGAAAGTAGTTGGTTTCCTTAGCCATGAAAGCTCCTTGCCCAGAAGTCAAAAGTGGAGTTGGGTTAGTGAAAGGATTTGTGTGTGTGGTTGATGGAGTTGGTGTTCTAGGGAAGGTGACATTGGGTGTAGAGGTAGGGTGATATATGGGTTGATAACTTTGGTAAGAAGGGTTGTTGATGGGTGCATAGAGTGCTGCTGAACCAGAAGTTACATGGGTGGGTTTAGGTTCCTGGGCATCTATTTCCATTTGGTAAGCACCGAGTATACCAAACAATTCACTAAGCTTCAGAGTTCTTAGATTTTCTGTTCTTCGGATGGCAACAGAATAGATATTCCACGCTTGTGGAAGTGATCTAAGAAACTTTCCGATCTCATCTTGTTTCTCCATTTTGACACCTGCAGCTACTAACTCATCAACACGCTGAACATACCTGAGATATTGAGAAGTCATCTTTTCATTGTTTTGTTGACAGAAGTTCTCGAACTTTTGTTTCAGCATGTCCTTCTTATTTTCTTTAACATCTTCAGATCCTTCATACATTTGCTGTAGAGAGTTCCACAGCTCTTGAGAAGATTTGCATTTCTTGAATGCATGTATGATTGAGTTAGAAATGGCCATCTGGATGAGCCACAAAGCCTTCGAGTCCACTTTCAATCTCTTGTAATCTTCATCTGAATAGAGAGCTGGATTTTTAGGCACAGGTGCTCCACCGGTGCTAGCAGCAGGAACAGTTGGGATGAAGGGCCCTTCAAGAACCGACTTCCAGAGTTTGAAGTCCTAGTTCCTGATGAATCCCTCCATCGTGACTTTCCAAGTGTCATAGTCTTCTGGTGTGAACATTGGTGGCTTGTTGAGAGTACCATTTTCTGTATCATGTTTGTTAAGTGCAGCCATTTGAACAAACAAACAGAATATGAGTTTTGAAGTAGTGAGATTTTAGAAGAAATAGAACTGGTAACTTAAGGATGATTAATCACTTAAGTTCGAGAGCCAAAGCTCTTATACCACTTGTTGGATCGGGTTGTTTACTTCAAACAACACTTCACAAGTATTTCTCTCTTTCAATCTAACAAATGCGGAATATCTGTTAGAAGGATCTCACAAACACTCAATGGTGAACAATTAATCTTTGAACAACAAATAAGAACACGAGAACAAATTTCAAGCTCAAAGATATATTTCTCTCAAAGTATTACAAGTGTAAGCAGACAAGCAAAAACAAGCACCCTATACTAGTTTACAATGAGATGTTATATAGCCAAGGCTACAACTGTATACTCTTATGAATACAAGTTGGGTATACTAGACAATACATAAAGTAAAGTTTACTCTAGTATGTAAAGTGTCTTAACAGGCTAAGACACTTAATTACAATCATTACAAATATAGACATTGACTTTACAAAAGACTAGCTAAATACAAAAGGCATTTAATGTTGTTGATCTTCAAGGCTTCAGATGATCTTTTGCATTTAATGCTGAGGAAGGGAAGTAAGGTGATGTGTCTAACTATCAGTATGTTGTCTTTGTTTTTACTCAGACCAGCATGTCTTGTGTCAGTCCCTTTTGTACTATGAAAGTTATCAGCTACAGTCTTTGTCAGAGGATTATCCTCGGAAGCCTTTGTCTTTGTCTTTGGAGGTTGCAGAGGAGAATCTTTGGAAGCCTTTAGTCTTCGGAAGCCTTTAGTTCTTCAAAAGCTTTATGTCTTCGGAAGCTCTAAAGCTTTAACTCTGTTAAGTGTTGGCCTTCCGAGGTGCTTTGTCTTGTACAGCCTTCAGTTGGAGTGAGTTACCCTTCGGAAGCCATGTTGCTTCCGAAGAGGAACTCCTTCCTTCCAAAGGCTGTTTGTCTTTGTGGTCTCTGATACTTAGACAAAATTGAAGTTTGGTGAGCATCAGCCTTTATTGGTCTTTACATGGTAGGATCTTACAAACACTTAAACACAACACTTGAGAAAATAAGAACTATATTTCTCTCGAATATAGAAAAGTTACAAGACTCGCACAAGAACTTAACTACTTAGCATAATACAATGAGAGGTTATATACTCGAAGCTACAATAACATTTCTTAGAAATACAAAGCTGGACAAACACTAGAAACAAAGTGAAAATTATTCTAGCATCTATTGTGGTTTTACAGTTGTAACCACATTAATTACAAGTAATGCAAATAACTTCGTTGAACCTATACATATAATTACTATAATAAAAAAGGATAATTATGTTGATCTTTAAATCATCAAAGTGTATTCTATTATCACTACTCCTCTGGATGTTGTAGTCTGACTATCTGATAATCAAAGCTAGGAATGTCTTTTGAATTAGTAATATGTCTTGTCTGAAATGCAACATTATTCATTTGCTTCAGCAGTTAATGTTGGTCGAAAGTATATTTGTATTCGAAAGCTGATCTAAGTATTCAGAAGCTAATATTTGCTGGAACCTAAAGTCCTTCTAAAGTTCATTTTCCTCTCTAAGAAGCATTCTAAGATATACTGATGTATTCTCTTAGGCATACGATGGAAAAACACCAACATTGGAAGTTTGACATCTTCTTCTGGAAAGAGTTAGCTTACGATGAAAAGAGGATATCATATGTAGAAGTGCGCAAATCGGGGTTTTTTTGGAACCGCTTCCGGTTCTGGAACCGGTTTCAACCGGTTCCAGTTCCGGTTAACAAAGTCAATACCCGGTTTCGGTTCTGGGTTTCGACCGGTTCCAACCGGTTTTTTACCGGTTTCGGTTTGGATTTTGGCCGGTTCCAGTTCGGGTTTTGGCTGGATATAGGTGGAACCAGTTCTAGTTTCAGTTCCGGTTCTAATTTGTCTGAAAAACCGGACCCGTTTGTACCCACCGGTTCCGGTTCGGGTTGTCGGTTCCAGTTTCGGGTCAGGTATTTTTGCCCACCTCTGGTCATAGGAAGTCTCTAGTCTTCCGACATATCTTCACTAGAAAAGGAGTTTACACATGCAACGTAATTTTATTTTCTACAACAAACAATTTTAGGTGTAAGAATGTTAGTTTTTTAATTGTTTGTATAAGATTCTTTGTAAATTTGCATTTAAGCTAATCAATTATTAGTATGATCACGAATATAAAATTCAAAGAGGATCAATTAAAAACTGTTTTTAAAACAGGTAGTGACCAACTAATTTGGTATTTCAATCGTAAAAGATATATTATCTCTCTCTCCATACACACACAAATATAAATATATATATAGAGATCCTTTGTTAGAACATCTCGCCATTTTTGTTACGTTAACTTATGATAACTCATCAAAATCAATCAAAATTTTTGTTTGTTTTTCGAATATCATGTTCAATGTTTTCTAATTTTATTTGTAATTATAATAATATATGCATTTTAGATTTTACTTCCATTTAACTTTTTCACTTTTCTAATGTGTTTATGTACATTTATAAAACTTACATGGGTATAAATTATAAAATATTAAATGCATATGAATTCATACTTACATAAACTAAGAAATATTATACATGTGTAATAATATATTCAACAAAATGAAAAATACAAAAAATTGGTTTGATATTTACAGGTTCTCACTACTTATCGCAATAAGTGTGAGTTATTATAAGATTTTGTTCATATATATGAGAATCAATAAGTTGTAGAAACTAAAAAAAGTCATTTATAGCAACATGATTTAAATGATATAAAAGCAATCTTCCTTTAAAATAGAGATAAGTTATTGTTATATAATTTTTATATTTTTTTATGAATGGTTATTTATTTCTCAAATATTATAATTTTTAATTGAATATCCTCTCAAAAATAAAGTTTATTTCGTTTAAAAATGCTATTAAAAAAACTCATTTCAAATGAACTCTTATTAAACTCATTTTAACGATGTTGGAACGTCTTGGCAAGCTATATAATATTAGTTTTTAAGATTTACTTTAAACAATTAGCTTTAAACTTTAGTTTTTAGGCCTTGTTATTAACATTTAGGTTTTATCTCTATGATTTAATATTTGAGGTTTAGGTAAAGGTTCGACAAGCTTGTTCTAATGATAAGGTAATGAGATCTATTAGAGTTTGTTTGGATCGGTTTTTGAGTTTTAAAATCTATGTTAGCCTTCTTAAACAAAATAAAATTTTTAGAGGAAAATTTTCATACATATATATGTTAATAGATGTTTATTATATATAATTCTATGCTTCTTTTATTGGCGGTAGTGTTTGTTAACTAAAATGGGTCGAATGTAATTTGAATACCTCGCATGTATTGTTGTAGTTGAAACAAGTTTATATGAATTGATGTTCCCAAAAACTAAATCATTTATATGTATCCCTTGAGAATATAGGATGGCTTCCCACACGTGGTCATGGATCCTCCGTCTATTCTAGCGGCAATGTGTCTAGGCACCGTAGATACTGGTGTTAAATATTTGTGCCCATCATTGCAAAGTTCATATAGGCACAATTGGGCATATACCTTTGCACATCATCAGGAACTAGGGGTCAATGAATGCTCAAAAGTGTGGTGTTAGTATTTGGCCAATGTGTGTCCAAAATAGCTTTTATTTGTGAGCTTCAAACATGTGAGCTGTAAAATATATGTTGCATGTTATTAGAATATAATCTATCTGTGTAACTTTTCATATTTCCTTCATTTATTACTTGGTATTAATTCATCTATATATATATTTTGTATTCTCATTTCAATGGAAGACAATGATTTATTCTCACATGGTATCATACGTCCTCATCAATCATGGCCTCTAAATCTTCCCTTCTGCCGAACCAACTTCCGTAACCCTCTCTTCCTCCTCCTCATGGTCGCTTCCTCCTCTGCCTCTACCGGCGCCTCTGGCGAAACTCCTCTCCACAGCCTCATGCATATGATTACTGTCTGGTTTCCTTCAACGAATTTTCTGCTTTGGAAGACCCAATTAATGTCGGTTCTAAACTCTCAGAAATTGTTGTCTCACATTGACGGTTCCGCGTATGCTCCTCCGTCCACCATTGAGACTGTTGGTAAACCAGCCCCTAATCCTGCTTATGAAGCATGGGCCCTTGCAGATCAGAAGGCCACCATCATCCTTCAAGCTTCCCTTTTTGAAGAAGCCCTTTCTAAAATCGTCGGTCTCTCCTCTGCACAACAAATTTGGTGTGCACTTGAATCTACCTAGTCCTTCGGTTGAGCGAGTCCAGAATCTTCATGATCAATTGTGTCGTCTCACCAAAGGTAACTCCTCTGTCTCTGAGTTTGGACGTAAATTCAAGACAATTTGTGATCAATTATCTGCCATCGGTGAACCGGTTATTGAATCAGACAAAATACATTATTTTTTATGTGGCTTGGGTGTCACATTTTCTGATTTTTCTACTGCTACTAGGGCTGCCAAATCAGCCTTGACCTTTCGTGATTTGTTAGCAAAGGCAAAAGCACAAGAGTTATTTTTAAAATCCATTCATGGAACGGTTACGCCCTTGGTTGCCTTCTCGGCTCAGACCCGCCATTCTCCAACACCCAAGGGTCGTGGAAATGGTCGTGGGTCCCGTGGTGGTCGGGGTATGGGTCGGCACTCGCCACATTGTCAACTATATCGGCTCGATGGCCATTATGCTAATGCGTGTCCCCACCTTGGCTCTTATGAGACTCATGCCCCAGGATCTAATGTAGACCTAGCCAAAGCCTTTCATGCTCAATATCATGTGACAACTTTTGGACCGGATTGGTATGTTGATTCTGGTGCAACTGATCACATGAGTTCATTGGCATCTACCGTGTCGAATCTGACACCGTTTGTGGGAAAAGCTTCTGTTTTGTTTGGTTATGGTAACACTCTTCCTATCTCTTATGTTGGCAACTCTACAATATCTAACAACTTACTACTATGAGATGTCTTGGTGATCCCTAACATTACTAATAATTTGTTATCTATTAGTTATTAACCTCTGATAATGATGTCAAAGTGTTGTTTTCCTATCCATATTTTCACATTCAGGATCAAAAGATGAAGCAGGTTCTAGCTCAAGGACGTTGTGAGCACGGACTTTATGTGTTAAACTCACCAAAAGCTTTTGTTGCTACTTCAAAACCCAAGATGAAGCCCTCGTTTAATATTTGGCATAATAGATTAGGACATGTGTCCTTTGAAACAATTAAACTTTTGAATATATTGGCTTATCCGGAGTTTACCTCTATTTTGCCAAAACCTATGTTATGCTCATCTTGCCAATCAGCTAAATCACATCATTTACCATTTGATATAAATGAACAATGGTCTGCTAATATGCTTGATCTTGAACATTGTGATTTATGGGGGCCATCTGTCACACCCCGAGCCGGAGGGGTTGGATCGAAGTCCCCGTCGGGCGGAAGGTTCCCAGGGCGCGATATCGGGAATGATAATCGTGATGATTAGATTGTTTACATTGCACATGATATAAATGAGAAATGCTAAATAGAATATAATTACAAAGTTAAATTACATCAGTATTGTTTATAATTTAACAATGTAAATCTACCATCAACATCATAAATTTCTTATCTTGTATCTATACAAGATATACAAAATATATTGTATAATGATGTTTCCAAAAGTATGCAGGTCCAAAATACTAAGTCTTCTATTTGAAGTCCTAGTACAAAAGTAATGACTTCTTACTTGACATATTCGTCACATGAGAAGTCATGCAAAAAGATCAAGTCAACACATGGTTGGTGAGTTCATGTAGTTTAGTTATTGAAAAATAAGTTTGTGAACCGTTTAGGCAAAACCTTAACCTCATTAACATCACCTGTATCATCCAGTTCGGTATGCTTATGTATAGGGCATACCCCTGAGTCGAGCCTACGACTCGCCCAGACGCCATCCCACCACATACTAAGCCACATAGGACATCGATGTTAATGATAATTAAGCATTTTACCTATCATTCCCTTCTATGATCATCTGAGATTTAAAGCACTCTGTTTAACAGTTTAAAACACATGATAACATTGATAACCTCTTCGGTAACAACCTTAGCCTCATTAATATCACCTGTATCATCTAACTCGGTATGCTTATGTATAGGGCATACCCCTGAGTCGAGCCTACGACCCGCCCAGACGCCATCCCACCACATACTAAGCCACATAGGACATTGATATTAACGATAATTAAGCATTCTTACCTACACCCACTTCTATGTTAAAAGCTTGATTTCCACAATTTGAAATACTCTGATTTCCTTGGTTCACCATGTCTTCATGATTTCCCAAAAACGGTTGTAGAAACATAACATTAAAAGGTTAATTAAACTAATAATTTATCATTTAATTACAACTAAGACATGATGATTAGGCCTTATTTGACTCAATCAATTAGACTTAGTTGTTGGTGGTTGTCCAAGTTGTACCCTCTCACACGTGGCCCATATCGGGTATGACCCACAAGGAGTCTACCTGTATGCGTCGGGACTTTCATGAATTGCCCATATCAGCTTGACCCACAAGTCTACTGTATGTGTCGGGACTTTAGGATATCCTTTGCTTTATGATCTTCTTGATTTCCTTGATTTCATCTGATAGTTTAAGTTATGCCCATGTAGCTTGACTACAAGAGTCTACTACTGTGAAGGGACTTTCCGTGTGTTACACGTGGTCTCGATTTACATACAACTGACAACTCACCTTACTCTAAGTATTAATGATTTCATTAGATCATAATGAGTTCATTATTTCAATGATTCACACACGGTTATGATTCCCTTGATTCCTTTGATTCTGATCTTTAGACATCCATGATTCCACAATGATTATAGATTTATGAGTAGGATCCTTAGTTTACTGATCACACACTGGATTAGATTCCACTGCATTTGATTTTTAGCTTTGGTTCTTTTTTTTTCACTTTGAATTGAGATTCTTGAATTTGAGTTTGATGGACTAAAGGTTTTTTAAGAGTTTTAGAATTTAGATATTACTCATAAGAGTAATTTAATTAACTTGTTAGTTAATTTGGCATTACGATTACCTAGACAGGAGTCTAGGATTATAAACAAGTATTTATAAAACAATTATAAGCAAAAGCATTTATGTAAAACAATTTAAATAAAAAGATTTACGCATGCTTCTCAGCCCCGCGTTTGAAAACAAAAATGTTTAGAAAAGGGGCAATGAACTCACCTGTGTTGCTCTGTATAGAATTACCACAAAATGCGCGCTCGTTACTTGTGACCTAAGTATCTTCAGTACCTGAGTTGTTTTAAGAGAATTCGAATACGATAAGTATATACAGTAGTCGTCATATCTAGGGTTTGGTCTCGGTGTGCAACTACGTGTCCTAGATACTAACGTGTTTCTAAAAGTTCGTCTAACAACTCTAACTTATTTCCCTTTAGTAAACCCTTATCCCACTAAATCATTTTAAGTCTTTATGTAAAACATTTTCAGGTTAATTTATTTTAAGTTAAACATTTATTTAGAAAGATCATTTAATTAATTTAATAGGATTTATAAGTCATTTACCTTTATTAAAACGTAATTAAATAAAAGATGAGTATAAGTACCATGATGAGCTTAAGTTAAGCCCATTGGGCCTCCCTTGGGCCCATTACTTGACTTGATCATTCAAACGATCTCTAGTTAGTTCTTTGATTAACTAAGCCTAGATGATTTAAATAAAACCTCTAGGTTAGTTACATATTTTCATGGATTTTCCTAAGGATTAGGTGTCAATCTTTTAATCAACACCCAAACCTCATATTAATGTTTTGATCTGTTATGATTATTCCCATGTTTGATCCCGAAAAGGTGATATTACTCCTATTTAGATGACAACATCTCTTAAGGTGTTTGGTGTGTTAGAAACCCTAATGAGTTTTCATAATCATTAGTATGACATTAGTGCTAAGATGAAAAGATTTCCCATGGTTATTCGATCTAATCAGCCAGGAAACGAAAGGAGGTTTGTTCCTACATTATCCTAAGGTGAAATAGTGTGATTCCTATGGGTGAAAGTGGTCTAGAACCGGTTTTTAAGGTGGACGACCATGAGGGTTTTTAAAACCCTAAAACCGAACACAAAATCAAGTTTTTACCTCGAATCGGCTGGATAAACCCTTAGATCCGTTGTACTTCTGTAAACTACAAGTTGTGGGGCTTGTTTGGGCACCAAAAACACAAGATTTCGTTGAGTATTGAAGGAGTTAGGGCTAGGGTTTCTAGAGAGAAAGAAGAGAGAGAAAGTGACGGTGGTGAGAGGTTGAAGGAGGTAGATGGAAGAATTAAATGGTTATTAATGCCCATTTAATGTTCTCAATTAACCCGGGTTTGTTCTGGTTCGTTCGGTTTTGCTCGGTTTCGCGTAGGATGTCGGTTTTCTCGTCGTTTTCGAAATAAAACAACTCGGTTATAAATTAGAATTTATGAAATTATTCTAGATGGTTATTCCTAGTAAATTAACTAAATATCTTTTATTTATTTTAAAATTTTCAGAAATAATTAATTCACGGTTTACAATCGAATCGTACAGTCGTCGCGCGTATTCGTTCGAATCATCACCCGTACGAACACGGCGATAACTATACTTTTCAATATTGTTTTCTAATTATTGGATATCATTCAGAACGTTAAACTCCCAGATTTATTCGCACAGATCGTCACCTATACGAAAAATCTGTCGGTTTAGCATTCACGTAATGGCATCCGTGTTGTTTTGTTCTGTATAGCCTCACATACGTTTATACATAATAGAATCCTAACACATAATCACATGATGGTTCTGTGATGTCAGATAATTATCTGACTGATGAACCATAGTTCTGAACTTGTTTTTCTGAATTGATTCTGAAATTGCGTTATGATAACATAAAATGATAATGATGCTTGTCATGAATATGAAATACATTGAATTTATGTAAAGTTTGTACCCGATTACTGTTCACGTTACTATTCAGATCACTGTTCTGGTGGCGTTTCCGGCACTGATGTTACACCATCCCATGTTAGCTCCCCTGATGGCTATTGTTTTCAAGATATCTTTATTGATGATCACTCTCAGTTTGTGTGGTTTTATCCGCTTGCAACCAAATCCAGTTTTTATAATGTACTTGAAATATTCTTTCGGCTTGTTCAAACCCAATTTTCACGCAAGATAAAGGTGTTTCAAAGTGACGGGGGTGATGAATTTGTTAATAACAATGTTAAAAATTATTAGCCGAAAATGGTACCTTTCATCGTCTTTCTTGTCAATACACTCTGCAATAAAATTGAAGAGCTGAACAGAAACATCGACATATAATTGAAATGGGTCTCGCAATGCTTTTTAATGTAAACATTTCATCATCATATTGGGTGGATGTTTTTTGTACAGCCATTTACACCATTAATCATCTCCCATCCAAAGTGTTGTATCATCGGTCTCCCTTTGAACTTGCTTTTAATCGAATCCCAAGTTATGACATGTTTCATGTGTTTGGTTGTAGGGTTTACCCTTACTTGCACGATTATGACGAACACAAACTTGCCCCAAGAAGCCTCCCATGCATATTTTTTGTATATTGAGCTCAATACAAAGGATTCTGATGTTTTGATCCTTCAACATCCAGAATATTTATTACCTAGCATGCACGATTTGATGAAGCTTGCTTTCCATTCAACCAAACACACCCGCCTACACCCATCACCGACCTCAAATTGATACACTTTATAGATACTCTTCCACCTCTGCCCACTTCCCAACCCCTCAACAAACCACAACCTTCATCACCTTTAGCACGTAAACCCGTCCCACCTTTGTTGTGATGACATAATCCCACCCTCCCAACCTTCAACACCATCAACATCGGCCGAACCACCCGCCCCCCCCAACATTGGCCCAACTTATTCCACCACTTCATAACCATCCTACTTCCCCACCTCCAGACACCCCACATGCACCTTTTGCATTTTCACTGGACCAAGTACCACCTTTAAATACATCTAATGCCCCATTTTCACCACCCCAAGAGCAAGTTCAATCCTTTTCTTCACAGCCAACTCCACAGGTCTCACCGATTCCCAATCCTCCACCATTACCCTCTCATCCTATGCAAACTCATGCGAAGTTAGGAATTTTTAAGCACAAAAATTAAGCCAATGTGTCTCAGGTTAATAATCATGATGATCCTAAAATCTTTAAGCAAGCATTCAATAACCCAATTTGATTAAAGCAATGCAAACTGAGATGACTGCTCTCCATAAAAATCAAACATGGACATTGGTGTGGCGTCCTACTAATACAAATATTGTTAGCTGCAAATGGTTATATCGGACAAAACTAAACGCGGATGGGACAATTGACCGATATAAGGCTCGCTTAGTCGCACAAGGGTTTAGTCAAATTCCCAGGAAGGATTTTTCTCATACATTTAGCTCAGTTGTCAAATCCACTACGGTTCATATTGTTCTCGCTTTAGTGGTTATTAACTCATGGTCATTTCATCAACTCGATGTCTCTAATGTGTTTTTGCATGGTCATTTAACTGAAATAATTTTTATGGAACAATCTCCTGGTTTTGATGATCCCAACTTTCCGAATCATGTGTGTTGGCTCACTAAAGCCCTTTAAGGCCTCAAACAAGCACCAAAATCATGGTTTCATCGGCTTATTCACTTTCCTACAAACAATGGGTTCACGTGCTCCAAATCGGACACCTCGTTGTTTGTCTTCACTTGTGATTCATGTCTTATTTATTTCTTGTCTATGTAGACGATGTTATTCTTACAGGGAATGATATTGCACTAATTAAAAACTTCATCACCACCTTGCATAAAGAGTTTGCTCTTTGGGATTTAGGGAAACTAAATTATTTTTTGGGGTTTGAAGTGACCCATATGTCAGATGGCTTATTTCTTTCTTAACATAAATATTGTCAAGACATTTTAACTAGAGCAAACCTAATTGTGGCGAAACCGATTCCCACTCCTTTAGCATCAAATGCTGCTTTCGTGACCTTCGGTGAACTTTACTCTAATCCTACACACTATAGGTCACTTGTGGGCGCTCTTCAATATCTCACCATCACGCGCCCAGATATTGCGTATGCGATAAATCAAGTCAGTCAATATTTACAAGCTCCTACGGTCACGCACTACCAAAGTGTTAAACGGATACTTCATTATGTTAAAGGAACGATGAACTTTGGCCCGTCATTTACCAAACCCACTAGCACTAATTTTATGGCTACTCAGATGAGGACTGGGCTAGATGTGCCTAGACTCGTCGCTCAACATATGGTTATTCAATCTTTCTTGGTGGAAATTTTGTATCATGGAGTGCTAAGAAGCGACCTACCATTTCCCGATCTAGCAGTGACTCCGAATATCGGGCAATAGCAAACGTTGTAGCCAAAATTGTTTGGATAACTCCTTTATTACGTGAGCTACATGCCTTACCAACACTTTTGTGTGATAATCAAAGTGCCTTGTTTCTCACCCAAAACTCAGTAGCTCACAAACGATCTAAACATATCGATCTTGAGTATCACTTCATCAAAGAGTTAGTTGCTTCTAGCAAACTGCACACAAAATTTATACCAACCAAGCTTCAGGTGGCTGATATCTTTACCAAAAGCTTACCTTGACATCAATTCGAGTTCTACTGAGATAAGCTTCATATTGGTCCCCCACCTTCTACTTGAAGGGAGATATTAAAATATAATGTATCTATGTAACTTTTCATATTTCCTTCATTTATTACTTGGTATTAATTCATCTGTATATATATTTTATATTCTCCTTTCAATGGAAGACATTGATTTATCTCACACATGTTAGGGTGGCAATTTTGACCCAAAACAAAAAAAAGGTTGGTTTTAGTGAACAATTATTTTATTTTGAGTTGAAATAAGTAGAATCATAGCATAGAATGAGATGAAATGAGTAGGCACATAAACATGATGTATGTTAAGATAGATAAACTAAAACTATGTGAAAAAAATGTAATAAAAAGGGTAAGAATATTCAATAACATATTTGACCGAAAAAATCATTAAAGATATACAGCTAGACGATTTGTTTTATTACAACACATTTTGACTTGAATTAAATTGATATTCCTAATAAACAACTCATCAATTTATGTTGAAATTGATTTTACTTATAAATAAGTCCTCATGCACACTCATCTTAACCCAAACCCATTTTGATTCGTTAACCATCCCGACCTAAAACACCAATTTTTCTAAGCTTAATGCATATTATTGACATAAATTTCTTTATGATTACTTGAATTGATCCTTTGTTAGCATGTTTGTACATAAAATTATTTGGCATTCATGCCTAGAAACAACATATGATATCATTAATTTTTAAATAACCATAAAGGATCGTACACTTAATCAACGCTTATCAAATTATGCCATGCATAACCATTTGATGAAATAATTAATATGAATGATCCTAAATATTGATTTTATTATTATTATCCAAATAATTATTAATATTATCTGAAATTTAGATTGTCAAATAACAAATACACATTTTATTTTAAACAATAAACATTATTGACCCGTTTATTTTTTTATGGTGAATCATTTGCTATAAAAATTAACACTTTCAAACATTTTAAATAATATATATACTTGTCGTGTTAGACATGGAATAACAAATACACATTTTATTAATTTAAATAATAAACTTGTCGTGTAATATATAAAAAGTTAACCCGATATGAAGAATCTTAGCAACTTCCAAACATTTTAGGTGAAAGACTTGGAATAGCATATTGCTTGACTTCAAAGTTAAGAGTGGGTATTCAAAGGGTTATAATCACCCCTTGGACCCTAGTCATAAATCATAATCAATACGATCAATTTTGGTTGAAAATCAGTAAGGGTCAACGTGTGTCAATCAAAATATTACCGGCCACATGTGACTAAATTGTCTGTTCGTTCATCTTTTTCGAAGTCTCTCCGCGTAAATCAAATGACATAAAAACTATTGACCGTGTACAAGGTTTCATTTGCATTTGAACTCTTACGCCTCGTATAGGCTTACACAAGGTTGACCAATTATTGTTGAATTATTGGGTGTCAGAAGAGGTTATACGCCATGGACGTATACGATACGTAGATGGTCAGTGTGGTGTTACAATTTAAATGTTTGATGTGCAAATAACCAATCATTTATAAAACACTATACACACAATCATCAACGAGTTGGTTTTATAATCACTGGTACAATCATCTTAAGTTTTACTGATGTGATACCATGTTTCAAGAATTTGATTGATTCATGTTTTTGTCCTGTGACAACTGACGATTGATGCTTTTGGTATGGTTTCATTCAGTATCGGAGCTTGAAAATTTTGTCCGAGGGGGCCGAAAGTCACGGGACAAAATTTTTTTCTTTATCGCTGTGTTTTGAGCTAAAATTCAGGTTAACACATGATTATTCGGGTCGGATCAAACAATTTAAAGTTTAAAATATAAAATATATGTTCCACTTATAAATATATATATGTTTGTATCAAAGAAGACATAAAATGTTTAAAACGAAAAGGTGAGTACCTGGAAGAAAAATCACAATTCAACGTAACGACCTTTAAGCTCTTTGAACTCGTTGATTATACACTCCGAATCAAACTTCTCAGTAATTTCCCTTTCTCAGCAATTTCCTTTGTGAATACGATTATTGAAATATGTAATGTTCAATAGTTAAGGCCCATTTTAATGTTTAAGGCCCAAAACAACATTTAAGCATAAAATTGACTGATGAACAAGATAACAACCAATACTGTGAACCCTTAAAGGTAATGTTAAAACTTACAATATTAGTTCAACTTTATTATTTTTTAAAATCCAAGGTGGGCCCAAGGAATTTTATGAAGAAAAACCGAAGGGGCCGGACTCAATACATATAAAATTTTTTGACCGAAAACTACTATATCGAGACCTCTGGCCAGAAAAATGACAAGGGCCGGGGCACTCCCGGGCTCCTTGAAACATCCGCCAATGGTTTCATTTGCATTTTCATTGCTCATTTAAAATCTCTAAATCACTTGTTTTTTTTTAAAAAAAAAAACCATTATCATTACCATACTCAACATATTCTATTATTAACAAAGTTGAGATAGGATTTGAGGAGGGCTTGATATAGACAGTCTTAACTATCTATACATTGTAGTAATAGAGATACTGTGTTAAAAATGTAACATCTAATAAGATAAATACAAAAATAAATGTTTGTTTTGCAATACCAAAGTTATCATACATAATTTGATTATAATCATTATAATGTCGATATTACGTATTTAGTTATCGTGTGAAATATTTCTCTCGTCTTACTTCAAACATATTCAGAATGATAGTGTTGAAAAATACCATATGCAACTATATAGACAGTTATTCAAAAAGAAAGAAGGAAAAAAAAACACTAACGTACAGAGAAGATGCTTTAGAAATAGAAACTTTTTTTTATTATTAGATAATTGCATGTGGTTTCAATTAGGAGTGTCGTTCGGGTTGGTTCCTCGGGTTTCGGGTTGCTCGGGTCGGGTTATTCGGGTTTTTGTGATATAAAATTAGAACCGAGAACCGAACCATTTAACTTCGGTTTAATTGGTTCTCGGTTTTTGGTTCTCGGGTTTAATCGGGTTGGGTTAAACGGTTCTCGGGTAATACTTGAAAAACTAATATTCTATTTTTCAAACAAATAAAACTAAAACATGTTTAAACAAAACATACATTTTCTTAAAAATTTTAAATGTTTAACCATAACATAACTAGAACGTGTTTAACTAAAACATGCATTTCTTCAACAATCTCAAAACATATAGATGATTTGAAAATTAAAAAATGTTTACGCCCCTTAGAAACCTAGTTCGGGTTTTTCGGGTTTACCCGAATAAACCTCGTGAGTACCCAAGGACCGAACCATTCTAAATTTTCGGGTTCGGGTAATAGGCTTTTTCGGGTTGGTTATTTTCGGGTTCGGGTTTTTCGGGTTCGGGTTGGTTCTTCGGGTTCGGGTAAAAAACACACTCCTAGTTTCAACCATTATCACGGGTCAAGATGAATGTGAATTTACTATCAATTAAGGGTGTTTAATAGTTATGTTTCGAATTTTTTTGGTTTTAAATAATTATTATAAGGCAATCTTCCTTGATATAAATTCACCTAAAACATTTGATTTATGGTAGCATTATAGTTAAATTATGAAACAAATATATAAATATAGCATCGTGTTATATAATGTGAGGCCTTAAAATTTTGGGTTCCTAGACGCCCGCCTAAAATTTTCAACAAAAAGGCCAGCTTTGGATAATTGTTCACTTTCTTATTTAACAAAAAAGCACTTGTTATAAATTTATTTTTTAAATTTTATAAATCTTTTACGTTTCATTTCACATGCTTATCTTTATTTTAAATAAATAATTTATTCATTTTATTATTATTATTTTTTTTCTTCACAAACTATCCATTCCAAAAATAAATAAATAAATAAATAAATGAGGTTTGATGAATATAAGTCATGAAGAAAAGGATGAGACGCCCAATATGAGAGTAAAACTTAGTGTCATCAGAAATGGACCAGACCAGACCGGACTGGCCAGCCGAACCAGGAAAAGGGGTGTCGGCCGTTCCAATAACATGTAAACCGTCCTCAAGAGAACCGGTCGGTTGAGCCAGTTCATTGGTTGGATCGGATTTCTAGTTTTTTTTAATTAAATCCAAAGAATTAAACATTAAAATCAAACCTTGTATTTTTTTAACATGATTATGTTTGTTTGAACATTAATTACGTTTGTTTAAATGTGTTTATAATTCTATAATTTTTTTGGAATTTTTTATATATTTATTATGTTATCCGGTTCTTGAATCTGGTCCGACTAGTAGTGTTCGGTCCGATCGGTTGGACCAGATTTAAGAACTGGATGACATAATAAATATATAAAAAAGTTCCAAAAAATTGAGAGAATTATAAACACATTTAAACAAATATAATCATGTTAAAAAAATCTTTGATTTTAATGTTTAATTCTTTAGATTTTCGTAAAAAAACATAAAACTTGAACCCGGTCCGACCAGCGAACCGGTTCTCAGTCCAACCGGTGAACCGGCCCAATCGGCTGGTTCTCTGAAGGATGGTTCACGTGTGGTTTTTAAGCCGGTCAACCCCTGTAACAACCGGTTTTTAATAATGAATGTATTGTAAATAATCGTTAACTGAACGATTGTGATTGTTGTAATTTGAAAATATGTGAGAATTACGTCATCAATGGCAAGAGCACATGTGATCATTCTAGAAATCCATGTTGATATGATGATTGTAATTATTATAGGTTGATAGTATATGAAAAATGGTGAACGTGGGCGAAAACCGTGCGCGAAACGGAGTTACGGATTGTCCGGAATCGCGAAAAGAAGATAAGATCAAAATTTGACGAAATAGACCTGGGGCGGTATGCCCCGGGCCTAACCTCGGACTGGGGCGATGCGTCTGGCGTGTTAAGTCAGCAAAATTGGGTTTTAAGATCAGATTTCATTTCCAGAAGGGTTTAAACCATTTCTCTTGAGTTTCTTACACCCACGAACAACATTTGGGGCTGCAAAACTTGGAATTGAAGCCGTCTAAGCCTACGGATCGTACCAGAGAACGTATATGCAACATCTGATCGTTGTTTTGCAACCGAACATCCGTTCGATTGGGTAACGATTCGTTTTATCCTACTAGTTTAATATTGTGTGGATTAAATCTAGTTTTGAATGTATTACTATGATTATGGGTATTGATTAGTGCTTAGTTGATAACTAGGGATTGTTAGAAACGAAGAACTTGCTGTTTTGATGGTGAAATCTTCGTTTTGAAAACGGTATAATTTCCGGTTGTTATGAAACCCATATCATGGTGTGATAACTAGTAGGAATGGGTAGATTATGGTTTTAAATGAAATTTGGATTATGATCCATGGGTTAAATGATGATTTTGTTGAATTGATGTTAAAATTATTAATAGTTATGATCATAAATGAATTTTTGAATAATAGAATCGATTAAAGATCGTAACTAATATAATTGAACATCAATTATTTGATGAAATGCCTAAGGGAGGCACGGGGTATGATTAATTATAATAATTGACTAAAACTTGCTAAAGACAGTAAGATAAAGTCAATTATGTGATAAATTGACTTTGAAGAAGTCAAACCAGTCAAGTGCGTTGAACTTGATTGTATGTGTTATATGTATTGAATATAGTTGTATATGTGTGAATATGCAACTAGGTAATTGGTGGTGAAAGTAAAAGGACAAGCCACAAAAGTGGAAACGAGGTTTTAGGAAGTGAACAACTGTATGAATCAGGTAAGTTGTTACATATAAGTAGTAGAAAAAGTC
Source organism: Mikania micrantha (assembly GCA_009363875.1). Lineage (NCBI taxonomy): Eukaryota > Viridiplantae > Streptophyta > Magnoliopsida > Asterales > Asteraceae > Mikania > Mikania micrantha. Next base: position 97,528,509 of record CM018691.1, read on the forward strand.
TACTTACGTGCTTGAAATATGTGAATGATGTTAAATATGTGATTGAAACTATGGGATGAGAAATCCTTTAGTTTGTGTTTGTTAAGTTTCAATGGGAAACGTATATGCAATATATTTGCATTAGAATAACCGGATGAACCGGTGATTAATTAATATGATTTTGGGTGTTTATATAATGATTCTGCATAACTTGACTAATGAAACTAATGGAATTAAAAGACCTATGAGAAGACATTATTAGTTTCAAAACGAATGTTATGCTTGAATTGTATGCATAGTATAAATGCATTAAAAATTAAGCCGGATGAGCCGGTGAAATTGATTAATTGAACCACATATGTGTGGCTATCCGGTTAATCCGGGAACTAAATTGTTGATTCCACAATGGTGGATAGCCAGAGGTGCTGGCAATTGTCTTAGATGGAAGTACCGGTGGGTGAACATCTTAAGACTTAAATTATTTATGACTCCACAATGGTGGATAGCCAGAGGTGCTGGCAGTTGTCTTAGATGGAAGTACCGGTGGGTGAACATCTTATGACTTGAATTATTTATAACTCCACAATGGTGGATAGCTAGAGGTGCTAGCAATTGTCTTAGATGGAAGTACCAATGGGTGAACATCTTAAGACTTACTATATGTATGACTCCACAATGATGGATAGCCAGAGGTGCTGGCAATTGTCTTAGATGGAAGGACCGGTGGGTGAACATCTTAAGACTTAAATTAATTATGATATCACGAATGTGTGAATAGTCAGAGGTGCTGACAAATAGCTATGGTGGAAGCACAGGAATGTGAACACCATAGTGTAATTTGGATTAAACTATTGTGAGCAATAGTTGATGATTGGTAATATGATATTATTACCTTGTGAGAGATTTTTAATATATGTATGATACCACAAATGTGTGGATAACCGGTTAATCTGGAAACTAAATTGTTGAAACCACAGGTGTATGGGTACTTGGTTAAGCCAATAATATATATATATATATATATATATATATATATATATACATATATATATGGTATTTTAATTTAGCCAGAGGTGCTGGTGATAGAGTTAGATTATATAATATACTCATATTTGTGAAAATGTCCCATTAAGGGAAATAAATGCACAATGTGTGTGGGGAGCAGGTTGATGTTGGAATATGATATATTATTATCTAAACATGATAAACATCCATATGATATATATGTGGATGTGTTAAAATGAGTTTTGGGAACTCTGTGAGGGGTTACTTACTTAGTTCATATGAACTAATTGTGACCTATATGTGATGTTACATGTCAAAGATAGATATGCATCAGGCGATCAGATCAGGCATGTTGTGAAGCTGAACCAAACGTTATGTAAAATCTTTGGTGGTATTAAACTTAAACACACTAGTTTTATTAATCATAAATTTAAATGTTATGAAATTAAGTGTGTTTAACTCATGAAATGGAAATTTCACGCTTCCGAACATAATTTTACGATAAAGTTTAATCTGGGACCTAAAAAAATAGGACACGCGTAATCGTGTGAAAAGTTTGGTTGTTACACCCCCGGTTCCGGTCCGGCGACCAATCCGATTCTGGTCGTACTAGTAGACTTAATGTCCTTAACAAACCGTTATTTGTGAAAATGCTAATATACTTCACATAACACTTTCGCTTGTCTGACCAACCCTTCATATTCGTGTCTATTTTGATCATAGGACATTGGCCTCGTTCTCTTTCTAAGAGAGCTCATTTACGCGACCCACAAAGTGATCTCACTTATATCACATAGATGATTTTTCATAAAGCATTAAAATCATAAAGGTTTAGTTTTACACAAAATCATCAACAATATTATGCTTAACCTCCTTTGATATCACTAATTAAAAGTGGACTAGAACATATTCAACTCCCTTGCTAATTTAATGTATTCTCCTATAGTGACATTTGTTATGCAAGTAGGTTGTCCTATTGATTCTAATGGTTCAGAGTAACTTTCACACATACAATTGACAATGCTTCAACACACTCATTACTTTCATTAGCAGAACAAACAAGGAGACATATACTGTCCCATTACACGACATACACCACGATCCATAAAAATAGAAAACTGACTTATACCACTCTCCTATAATTAGTAACCTACTACTTGACACCACCTGGCATAACTGCCTTAATTTACACCCAACCCTGTTACATGCATGCATACGTAAATAACCAACAAGAAAATAAACAAACGAACAACAACATCTATTTGAATTACACTCAACATCTCCCCATAATTCAAATGGTAGTAACTCCCAACCTTTCTCGCAAATAGCTAAACTGTTCCACACCCAGCGCCTTTGTAAAGATGTCTGCTACTTGCTCTTGAGTAACAATCGGTTTCAGCTCAACTTCTTTTCTATCTACCAGATCTCTTAGAAAATGATACTTGATGCTGATATGCTTGGTACGACTATGAAAACCTTGATTCTTGCTAAAAAATATGGCTGATTGATTGTCACACAGAATGATAGTTGCTTGTTCTTGTTCCTGCATAAGATCCTTCATCATCTTTCTAAGCCACACTGCTTGACAAGCACATGTAGCAGCTGAGATATATTCTGCTTCTGTGGTAGAGAGAGAAACTACTCCTTGTTTCCTTGAACTCCAAGATACTGATCCAGATCCGATTGAAAACACATGAGCTGATATACTTTTCATGTCTGTTGAGGATCCTGCCCAATGACTATCTAAATACCCGACCAGATCAATCTTTTGACTTCTTCCGAACCACATGCCATAGTCTAGAGTGCTGGCTATATACCTCATGATTCTTTTAGCAGTTCCTAGATGATACACCGAGGGTTGATGCATGAACCGAGCTACAATGCTAACTGCAAAACTTATATCAGGACGAGAATGAGTGAGGTATATAAGTCCACCAACTAAGCTTCTATACATAAATCCATCAGCTGGATCTCCTCCATCTTCATGTTGAAACTTTTCATTTGTGTTCATTGGTGTACCTACTCCCTTGCATTTTGTCATACCAAATCGACGTAACAAATCTCTGGCATATTTCTTTTGGGACAGAAAAATCCCATCTTCTCTTTGCAAAACTTCAAGTCCCAGAAAATAGTTTAATCTTCCAATGTCAGTCATGTCAAACTCATTCATCATGTGGTTCTTAAAATCTTTCACCAAGAACTTGGATGGACCTGTATATATGATATCATCTACATACAAGCAAATGATTATGAACTCTGTAGAACTTGTACGTTTGACATACATGGTAGGATCATTTTCACTTCTCTCATAGCCATTTAAGGCAAAGAATGAGTCAATTCTACTATACCAAGCCCGTGGATCTTGTTTTAGTCCATACAGAGCTTTGTGCAACTTATAAACTTTGTGTTCTTCTCCTTTTATTTCAAACCTAGGTGGCTGTACTACATATACTTCCTCCTGAAGATGGCCATTCAAATATGTCGCCTTCACATCAAACTGGTAGACATGCCACCTTTTTTGAGCTGCTAGAGATAACACAAGTCAAATAGTTTCAAACCTGACCACAGGAGAAAATGTTTCTTCAAAGTCCACTCCATACTCTTGCACATACCCTTTGGCAACTAGTCTTGCCTTGTATCGACTAACCTGACCATCAGCATTAAGCTTTACTTAAAATACCCACTTTAAACCAATTGCATGTTTGTCTGGTGGAAAATCAGTTAGAGTCCATGTTTTATGACGTTCAAGAGACTCTAACTCATCTTTCATTGCATGTATCCAGTTGCCATCTTTTACAACCTCTTTAAAGGACACCGACTCTATTAACGACAAGGCAAATTAACGTGAGAAATCAAAAGCTTGGATTGGTTGAATTGGCTGTGTATGGTTATACACATCTGTCATATTTCGGACCTTTAAAGGTGGACTAGAGCAAGAGGAAGGGCTGCTGTTAGTATGTGATAAAGTAGGTGTGTGAGGGTCCACATGTACATTACTACTTTCTCCACTATTTTGTCCAATACTACTCTCACTTAAATTTGATGAATTTTGTCTATTAGATAAATTGCCACCTTGACTACTTTCCCCAAATTCAAAAGTACTATTGTTTGAATTGTCACCATCACTATTCTCATCAACACCAACTGACATTATTTCCTAGAGAAGACCATCTGCACATGTCTCATAACTTTTCCACTTTACTTGCTCATCAAAATTCACGTCCCTACATATGACTATTTTCTTCTTTGTTAAATCAAAAAGCCTATAAGCTTTTGAAGTTGTACAACACCCCACAAACACACACTTATCTGGCTTTGAATCCAATTTCTTGCGATACTGCTTTGGTTTGAAACAGTAAGCCACACATCCAAATACCTTGAGGTGATGAACTGATGGCTTTCTCCCGGTCCATTTCTCGTAGGGTGTTACTTCATTCAAGGCTTTAGTTGGGGCACAATTTATCAAATACACTGATGTGGATACTGCTTCTACCCAGAAAGCTTTGCTTAAATTCTTCTCAACTAGCATGAATCTCACCATATCCATAATAGTTCTATTTCTCCTCTCTGCTACTCCATTCTATTCAGGAGTGTAAGGGGCAGTTAAGTCCCTTCTTATCCCATTCTCTTCACAAAAGAAATTGAATTCTTTTGAACAGAATTCTCCACCTCTGTCAGTCCTTAAGGTGCTAATTCTTTGACCTGATTCATTTTCCACCCTTGCTTTAAACACCTTGAATTTCCCAAAAGCTTCTGACTTATGAGTTAGAAAAAACACCCAACTCATTCTTCTATAGTCATCAACTAAGAGAAAATAATACAAGCTACCACCCAATGACTTTTCTGACATGGGACCACAAAGATCAGCTTGAACTAGTTCAAGTACTCGGGTTGCTCTCAAGCTGCGTTTTGGAAATGGCTTCTTGACAAGCTTCCCAAGTGAACAACTTTCACACTGGTTCCAGGTCTTTATGGTCTTAGGTAGTCCATATACCATACTTTTCTCACTCAGCAACTTCAAGCCTTGGTCATACATATGCCCATATCTTTGATGCCAGATTAAAGACTCTACACATCCCACTACAGCCAAACTCTTTTGTTCTAACTTTTGATGTCAAGAGGAAACATGTTGTTTCCTGTTACCTTGATCTCCCATGTAATTTCCCCGGTTGGTTTATTAATTATTGTGCACACGTCACCATCAAACACAAGCTTATACCCATTTTTCATTAACTGACCAACACTTAGTAAGTTAAAGTCTAAGTTAGGAGCAAATTGTACATCATTTATAGTTCTGGACTTACCACCTCTTCCTTCAAGTTTAACTTTGCCTTTTCCTTCTACCTGGATACTTTTTCCATCACACATCTTTACTTTGGGAGTTTCTGAGTCATCTATCTTGAACCATTCTTTTCTTCCTGACATATGGTTTGAACATCCACTGTCCAGGAACCAGATCTCGTTTTCTCGATTGCTTCTATCACTTATTGCCATAAATAATCGATATTCTTCTTCCTCATCTTCATTTTCAGCCGCAGCTTGGACTTGTGGTTCATTCCAGCAATCAGCCGCAGTATCTCCAAACTTATTACAGTTATAACAATGTATTGCACCACGTCCTCTTCCAAACCCTCATCCACGTCCTCATCCACGACCTCTAGGACCAAATTTTCCTGCACCTCTTCCTCGATTGTTAGACCTTTCATCATTTCTAACAATAGCTTGAAGCGCTTGTTTTTCACTAGCTGCTTCTACACTTCGATTAACCCCTCCTTCATGAGCTTGCAAGGATCCCATCAACTGATCAAAGGACATAATAGTTAAATCCTTCGATTCTTCAATGGCAGTAACCACATGGTCCCAACGTGAGCTTGCAAGGATCCCATCAACTGATCAAAGGACATAATAGTTAAATCCTTCGATTCTTCAATGGCAGTAACCACATGGTCCCAACGTGGTAGAAGGCTTCGCAGGACCTTCTCAATCACCATTTGATCTTTTACTATTTCTCCATATCCTCGCTCTTGCTTCACAATCTTCATTACACGTGACAAATAATCTGCGATTGCATCCCCTTCCTTCATTTGGAGTGTCTTGAACTCACGTCTCAGGCTCTGAAGTTTAACGGTCCGTACCTTCGAATCTCCTTGATATTATGTTTGAAGAAGAATCCACGCTTGCTTTGACGTTGAACCGGCAGCAATACGTGAGAACACTTCATCATGTACGGCTTGTTGTATTAGCGATAAAGCCCTGGCGTCCTTCTTCCGGTGATCCCGTAGTCAAGTTCGATCATTGTCTTCTTCGTTGTACCCATTCACGATGAATTCCCACAGGTCTTGTGACATCAATATCATCTTCGTACGTATAATCCAAAATTAATATCCCTCGCCTCAAAAATTGGAAGTGGAGGTAGAGATTGATTTGAAGTATTTGTTGCCATCACTCGATCTGCTTCTCGAACATGCTCTGATACCAGATGATGGTTCAGAGTAACTTTCACACATACAATTGACAATGCTTCAACACACTCATTACTTTCATTAGCAGAACAAACAAGGAGACATATACTGTCCATTACACGACATACACCACGATCCATAAAAATAGAAAACTGACTTATACTACTCTCCTATAATTAGTAACCTACTACTTGACGCCACCTGGCATAACTGCCTTAATTTACACCCAACCCTATTACATGCATGCATACGTAAATAACCAACAAGAAAATAAACAAATGGACAACAACATCTATTTGAATTACTCTCAACAGATTCTAGATATTGAGATTAAAAATCTTTAATCTTATAATGTAGGTTTTCCATTGCATCAACTTATTTCAAAGGCAATTGTTTACTGAATTTTTGATTGTCTTTTATTAGGGATACATAATGTTATCTTTTTCTTCGCATAGTCAATCGTGATAACACTCACTGAAAGTAGTTGCAGACCATGTTATGTCTACGTCTGATGTGCCTTGGTTTACCAATGTACATTAAACTTTTATAATCATTAATTGTCTTTCACAATTAATGTAGACAAAATGCCAACATTGATTTTGGTCATCTAGGAATATCTCACAAAGAATTGTTTTCGTAGAGGACTTCGAAACTCTAGCCACCCAACACATTTTATGTTTTTGGTGGAATCGTAATTATGTGAGGTGCACCACTATAACTTAAACAATATTTTTTACGTACATAAATAAGTTAATAGAGGCCATATTAAACAACTATGCATATAACAAACACATAGTGGTTGTATTTAAGTCCTCATTGAAGTTAACTAATGTTGGATATTCTGTACTAATATATTTTTTTCTTTCTCTGTGCCATCTATTTGTTTAACTTATCTATTAATTTATCTAGAAACTTCCATTTGCTTGATCTTTTTTTTTTTGAACGGCGCTTGATCTTTTATTTAAATATTTTTACAACTAAGGCTTAGGGCTGTTAAAAAAACTCGTCACTCAAGCCTCGTTTGAAAAAAGTTCGGCTTGAAAAAGGCTCGTTTAAAACGGGCCCGAGCATGAGCTAGAGTAGGCTTGACTCATTGGCCCGGCTTGATTTATAATTCACGCACATATATATATATATATATATATATATATATATATATATATATATATATATATAATACATATATTGTCTTTAATATTAAATATATATTGTGTATAATATACACACACTAGGTTAAAACATGTTAAATATTTAAATTTCAAATTATTTGTTTAAAATAGCATATCATATATTTTTTTAAAAACGTTTTCTACAAAAAATAAAAATAAAATGATTTATAATGTAATCATATTATTAACCAAGTTTAATAAAATCATTAAAATTTAATTGGAAAGAGGATTAAAAAAAATTAAAATTTAATTAAAATATGACATACAAATATTTATCAGCCCTTCCCGTGAGTTATTGTCTCAACGAAAAAGTGATTCTAGTAATGAAACCTTTATATAATTCAGAAAAAAAAAGCACAATTCAAGGCTAATAAACTATAAAAAAAATTATTCTTCATATTTTAAATATTAAACAAAAGGGTTAAAAAATAAAAGTGATAATGCTACAACCAGGCCATAAATTGTTAAAGGTTCCATAAAAGCTACACTAAGCAAAAAAGTACCTCGTATTTTTTACTTCGCCTCGGGTTGTCTCGTGATACCTTTTACAACTTGATCCATAGCAGTACCCTGACCAACTCCAAGTCTAACAAAAGCAAGCCCTACATCCAATCTAGCAGCAATAACGAAAGCGACATAAATCAGTGGATTAGTATAAGTTCCTCGTACCAAAAAAAATGGTTAATGATACATTCAACCAATAAACTATGGCTTAATTATTATGTATTTACGATTCATCTATAGTCGAAGTAACTACAACCCGGAGGTGGGCTTGGAAGAAACCATCTTTTGAAGAAAGCGTAATAGCTAAATGGTCTAGCTCCATGGCACCAAAAATGTATCAAGGCTCAAGTGATTCACCGAATTGACGCAACATTTTTCAAGTTTCAGTTGCGGAACAAACTTCGAATTCAAGTAATATCATTCTTGAATCATCAAAATGACTTTGATATCTCCGTTTTTGTTTCTTTCAATGAAGTATTTGTGAATCCATAAAGCTTTATTTTATTTGTTTCTTTGTCCTGAATCCCTTTTTGAATTCATCTATTTTTTTTATTGACTTCATTTGTTTATTCAACTCACAGTCACATATGAGACCATAGGAAATCTATAGAACCCCCATCTACATTCACATTCAACCAATACGGAAACTTATATATATCTTTAGCGGCATGCCTCTTCTTAGCGCAAAGGGATCTCTCATATACAACAATCCAGGCGATGCGATTACAGTCTACTATCAACTCCTAGGTAACCAATGCCCAGTTTTGGTGAGCACTGAACCGAGAAAATTCACCTGCTCCTCAAGAGAAAACTCGTTATGCGGTAAACTATTGGAATTAAGCTTGTCAATATAAATATAAACGAGTCAAACAAAGATTATATATATTAAGTATAAATAGGATGCTAAAATGGTCTAGCTAAATTCTAGTTAGTTAACCGTTTAGTAACCGTGAATAGAAGGCTAAAAATAGCCAAAACATATGTATGGGTCAGTCAGATTAATGTATGTAAATATTGTCTGTTGCTTCAAACAATTTCTGGACATACATACTTTCTTGTTTCCGTAATTGAATTCTAATAAGCGGCATCAAGGCGATTATTACTCCTGGAAAAGAAAGATTAAAGTAATCCAAGAACTTCATCTTCGATCATCCGTTTGAATTAGAGAAATTTAGGTTACAATTCCCGATCATTTAAAAAACATAGATTAGGGATAACGAAATTACTTGGTGGAAAGGAGGAAAACCAAACACAAACACACTACATGGTTCGTTGAATTAAGTGGAAATAAAGAAAGAATCGATCCTTTAGAAATATAGAATCTTGTTAATTTCAAACTGGGTAAATGAGCTTGTAAAGTTCATTTTGTGCGGAAAAGTTGAACATAAGGGTTCTCGTTCGTGTTTGGTGTACAAATTGAAAGGAATAAGGAAAAGAACGCGAGTTCTTTTTGGATAAACAAAACATAATCAGAAGTTTTGTTCCCAGTTTGGTTTATTAGAAACGGAGGCCAAAGGAATCGAAAAAGAAAAGAAATTTGGTTGATCAGAAACGGAGGCTAAAGGCATCAAAAAGGAAAAAAAAAAAAAAAAAAAAAAGGAAAGTCAATACCAGAGAAGGTCGTAAAATTATCAACCTCATGAAAGTTTAAGTTTTAAAATAGGGTCAAAGTTTAATATTTTTAGTTTTTAAAATCCAAGTCATAACCAATATCTTTAAGGGATTAAATTACATGTAAAAAAAGTTAGTAAAATAAGTATTTATGTCAATCAAAGTGTCACATCCCCCAAATTACGACTTGCGGCGTTAGATCGCTGGGTGTGACGTGGCATGATCAGATACGTTAGTCATATAGAACAACTCTGTATTCTTTTGAAAATACACTGTTATATTAAAATAATCCAACTAGTTCAAATGTTAAGCAACGGAATGTAAAAGTTTACACAGCGGAAATTAATAGTAGACACTACATTGTTTTAAATAATCATAATAATATAAATTGTTCAAAAATAATAGTTAATGCATGCAAGACTCTCTTCTTGTGACTTCTTATGCATCCTAGCCTTGTGCATTTATGTAACCCGAGAATACATGTTAAAACGTGTCAACATAAAGTTGGTGAGTTCGCAGGTTTAAATAACAGAAAAACAGTTCACGAGATAAATACCGGACATGTTAAGTTGTAGACCATAGGTCCCGAGTGTATGTGTTGCACCACTATCGAAACTAGACTGTTAGATGCCTCTGTTATGTCTATCGTAAAAATTATGGCAATAGGTCATATTACGCTTGTCCAGATTGTTAGTCAGAGTTGTCGTCGAGCGGGGTTTGTCAGACCCAATAGTACTATCCAATAACGTCTCGGTCATGTTTAACTAACGGTAAGGTTTTTTGAGGATTTTATTACAATATAAGCACACTCAAAAATTGTTTGTACAACATACTAGTCATATATCTAAAAGTTGTTTGCAATGTATTCTCCCTCAGTTTAATGAAAAACAATTAAGATAGAAAATAGAGTCGTAAACTCACCTTAGCTGTGTTGCTTGTTGTTAATGTGCACGGTTTGTCCTTACCTCTCACCTATATCACATAGGTATTGTGAGTTCATATTCGTAGTCGTGTTCGTGTCTGTGATCATGTTGGCCTATCTAGACCATGTTTGTATCCAAACAACTCTAAGTTATTGTGTTTGTCCCTGTTTGTCACACCCCCAAATTACCGCTTGCGGAGTCATACCGCTGGTAAAACGTGGCAGGATCAGATACGTTGGTCATATAGAACGACTCTATATGAGTTTGAAAACATTTGGATATTACTAAAAATATCCCAAATAAAGTAAATAGTTGTCACACCCCGAGCCGGCGGGGTTGAATCGGATTCCCTGTCGGGCGGAAGGTTCCTGGGGCGCCATATCGTGAGTGATAATCGAAGTGATCAGATTGTTTACATTGCACATGATATAAATGAGAAATGCTAAACCGAATAGAATTACAAAATTAAATTACATCCGTATCGTTCATAATTTAACAATGTAAATCTATCATAAACATCATAAAATATCTATCTTGTAACTGCACAAGATATACAAAATAATTGTATACTGATGTTCCAAAAGTATGCAGGTCCAAAAATACTAAGTTTTCTATCTGAAGTCCTAGTCCAAAAGCATAAGCTTCTTAATTGACCTGTTCGTCACCTGAGAAGTCATGCAAAAATAAACTCAACACATGGATGGTGAGTTCATGTAGATTAGTATTTGAAAATGATTTGTAAACCCTTTTCGGTAAAGACCCTAATCTCATTAACATCACATGTAATATCCACATCGGTATGCTTATATATGGGGCATACCCCTGACTCGAGCCTACAACCCGCCCAGACGCCGTCCCACCACATACTAATACACATATGACACTGTTGTTAATGATAATTAAGCATTTTTACCTACCATACACTTCCATTCCACAATAGTTCTAATGTACACTCAAAACATTTGTTAAACACTCGGGTAACAACCTTAATCTCATTAAAATCACATGTATCATCCAGATCGGTATGCTTATATATAGGGCATATCCCTGAGTCGAGCCTACAACCTGCCTAGACACCGTCCCACCACATAGTAATCCATATGGGACATTGTTGTTAATGAAAATTAAGCATTTTACCCCCTACCATCAACCCATTAGTTCTTCCGTTCTTTGTCCCTGTAAATACAATCATTTGAAATCCCTATTGATTCCATAAGTTCATCACACAAATATGATCAACCACAGCAATTGTAGAAACAATTATAAATGCTTAATTAAATAAATAAATAAATAAATAAATAAACATTTAATAAAATCTAAGTCCTAATGATTGGGCCTTGGTCAACTCGAGTGGAATAGTCTAGCAATCAGGTACTTAGTAGTAAATGAGATCTGTAAACCTCATCAAACATGTGACCTATAATCAATCAGTCTAGCTAGGACATCTTTTGATATATAGGCTTTTATAGTTCGTTAGACCGTCCATATTTCATATAGTTCGTTGGCACATGTTATCTTTGAGCATTTCCCAGATATTCCTCAAAATGGTTAGGGAATACTGTAAATATCATCAAACATGCGTCTCATATTCGATCAGTCTAGCTAGGACATCTTTCAAACCTGAGATTGGCACATGCTATCTTTGATATTTCCCAGTTAGACCCTTAAAATAGTTCTTTGTACTTAGTTCCTTGAAATAGATCGTTAGTTTTTTGACAACACACCTTTGAATTAGTTCTTTGAAATAGATCGTTAGTTCTTTGAAATAGACCGTTAAAAATAGTTCTTTGTTTTAGATCTTTAGTTCTTTAAAAATAGTTCTTTGAAAATAGTTCTTTGATTTAGATCTCTAGTTCTTGGAAAATAGTTCTTTGATTTGAATCAGTTCACCTAGACAGGAGTCTAGAATAATAGTTATTCATGTAAAAACATATACAAGTAAAAGCATTTAAGTAAATATAATTCAAAAGAAATAATTTACGCATGCTTCTCAGCCCCGCGTTTGAAAACAAAAATGTTTAGAAAAGGGGCAATGAACTCACCTGTATTGCTCTGTATAGTATTATCACAAAATGTGAGCTCGTTGTTGTAGCCTAAGTTTCATCAGTACCTGAGTTGTTTTAAAGGGATTCGAATTCGATAAGTATACGTATTAGTCGTAGTATCTAAGGTTCTGGTCTTGGTGTGCAACTAAGTGTCCTATCTTACTATTGTGCTTCTAAGGTTTCATTTAACTAACCTAACTTAGATTCTCATTTATAATTCATATCCCAGAATTATTTACCACAAGTCTTATTTACTATGTTTAATTAATTTCATTTTAAGGTAAAACATCATATTAGGAATCATTTAATTCAATTTAACCAATTTGCAAACCATTTTCTTTTTACAAAGTATCATTAGCTTTGATTAAAGAGCCACTTAACATGTGATGGGCCTTAGTTAAGCCCTTTGGGCCCACTTAGGCCCATTGATGCTCTTTGCTTTCCATTTGACCAAAATCAAGTTATTTGGATAATACTACATAGCCCATCAACTTATCTAAGTTGATTATCTATGTTAAGTATTTTCTTAGGTTAGTGTTAATGATTAAGCTAACATTCCATACTTTAGTCTTTTGTTACTTAATTGACCCCATGCACACAGACATGTTTAGTTAACCCATGCACACACATACTTAAGATATTTCGTGCATGTAAGTATACTTAAACTCCCATGCATTAACCACCCTAGAATCACCCTTTTCCTTAATGTTTAAGTTGAAAGGGGGCTTGAACCAGCGAACCTATGATTCATCAGGATAGGTTCGGCTTGTGATGCAAAATGGTTCGGCCATGATGGTTCGTGAGCCTTAGGGTTCGGTGGTTATTAGCAGGTTGGCGAACCTCTAGGGTTCGATGCTATGCAACAGTTCGTTCCCATGGTTTAGCCCGATATACAGGTTCACTGTCCATAGGATTTTACACCCAAGGTTCGTCTAAATGTCCAAGAAAGCTTCCTAGGTTCGCTACTCCTACCAGTTGATCATAAGTTTCGGCTAGAGATGTCTTAGGTTCGCATCATCATGATTCGCCCTCACCAGGTTCGTGGGTCAGGTGCACAGGTTCGGCTGGCAGGTTCTCAGGGTTCGTTGCTCAGGGTATGCAGGCTCACAGGGTTAGGTTGTACTGAAAGGTTCGGCATCCAGGGTTCGGCTAGGGAAACTGCTAGGTTCGGCCGGTCCTGTTCATAATCTTCTTCATTTCCTTTGAATCCTAACCTGTTATAGATCGGTTCTAACACTCCTAGTCGATTACACTTGATTGTCCAAACAATTATGGGTGTTTACAACGGTTGAAACTACAATAACTACAAGGATAGTGAAACACATTCTAAAACCGAAACTAAATTGAAAATTTACCTCGAATTCTTTGGTGGAAAGCTCAAAGTTCTTGTACTTCTGTAATCTACGTGATGAGAGGAACGTCTTGACACCTAGAACACTTGAATTCGGTGAGAAACGAGCTCCAAATCTTAGAGAGAAGTGGAAGGTTTTAGAGAGAGAGAGGTCTAGAGAGAGAAAACGAATTTCGTGACTTAATGTGGGTAGATAGGTGGTGGTTGTGGTCTTTATGACCACATTAAATGCATTGAAAATACTCGGTTGTTTGGTCTCGTTCAGTTTCGCGTATAATGCCGGTTCTTAGTAAATTTTTGTAACGTAACGGTTCGGTTTTAAAGTAAATTATTTTAGGTTGTGATTCCTAATAAATTATCTAAATATCTTTCGTTTGTATTTAAAATTTATTAATTTTACTGTTTAATAATTGAATCGTACAGTTGTCGCGCGTATTCGTTCGAATCGTCACCCGTACGAACACGGCGATAACTACACTATTCAACCTTGTTTTCTAATTATCGGTTATCATTCAGATCGCTAAAACTTCAGATATATTCGTACAGATCGTCACCTATACGAATAATCCATCGATTTAGCATTCACGTAACGATATCCGTGTTGTTTTGTTCTGTAAAGCCTCACATACGTTTATACATAATAAATCCTAACAAATAATCCCATGATGGTTCTGTGTGGTTAGATAATTATCTGACTAATAAACCATAGCTATGAACTTTGTTTCTCTAAAATAGTTCTGAGTTTGCTATATGATAACATCAAATGATAATGATAATTGATATGAATTTGAAATGCACTGAAATGTATATAATTCGTACATGTTTACTGTTCATGCTGCTGTTTAAGATCACTGTTCCGTTACGGTTCCGGTACTGATGTTACAGTCTCCTCTTGTTAGAGAAATTTTGTCCCGAAATTTAAGAGTTGTTATCAGGTACGGCTTCCTCTTCAAACAGTTGGGGATACTTTGACTTCATGTGATCTTCACGTTCCCAAGTAAACTTGGGTCCGCGCCTTGAATTCCATCGAACCTTTACAATCGGAATACGGCTTCGCCTTAGTTGTTTAACCTTGCGATCCATAATTTCCAAAGGTTCCTCGATAAAGTGCAATTGTTCGTCGACTTGAATTTCTTCAATTGGAATGACGAGTGACTCGTTAGTAAGGCATTTCTTTAAGTTTGAGACGTGAAACACGTCATGCACCCCACTAAGTTCATCAGGTAGTCTCAGTCTATATGCTACAGGACCAATACGCTCGATGATCTCGAACGGTCCCACGTATCGTGGTGCTAATTTGCCTTTCTTTCCAAAACGTACTACACCTTTCCAAGGGGATACTTTCAGCATGACATGGTCTCCCACTTGAAATTCCAACGGCTTGCGCCGTTTGTCGGCATAGCTTTCTGTCTGCTCCTTGTTGCTTGTAGTCTTCTTTGAATCTGGGCAATCTTATCAGTGGTTTCCTGAATAAGCTCTGGCCTAGTTATTCGATTGTCTCCAACTTCAGTCCAATAGATCGGTGATCGACACTTTCGGCCATAAAGAGCCTCGAATGGTGCACATCCGATACTGCTGTGGTAACTGTTATTGTAGAAGAATTCGATCAATGGCAAATGGGAATCCCAATTCCCACCGAAATCCAACACACAGGTTCTTAACATATCCTCCAGGGTTTGAATAGTACGTTCGCTTTGACAATCCATTTGTGGGTGGTAAGCTGTACTCAGGTTTAACTGCATCCCTAGAGATTTCTGTAATGACTGCCAGAACCTTGATGTGCATCTGCTATCTCTATCAGAGATAATAGACAATGGCACACCGTGGCGTACCACTATCTCATTGTGTGACAGTTGCGTACGAAAAATTCGGCATTTATGACGTGAGCACATTTGGTCGTGCTTGAAATCCATGAGGATTTAGCAACTTTGGTTATTGGAGATTGATAGTATGTGAAAAATGATGAACGTGGGCGAAAGCCGTGCGTAAAAAGGAGTTCGTATGCTCCCGGAATCGCGAAACGAAGTTAAAAACCAAAATGGTGACGCTGATGACGTGGGGCGGTACGCCCCACCCCAGCCCTCCAGTTGGGGCGATGCGCCCCAGGTCCTATGTCGGCTAAAAGTTGTTTTAAGCGATCAGAACGCACCAGAACGTATTTTTTTCATCCATTTCGACCCCAAGCGACCTCCAGACGCTATTTCTTCCATCTAACACTTCTAATCTTCAACTCAAAGCTCCTTAAACATCCAGATCATCCCAGGGATCATATATAAAAGTCCTGATCGCTGTTTTAACCGCAGAAATTCGTCAAAACAGGTAACGGTTCGTTTTAACCTCTAGTTTGATTTTGATTGATTAGATCTTAATTTTGAACGTAATGAGATAGTTAGGATTGTTGATTATTGCCTAGATGATGGCTAGGATTGATTATAAATGAAGAACACGAAGTTCTAACGGTTAAATCCTTGTTTTGATCCGTTGTAATGCCCGATTTTCATGAAATCATACCCATGATTATAATGGTTTGAACCATTTGATTATGACAATGTAGGTGATTAGTTTGATTAATCTTTGAAATGCAAAGGTTAAATCTAAGTGTTTCAAACTAATCACAATCATTAACATACTCATTGGAATGATTATCTGATGTTTGTGATAACAGTCAGATTAGTATGTTAAATCTGGTTATTTCACCTATTCTGATGCTACATTGTGATATTTCATGATATTTGGGTAATCAATAATAAGGATTAATCACTCCTAAGCCATTAAATCATCTAGAAACTGTTTTAGCATTATAATCAACAACATTAACTATTTGGTTAATCTGAGATTATTCTGATTAATCTAGAGTGTCATCAACTTTGTGTTAGGAATCTAATGCAATGTAGGTTCCTACATTATCATACATTGTATGATATGACATTAAATTAATTAATTATATAATTAATATCGAGTTGATGATTTACTAAGCAATGTCTTTGACATTGAACGTTCAGAAGGATCTAATCAGTAAACTAGAACATAAATAACTTATTAAAGATAACTAAATGCAGAATCATCTCTGTACTATCAGTTTGGTGATACTCTGCTACCTTTATACTATCAGGTGAGTTTCGTACAACCCCTTTTATTTTTAATCTTTTATAAACATCGAGGAACATTGTTGAACTTTTAATGAACATATGATATGTATCACTGATATCTGTGTGATTTCATGTGATTGTTGTGACTTTTGTGGGATTTCATGGGATTTTGCGTGTAGACTGAACTCTATCATGAAATTGAAAGTCCTCATTTTTGAACTGTATCTAGTGAACCCATGTGTGGCCGAACAGAAAACATTGATAGTACTATTGGTTGACACCCCATTCACTGGGAGGATTGCATCTCCCCTTGTGTGAATGTTTGTTATCTGTTTCTTGAATTTCTTAATGGTATGATAGTCATTAAGATAATGAGGCACTAAGATATGTACCGACGGGTAATATCTTGAGACAGACTAGACGTCATAAAGGAACTAGATACGGGTCCCATGGTTATCCGGAACTGAACTTTTGAGAACATGCTTATCATATCATATTGTTTTAAATTGAACTGTCGAACTCACCAGCTTTGTGCTGACGTTTCAAACTCAAAACTTTTTGCAGGTAAACAGTAATAGCCGATGAGGATGCACTTTTGGGATATTTGCACTTGTATAATTAATATTGTAATTAAATAAATATAGCTGTAATGTAATTGTGATTGCGACATCCTTGTAATGAGTTTACTTTAAGTTAATCTGTGTGCTTATGATATCGGTTCAAGTAAGTCACCCCTCACCTCAGAGACATCACCACTATGCTTCCGCAACCGGTTCAGTCAGATCATACACGAGGTGACGAGAGGTGGGGGTGTGACAGGGTGGTATCAGAGCAACAGGTTATAGAGAATTAGGTTGACTTAGAGACCTAGACTATAACCATAGGCTCGTATAGTGACACTGAGAGCACCGAACGTTAATAACGAACAAAACTTGTTTTGAATTAAGCCAGGATAATCAGGTGGTACGAATTCCAGTTATGAGTGGCCAGCATAACTGAAATTCGCAACACGTGTGCGTTCTAGTGAAGTTCAATGCAAGCAGAACAATAATAACTATAAGGACGATTAGGTGCTTTGAGATAGGAAGAGACATCATATCATGGTTATGTTGAATTTTATTATTCAATATTTATTCCATGATACTGATCAGATATTTTCATACGTGATAATTGGTGATACTCCTCGCACTAGTTTGAGCTTGGATTTCGATTCATCGGAAGCATCATTGGCTACTTCCCAGTCTGTACCAAATGTACCAGCTACGTTATCACCACATGCACTAATTGCTTCACCCGGACATTCTTAAGAACCGGGTAGGAATGCTTATGAAGGGAAGAGGCAGAGTTCATCACTTCAGAGGATTCAGGCATGTGATGGACTTCGACACATGTGAGGTCAAGCTCTCAAGACTACCGGTCTTCCCCCACAATGACAGCTGACACCGAGAGATGTGCTTAACATTACTCAGGAGTTGAGAGAATCCTCCCACCAGGCGGAGCTATGAGAACAACTTTAGCAGGTTAGCTAGGATCTACAGACTATACGCTATGAGATACAGCGGTCCCGTATTATTCTAAAGAACATTGGTATTACCGTATTAGAGATACTTATGTCATACCTGTTTCTTATGAAGCAGGTGAATGTTCTAGATACGGTATCATCTTTGAATACCTTGTGTTTGAATGTATGAACTATATATTAATATCAAACTTGTATGAACTATAACTAGATAATAAAAGAGAACTATGTGAGAACATTACTATATGAGAACATTTTTGTACGAGAACATGAGAACATTTATGTACGAGAACATATCTATTGCCGGCATGGCAACGTATTAAAGACTTGTAGGAGAACATTTTTGTGTGTGAGCATTTTTGTGTGAGAACTTATCAGTGTCCTGTATGTTAATATAACAAAAACATGGGTAATAACATATTTATATCACAGTACTGTGAGCTGTGTAATATTTTAACATGTTTTTGAATTAACAGGACTAAGTATAACTACGAACATTTGTGTGATCTTTGTACTGAAAACATGTCTGAACTATATCGATGTAGTTATACTATATTTATTATAATCACCTTTCAACATGAATTTTCAGTATCACTGAATATGATTGAAATTATGTGATCGAACGAGTTATATCCTTATGTTTCTGAATTGACCTGAGTTTGTCTGCATATGGGCAGAACAATGGCTCCTAAAAGAGGTCGACCAGCTAAGAAAGCTACCAAGAACGTTACTAACCCTGAACTGAATCAAGTCCAACCTGTGAATGTGGAATCAAATCCGGATCCACGTGTCAATTCGGAAACAAACAGGGCTCCACCCGTGAATGTTGAAACGAATACGGTTCCACCTACGGCTGCTAGTGGAGTTGAACTAAATGAAGCAATGATAGCTCGAATTGTAAATGAGCAACTGGTGGCAGTTATTCCAGGTATGTTGGCTCAATATCAGCAGAACATAGTTTCTAGCTCACGTGGAACCCATATAGAGCGCAGCATTACTGACAAGAACACAGAAACTTATACTACCACCAGTATGAATATAACAGCTTTAGATTCTCCACCACATGGATGTACATACAACTACTTTAAAACTTATAATCCTCCCGATTTTACTGGAAAGGAAGGAGTTGAGTGGTTGTTAAAATGGATCAAAGAGATGGAAACAAAACTTCAAATCAGCCAGTGTTTAGAAGAGCATAAAGTAACATATGCTACTTGTTCTCTTAAGGACTCGGCTTTGATATGGTGGAATACCCAAGTAAGATTATTGGGTACGGCCACTGTTGATGTAATGGGTTGGAAGGAGTTTAAAACTTTGATAATTTCAAAATATTGCCCGGCCATCGAAATCATGAAACTACAAGAAGAGTTCTTGAATCTTTCAATAATAGGTACGAAGTGTTGGAGATATACGGAACGATTTCATGAACTCACATGTCTATTTCCTGACATGTTTCCTACTGAGCTAGTTTTAGTAGAAAAGTATATTCATGGTTTGGTTCCTCAAATTCGTGAAATGGTAGCTGCTGCAAAAATTACAACTTTAGAACATACCATTATCTTAGCCAATAGATACACTGATGAGGCAATAAGAAACGGTACCCTAACAATGATAGATGAGGAAAGTTCTAGCGGTACTAAAATCAAGGCACCTAGTAACACAAGAGGAACAAAAAGGAAGAGGTTTCAGAAAAACAAAACCAAAGCTCCGGCTGAGACTAGCCGAAGCAAACAAACTGTGAAAAAGTATGGTACGGCTCTTCCAGAAAGGAAAGGATATACTGGGCAGGCGCCCAAATGTAATAAGTGTCCTTATCATCACACAGGACTATGTCCTGAATGTATAAACTGTAATCGAATTGGACACTACGCCAAATACTGTAACTTCCCTGCTCGTCAATCCAACCAAGAACCACGACAAACTACTCAAGCAAACCGAACGTGTTTCAGGTGTGGAAGTCCCGATCATTTCATGAGAAACTATCCAAACAACAATAACAATAATCAGAGGAATGAAGCTAGGAGAAGAGCTTCTTAGATTGGTGCAACGAAGGCAAGGCATGATGCAAACATTGTCACTGGTACGTTTCTTCCTAACAATCAATATAATTGCTAATATGGGGATAGATAAGAATTTACCTCCCCAGTATGATCATTTTACTTGCATTATCTGCTACGTACTTAGATAAATGGGGTGCCTTAAATTTGTTAATGGTAACTTGATACAAGCTCCTAATCTTCTAGTACTTTATGAAATGTGAGAACTTTTAAACTGACTAGGAAGTGTTACATAAAGGTATTATCAGATCTAGTTTCTCACCCTGTGACATACCAATTCTTTTTATGAAAAAGAAAGATGGTTCATTCAGGATGTGCATTGACTACAGAGAACTCAATAAACTGACAATCAAAAATCGTTATCCATTGCCTCGTATAGATGATCTGTTTGATCAACTACAAGGCGCTACTTGTTTTTCAAAAATCGATTTAAGATCCGAATATCATCAGTTACAAATTCATGATGATGATGTTCCAAAAACTGCTTTCAGAACTCGATACGGACATTACGAATTTTTAGTGATGCCATTTGGTTTAACCAATGCGCCAGCAGTTTTCATGGATCTGATGAATCGAGTATGTAGACCTTATCTGGATAAATTTGTGATTGTGTTTATTGATGATATTCTCATTTATTCCCGAAACCAGCAAGAACATGCTCAACACTTGAAATTAATCTTAGAAATGTTGGCACGTGAAAAATTATATGCCAAGTTCTCCAAGTGTGAGTTCTGGTTATGAGAAGTTCAATTTCTTGGTCATGTAGTAAATCAAAACGGTATTCAAGTGGATCCCAGTAAGATTCAGGCGGTGAAACAATGGGAGACACCACGAACCCCGACTGAAATACGCCAATTTTTGGGGTTGGCAGGTTATTATCGCCGGTTTATCAAGAACTTTTCAAAGATAGCCTTGCCACTGACCACATTGACACAGAAAAATCAACCGTTTATATGGGATTTTCAACAGGAGGAGGCGTTCCAACTGTTGAAACACAAACTCTGCAACGCACCTATCTTGGCACTACCGGAAGGTACTGATAACTTCACAGTGTATTGTGATGCTTCACGTCAAGGTCTTGGGTGTGTTCTAATGCAGAAAGATAAGGTAATTGCTTATGCTTCTCGACAACTGAAAGTACATGAGAAGAATTATACCACACATGATCTAGAACTTGGTGCAGTAGTGTTTGCACTCAAGATTTGGAGACATTATCGATACGGAACTAGGTGTATTATATACACTGATCACAAAAGCCTCCAACACATTCTAGATCAGAAAATGTTGAACATGCGACAGAGGCGATGGGTTGAACTGTTGAACGATTACGACTGTGAGATTCGTTATCACCCAGGCAAAGCAAATGTTGTAGCTGATGCTTTAAGTCGCAAGGAACGAGTCAAGCCTTTACGTGTGAAAGCGTTAGGTATGACTATTCAAACTAGTCTAATTCCTCAAATTAAAGAAGCTCAGCAACAAGCTTTACAAGCAACGAACTATTCTGCTGAGGGACTAAGAGGATTAGATAAGAAACTCGATACCAAAGACGATGGACTGTTGTATTTCAAGGACCGATTGTGGGCTCCCCTATTCGGTAACTCTCGAACGATTATCTTGGATGAGGCGCACAAATCCAAGTATTCTATTCATCCAGGTGCTGATAAAATGTATAAAGATCTTAAAGATTTTTACTGGTGGCCTGGAATGAAGAAACACATAGCTGAATACGTGGATCGATGTTTAACATGTCTCAAAGTTAAGGCTGAACATCAACGACCTTCTGGGTTATTGCAACAACCTGAGATTCCCATGTGGAAATGGGATCAGATCTCTATGGATTTCATTACTAAATTACCCAGAACATCACGTAATCATGACTCTATATGGGTTATCGTTGATCGCCTTACGAAATCTGCGCATTTCTTACCCATCCGAGAAAATTATTCTATGGATCAACTCGCTAAACTCTATGTTAATGAGATCGTATCTCGACATGGAGTACCGATCTCTATCATTTCTGACAGAGATAGTTGATTTATGTCACGATTTTGGCAAACTCTTCAGAATGCTCTGGGCACGCAAATCAATATGAGCACAGCTTATCATCCACAAACTGACGGACAGACTGAACGAACAAATCAAACTCTTGAAGATATGCTCAGAAGCTGTGTGATTGATTTTGGAGGTAGCTGGGATATTCATCTTCCACTTGTTGAATTCTCATACAATAACAGCTACCATACCAGTATTCAATGCGCTCCATTCGAAGCACTTTATGGACGCAAGTGTAGATCACCTATCTGTTGGTCAGAGGTAGGTGAAAGTCAAATCATAGGCCCAGAATTCATTCAGGAAACAACTGATAAGATCGCCCTTATTCAAGAACGAATCAAAGCTGCTCGTGATCGTCAAAAGAGTTATGCTGATAATCGCCGTAGACCACTCGAATTTCAAGTAGGTGATCGGGTAATGTTGAAAGTGTCACTTTGGAAAGGCATTTTCAGATTTGGAAAGAGAGGTAAACTTTCGCCAAGATTTGTATGGCCGTTTAAAATTCTTGAACGAATTGGACCAGTAGCCTACAGACTTGAATTACCTCTTGAACTCAGTAACATTCACGATGTCTTTCATGTATCTAATCTGAAGAAATGTTTAACTGATGAATCATTGATCGTACCTCTCGAAAAGATTCATATTGACGAAAAACTTCAGTTCAGTGAAGAACCAGTAGAGGTAATGGATCGAGAAATGAAGGTGCTAAAACGTAGCCGCATACCAATTGTTAAAATGCGATGGAACTCGCAGCGAGGACCCGAATATACGTGGGAACGTGAAGATCAAATGAAAGCAAAGTACCCACATCTATTCTCATAAACGATTGTCATAATGTAAGTCTTCACTAAATTTCGGGACGAAATTTCTCTAACAGGAGGAGACTGTGACAGTTGCGTACGAAAAATTCGGCATTTATGACGTGAGCACATTTGGTCGTGCTTGAAATCCATGAGGATTTAGCAACTTTGGTTATTGGAGATTGATAGTATGTGAAAAATGATGAACGTGGGCGAAAACCGTGCGTAAAACGGAGTTCGTATGCTCCCGGAATCGCGAAACGAAGTTAAAAACCAAAATGGTGACACTGATGACGTGGGGCGGTACGCCCCACCCCAGCCCTCCAGTTGGGGCGATGCGCCCCAGGTCCTATGTCGACTAAAAGTTGTTTTAAGCGATCAGAACGCACCAGAACGTATTTTTTTCATCCATTTCGACCCCAAGCGACCTCCAGACGCTATTTCTTCCATCTAACACTTCTAATCTTCAACTCAAAGCTCCTTAAACATCCAGATCATCCCAGGGATCATATATAAAAGTCCTGATCGCTGTTTTAACCGCAGAAATTCGTCAGAACAGGTAACGGTTCGTTTTAACCTTCTAGTTTGATTTTGATTGATTAGATCTTAATTTTGAATGTAATGAGATAGTTAGGATTGTTGATTATTGCCTAGATGATGGCTAGGATTGATTATAAATGAAGAACACGAAGTTCTAACGGTTAAATCCTTGTTTTGATCCGTTGTAATGCCCGATTTTCATGAAATCATACCCATGATTATAATGGTTTGAACCATTTGATTATGACAATGTAGGTGATTAGTTTGATTAATCTTTGAAATGCAAAGGTTAAATCTAAGTGTTTCAAACTAATCACAATCATTAACATACTCATTGGAATGATTATCTGATATTTGTGATAACAGTCAGATCAGTATGTTAAATCTGGTTATTTCACCTATTCTGATGCTACATTGTGATATTTCATGATATTTGGGTAATCAATAATAAGGATTAATCACTCCTAAGCCATTAAATCATCTAGAAACTGTTTTAGCATTATAATTAACAACATTAACTATTTGGTTAATCTGAGATTATTCTGATTAATCTAGAGTGTCATCAACTTTGTGTTAGGAATCTAATGCAATGTAGGTTCCTACATTATCATACATTGTATGATATGACATTAAATTAATTAATTATATAATTAATATCGAGTTGATGATTTACTAAGCAATGTCTTTGACATTGAACGTTCAGAAGGATCTAATCAGTAAACTAGAACATAAATAACTTATTAAAGATAACTAAATGCAGAATCATCTCTGTACTATCAGTTTGGTGATACTCTGCTACCTTTATACTATCATGTGAGTTTCGTACAACCCCTTTTATTTTTAATCTTTTATAAACATCGGGGAACATTGTTGAACTTTTAATGAACATATGATATGTATCACTGATATCTGTGTGATTTCATGTGATTGTTGTGACTTTTGTGGGATTTCATGGGATTTTGCATGTAGACTGAACTTTATCATGAAATTGAAAGTCCTCATTTTTGAACTGTATCTAGTGAACCCATGTGTGGCCGAACAGAAAACATTGATAGTACTATTGGTTGACACCCCATTCGCTGGGAGGATTGCATCTCCCCTTGTGTGAATGTTTGTTATCTGTTTCTTGAATTTCTTAATGGTATGATAGACATTAAGATAATGAGGCACTAAGATATGTACCGACGGGTAATATCTTGAGACAGACTAGACGTCATAAAGGAACTAGATACGGGTCCCATGGTTATCCGGAACTGAACTTTTGAGAACATGCTTATCATATCATATTGTTTTAAATTGAACTGTCGAACTCACCAGCTTTGTGCTGACGTTTCAAACTCAAAACTTTTTGCAGGTAAACAGTAATAGCCGGTGAGGATGCACTTTTGGGATATTTGCACTTGTATAATTAATATTGTAATTAAATAAATATAGCTGTAATGTAATTGTGATTGCGACATCCTTGTAATGAGTTTACTTTAAGTTAATCTGTGTGCTTATGATATCGGTTCAAGTAAGTCACCCCTCACCTCGGAGACATCACCACTATGCTTCCGCAACCGGTTCAGTCAGATCATACACGAGGTGACAAGAGGTGGGGGTGTGACACATTGATGTACAATCTCGCCAGTTTATCCATCGTGAAGTTCTCACGCATTGGCAAGAAATGAGCATATTTTGTCAAACGGTCGATGATCACCCAAATCGTATCATGACCACTGGAAGTGCGGGGTAGCTTGGTAATGAAATCCATAGCTATTTGTTCCCACTTCCATAGCGGAATCTCAGGCTGTTCCAGTAAACCAGACGGTTTCTGGTGTTCCGCCTTTACTTTTGCACATGCAAGACACTGACCGACGTACTCGGCTATGTTTTTCTTCATTCCTGACCACCAATAAAATCCACGCAAGTCTTGCTACATTTTATCGACGCCTTGATGAACAGAGTATTTTTTTCTTGTGTGCTTTATCCAAGATAAGTCTTCTTAATTCATCTACCACAGGAATCCATACTCGATCCTTTTAGTAAATGATTCCATCAGACTTCGTGTCGAATTGTTTCCCCTTTTCGCAATCAAGTTCTTTCTTCATATTCCTTCGATCAAGTGCTTCCTGTTGAGCCTGAATAATCTTGTCTCGTAAGCTCGTCTGCACAGTCATTCCCATTGCTCTGACGCGCAAGGGTTTGACCCGTTCCTTCCGGCTCAAGGCATCAGCTACAACGTTTGCCTTTCCCGGATGGTACTTGATCACACAATCGTAATCACTCAGAAGTTCCACCCAACGACGCTATCGCATGTTGAGTTCCTTCTGGTCAAAGATGTGCTGCAGACTTTTGTGATCAGTGAATGGTGCATTTAGTGCCATATAAATAATGTCTCCAAATCTTCAATGCGAAGATTACAGCTCCCAGTTCAAGATCATGAGTGGTGTAGTTCTTCTCATGAACTTTTAACTGCTTGATGCGTAGGCGACAACTTTGTCCCGTTGCATTAGTACGCAACCAAGTCCCTGATGCGAGGCATCACAGTATACAACAAAGTCATCACAGCCCTCTGGGAGAGATAGAATTGGAGCATTACATAATTTCTGTTTCAAAGTCTGGAAAGCATCTTCTTGTTTCTCCTCCCAGACAAATGGTTCACTTTTCCGGGTTAGTTTTGTGAGTGGCAAAGCTATCTTGAAAAGTTTGAAATAAACCTTCTGTAATCCCAGAAAAGATCGTATCTCCGTCGGTGTCTTCGGAGTGTCCCAGTTCTTTATCGCCTCGATCTTGGCAGGATCTACGTGTATTCCCTCGTTGTTGACCACATGACCCAGGAATTGAACTTCTCTTAGGCAGAATTCACATTTAGAGAATTTGGCATAGAGTTTCTTTTCCTTTAACAGCTCTAAGATCTTCCTGAGGTGTTGCTCATGATCTGCTTTGCTCTTGGAATAAATCAGTATGTCATCAATAAAGACAATGACAAACTGATCTAGATACGGCTTGCACACTCGGTACATGAGGTCCATGAAAACCGCTGGTGCATTTGTCAATCCGAAAGGCTTCACCATGAATTCGTAATGCACGTATCTTGTTCGGAACGCCGTCTTCGGTATGTCTCCGTCTTGAACTCTAAGCTGATGATATCCAGACCGCAAGTCAATCTTTGAGAAGTATTGCGCTCCTTGCAGTTGGTCAAACAGATCATCAATCCTCGACAGTGGATACTGATTCTTGATGGTCAGTTTGTTCAGCTCCCTGTAATCTATGCACATTCTGAACAATCCGTCTTTCTTTTTCACAAACAGGACCGGAGCTCACCAAGGTGAGTAGCTCGGTCTGATGAACCCTTTATCAAGTAGCTCCTGTAACTGATTAGACAATTCCTGCATCTCTGAAGGTGCTAACCTGTAAGGAGACTTAGCAACAGGAGTTGCTCCAGGAATTAAGTCAATGCGAAACTCTACCGACCGCACATGTGGCAAACCTGGTAGATCTTCAGGAAATACTTCCGGATACTCTTTCACTACCGGTACGTCTTGAATCTTTTTCTTGTCCTTCTCCTCTTCCACCACATGAGCCAAGAACGCCACACACTGCTTCTGTAGACACTCACGCTCTTTTATGCAAGAGATGATTTTGACACTTCGTTTTGCTTGATCCCCTTTAACTTCCAATACGCGATCACTCGGTAACGGAACACGAAGCAGCTTTTCCGAACAGATGACTTCCACCCGATTAGAAGAAAGCCAATCCATTCCAACAATGATGTCGAAACTACCCAACTCCATCGGTATCAAATCGATGGTGAATGTATGACCATTAAGTGTCAATGGGCAATTTCTATAAACTGTACTAACTGTAATCTGTTTCTCGTTAGCTACTTCTATAATGTAAGGGGAATCTAACTGTTCTTCTATAAAATCTAATTGGCATGCAAAATCGGTAGAGATAAAACTCTGATCCGCACCAGTATCAAATAGAACAGATGCATAAAAGTCATGTAAGAGAAATGTACCAGTGACCACATTCGGGTCTTGGCGTGCAGCTGGTGCTCCAATAGCAAAGGCTCGTCCACGAGGTGCTTGAACTGCCTATTGAGCCTTCTTTGGGCCGGAGGCGAAGCTTGTAATCGAGAGAAATGAGTAAAGAGAAATGATCTTATTACAGAGCTCTTTGAACTGTGTGTTGATTTTGTTTGTTATTTGTTCACATATCATTCAATGTTGTTCGATTGCATCAATTGTTCGGTGTTTCACCAACAGTCATGAGTTTAAGACACTAATGTGTGTTTCCGGTAATTCCTCAAATTATTGTGCGATGTGTTTTTGTACTACTGTGCCACGTGTCACACTAAATTTAACAATTCTAGTGCCACATATGTAATAATAAATTAAATTATTATTTATTTAAATCGAATGCTGACCTGGAAATTGTGGGTGTCACACGAAGGCTACTCAACAAAGGGAGGAGAAGAATAGAAGGTCCAAATTCTTTAAATCAAGGAGTAAATTAATCACTAGTAGTTTGGCTGTTTGATTAAATCCGGAAATGACCGAAAAACCAAGCTATCCTTTTGCAAGAATCTTGAGGTTAGAAATTTGATCTAGGAGCAATTTGATTAAATAGCAATTTGGTGGGGTTTTGATCATTTCCAAGTGACTGAAAATCTTCTTGCAAAGTTTTTCATAATTCGACTAGACACTTCACATAGACAAGGATTAAAGGGGGAATATCAAATTTGATCCTATATAGGAATCGTGGAAAAAAAACCAATGTCTAAGTAAACACCTAAGTGCACTGAAAATATATCGATTAAAGGAGGAACTACAATGACCTTCCAATATCTGATTCTAAATTCTACAAATTATACAACTTGAGTAGTCAAAATTAAAGTAATCTTCAATGTTCATGGGATATGGGAGGGACTTGAACCAACTTGAATTACATAAAAAAATATTTACGAACGAACAGTGCTTAAAAGAGTACGAGTTCAAGCAAGCATGTGAATCTAAACCCGTTTTTTATTCACAACACTTTTATTTATTAAATAAGTATATATTTACACAAATTAATCTTTTTACATATAAAACTATGGTAAATACAATAAAACATATATATATATATATATATATATTATGTGATATGTGGAGATATAGTTATATATATACATAGGGTAGGGATATTTTACAAAGGATGAAAACCATAGAAAGTGTAAGAAGCAACAAGAAAGAGACATGTGTACATTAGGTTAAAAGGTATACATGCCAAAATAAAAAAGGAAGTTTCAAATGCAAGTCAAATGCAACTTTAACCATTTTTTTAAAAACTCGTAACTATTTTACATGTTAACATTTCTTTAAAAAAATTACAACATAAAGTCAAGCGTTTTTTACCTTTTAATGAGTATAGTATTGCTATATTAAAAATTACCAAAACTATGTATTCATAGAACTTGCGTTTTTATGGCGTTTTTGAACACTACTAGCAGAACATAAAATACCACAGGACATTTTATGATGTGTTTTTTATTACAAAAAACACCATAAACACCTAAGTTTAAACCTGATGTTTTTTAAACTTAGTTTTATGGTATTATCAATTAAAATATGTTGAAAACTCCATAGAGCACATTTATGCTTGATTTTAAGGTGTTTTTGTGGAATTTATGAAACTAAATGTTTTATGATGTTTTTGAGCACTTAACAAAATAATAAACGCTTAATTTTGCACTTGATGTTTTTAAACTACGTAATTTTACATAGGAGCATTTTATGGCTTTTTTTGTGTATTTGCTGAATAAAAACACATCATGCCTTTTCAAAATAAAACACTATAAAACATTGTTATCTGAGAAAAAAATCATGAATATTAGAAGGGACATAAAAAAAACAACATAAAACATTTGTTATCATTTTTGTTTATTTAGTAGAAAACATCATAAAACACTTATTTTTATGAACAGTCAAAAAAACACCATAAAACGCTAAGTTTCATTAATCTACGAAAAAACACTATAAACAACCAATTTCTTAAAACATGTTAAAAAACGTCATAAAAACACACAATTGAATACATCACCAAATTAATTGTTTTTTAATGTATCAATATTATACTCGTTGAAAATATACAAAAATTCTTGATATTATGGTGTAAGGAGATGTTATAAAAAGTCAACAATGGTTGCAATACCTATTATACCCTTCCAGCTATTTTTATTTCCTTTTAAAATCTCCTTTTCATGTGGCACATTTACAGCCCTTCAAATACAAGATCGATGATTGAAATTCTTCGTTACACTTTTTAGAGTTTTACTTCTTTGTAGCCTAACCACAATCTATATACATATATACATATATATATATATAATTAAAAATTAAAGGAAAAAAAATAATAGATAAAATATCTAAACAAGCTGAGCTTGAATTTTAGTGAGCTCAAATTTAACTCAACTCATTTAAATAATATAGGACGATTTTTATAAAATTTCGTATAACTTATTAGTGTTTTTTAAACATTTCGTTTTAGCATTAATATATTTTTAAATGTTTTAAAAAAATCGTTTTTAGTTTAAAAATATATAAAAAGTATATTACATATTTAATGTCATTATTTAATACGATATGTATTTAATAGAAAAAAGAAGCGAGAAATCAAAGTTAAGATGGTTTATGAACATGTCATTTTTCTTATAAAACATTTATTTATTATAATAGATTAAACTTTTATAAAATTTTTAAAAAATGCTTTTAACCAAATTGATATTTCTCATTCCATAATCATATTTTGTTATCATTGACACCTCGTATCATGTTCTTAAACTTAGTAAAATACCTTGATTATCATCATTAATGAATTTTTGTGATGACTTTATGTTGACTTTCATATGAATCTCAAATTACCATTGGTCATCTGTGTAGAGCATCAATTTTGTATTAGGTTCCTGATTAAAACTTAGTAACTTGATTATAAATAAACATGTATCATAATAAATGTTACTTATTTTTAAATGTTACAACCATTCTAACTCTCAACAAAACATATATGAACACCTCTTAATATATGGTGACACCCTTTACTTGTTAATTTCTAAACGGTACGATTTGAGTAAATAAAATATCCACATTCTGATTTTCTAAAAAAAATATATAAGAGACGAATTTGAGTCGATTTGAGTTAAAGGAGTCCAAACAAGCCACTTCTTAACACTACTAACTAATGAGCCCAACAAAAGAACGTTTGTCTCAACGGTACAAAAGTATGCTATAATGACATCTTGCTCAAGGAGTTTGATGGTTTAAGTCGTGAGGAACCCTCACGACCATAACATAACCATCATTGTGGTCATCACCACCAATACCATCGTCACCATCACTGCCACGTTGTTGTCAACACAATAGCCACCATCACCACAACCCAACTGCCATAATCGCTGATGAAACCACCATTGTTGCCATCGGTATCGGGGAAGATGCCTCTTTTGTCATCAACCACCAACATCGTTGTCAAGTGCCGCTAACACAACAATGCAGCTAATACCGACACACTAGACGCAATAAAGTGAACCTAATTTGATACTTAAAACAAAAATATAAAACAAATATACAACATAAACAGTTAAAATCCTACTTTAGTGGGGTTTGGAGGAACAACTACAAGATACCTAGTTAAAATCCCAATTTAAGTAGGGTTTGAAGGGAGAGATAAATACACACCTTACTCATACATAGAATAAGATAGAAATGATGCTTCGTACCAGGCTCATAGTTTCGCCATTATATATAAATAAAAGAAGGCCAGAAAAACAAAGCAAAACTCATTTCAACTAATCACATTTTAGTCTCATTTTCACTCAAGACCGTTCCGAACTCATTTTCAATCGGACCCATTTTGACCCAAACACCTAACCTAGCATGCCAGTTTTGCAAGGCCAGAAATGTTGACCATTTACACACAAAAAGGCCAGAAAACCAGAAGCACATACGATATAAATGTTATGCAAATGTCATTCAAAGATATACAAAGTTGTACCCTTCTTACCTACAATATCATGTTAGATATACAAATTCCAATTAGGCATACCCATTTGTTGCAATCTTCATTCTTCCTTAACTTCAAATATTTGGTTTGTTACCAAAAAAGACCCACAGCCATGTCTTTAACTTCTACAGATCACATAAACTTAAATTTATCAGTAAAATTAAACATATTGATGTCATTTGGAGATTTAATTATACCTTCTCATCACAATTTCAAGTAATTCTTGTTTGATTCTCATACTTGCACAAAGTTAACAACCCCTTTAATCATTGAAGTATCTGGTTCAACTAAACCGTCTTAGAACCCGACTGTTAACATCAAACCTCCAAGCCCTCTGCCGCCAAGAAGAACCACCATCGGTTGATGATCTCAAATGCGAACCAATAGCACTCCCACCACCACCAAAGCAAGAAAACAAACTGTTCAACACTCGCCTTAACGGACCTCTTTGTCTAGTACCATTGTCACCTCTTGAAGCCAATGATATCCTCCTATGAGCACCATTACTATTGCTATTGAACCCACCATCCATTTCTGTAAAAACAACCGGAAGTTCCCTTTCCACGCTTGAAAACCGCCCCACTGCAAACCCACCACCAGGAAGCCGCCATATGGTTAACCCAACTGCTTCTTCTTCATTGAGCTGTACAGAATCTTGATTATCTGATGGAAGTTCATGGCGGCACACGGGGCAAGAATTACGCAAAGCTAGCCATGGTTGGATGCAATTCGAATGGTATAAATGCTTACATGGCATTTCTTTAGCTTCAGTCCCTAATTCAAAAGCTTCTTTACAAACAGCACAATGAGGATCATTGTGGATATGTTTTTCTTGAAATTCAATGGTTGGCATTGATTCAATTGCAGCCTTTGATGCAGGTGGATTGTTATCGATTCTCCCCAACCCATTAGCTTCAATTTGAGACAGTTGGTCAAGAAATCGATCAAAACCTGAACCCAACAAAAATTCCGACATGCTTTCCGGCAATGGCCTCAAACCAGAGCCTGTTTCGTCATCGTAGTACAACTCAAACCCTCCATTAGACGCTGGTTCGGGTGTGCGTGTGGGTCCCCGGAACACGATGACTGGGTTAAACGGTGACCGATCACCTGTGTTCCTTCTTGCTCGCCGAAGCACCGGAGGGGTGGGGTACATTGCGGCTGCCGGAAAACGGCGGTGGATAGATTCCGGCAGCGTTGGTCCGGTAAGTAGTGTGCTGTCAATTTCCTCTACGAATCCCCCGTTGCAATTGGGGCAAATTACAAACGAATCTCGTGAATGCGTAAGAACAGTTACGAAGCGGTTGCATCTGTAGCACCAGTAGGATGATGATGATGATGATGATGATGATGATGATGATGAAGCACGATGGATTGACATTTACAATCTGTAATCAGATCTGAAGAAAAACAACCTAAGTTTTTGATTCTACAGTCAAATTTCAAATAGATTTTGACGAAGAACAAGATAAAGCCTGCAAAAACACAAACAAACTCGATCATGAAAACCTGATTCGCATTGATTGATCAGAAAACAATCGTTTGTTCATAGATTACAAACATGAACCACGAGTTCGACATAAAATATAAAACCCTAGAAACAAGAAGCTATGAATTTAAAAAAAAAATATATGTATATATTGATGGAATATTATATGGTGGAGGAAAGCGGCGTGCGAGAGAGAGACTCAAGATTCCACTCTCGTGATGACAATGACACGTGGCGATCATTCAATGGAAGCAGTGAAAGGGATGCTTTAAAGGCTTTTACCCAACGTTACATGGGCATTTTGACCCTTATTTTGAATTACGAAACTCAAAAGGTTATCTTGGTTCAAACGTCATTGTATTCTAGCGGTATCTTGTTATTTAGATAACACTCAGTAGCCAAATGATCTTATGTTCGAATCCTACACGAATGTTTCTTAAAGTATTGAGTTTTCTCGAGAAATTGTGACTTGGTTGTGGATATATGCTCGGGTGGTATTGCTGGTGGCATGATGATACTCTAATGATCTGCCAATCAAAAAAACACGGACCTATTTTTAATAAAATTAAACTTAAATTTGCATCTATAAAACCATATTAACAACATATGTAATATGAACTTTGGTATTTACCAATGTTTTTAATTGTGTTTTGACTTGTAGTCCTTGGTAAAATAATCTTGATTACTGATTTATCAAGTAACTAACTTGTTTAAGTTAGATGTGAATTAATGAAGACTTAACTTCAATAGACGCTAGTTAAAATAAAAAAGGGGTAAGAGTTATTAACTTGGTCAAAACTAAGGAAGGGGTGAATATGTAACATTGTTTTTAATTGTGTTTTGACTTGTAATTCCTTAGTAAAATAACTGACTTGTTTAAGTCAGTTGTAAATTAGTTAAGACTTAACTTCAATAGACGATAGTTATAATTAAAAAAGGGTAAGAGTTATTAACTTGGTCAAAACTATGGAAGGGGTGAATATGTGTGTTAGAGCTTTTGAGTGTAAATTTTGATGTTAGAAGGCAAATTTCACTATAATTTATGTAATTTTACCATTGAGTAAGTAAATTCTTAAGTTTTGATCTAGGTTTTATGGGTACATGTGGGTATACATATGAGGTGAGTGTAAAATCGGAATTTGATGTAAATATGTTATGAATGTACCAAGATTTAATGTATCTTATAACAACACACCTTAAACTTGTCATTATAGATGATATGTTGAATCCTAGATATGGGATTGGAAGCTCATACGGGTTTTATCAACTTCATTAGTTATATACAATGGGTCATGAGTTGTTTTGGAAATTAATGTGATAGAAAACACGTATAGTAATTATACTTCTAAGCAATGGGAGATAGGGTTACGTACTGTTTCATGAGCATTGATTTGGGTATGGTTAAGTGTAAAAATGATTTTTTATATGTAGATATATCATGCATATGAGGTGTTTGATGAAATGCTAAATTTTAGTTTTTGATTAACAATGGATTGCAAATTGATTCAATATCATCACATGTGTTTTAATTTTAGTGAAATGAGTAAAATAGGTTGAAATGTGATAAATTGAGGTGAGTCCTTGAATGGAACCTTGTATGTCTAACATGTGTAATCTAGAAAGTGGTAGTGGAGGTAAAGTTGGAAATCGATGAGCCGAGGAGGGAATTGTAACCTTGGGCAATCCAACAAGACAAGGTAAGTCACCTAACCTATTTTTGATGTCTTATAGTTATGATATGACGAATGTAATGTATGAGTTGATTGTATACTTGCTTATGTGCTAATGTTGATGAATGATTTTGGGTGAATATTGACACTTTAGTTGATAAGTAAGTTACCCAACTTACTAACACCATATATATCTAAGAATGAGTCTACTTAATGATTTGATAGTTATGATTGTTGAATTCATAACTAATTACTTGGTTGATTTGAATGGACATGACCCATTAGTTATGTAATATTTGAATTGAATTTGGCTGTCATTAATGTTTTAGGTAATTAAGTAATCTTAATTTTACTAAATCCAATATTGCTTTTATTAACAAAATATCAAGTTGTTAATATCAAACAAGATTATATGATGAGAATCCTCAGATACTCTAGAGGATCCTGTTATGGTTAAGCCGTGAAAATGAGTACTAGTTTTATAAGATAAAGACAAGAAATCCTTTATGTAATTGAGGATACTTAACACACAATATAGAAAATAAGATAATAGAGACAATCAGGAAAGCCAAAATATCATTGATAGGATGAACGACATAAAACATCAGGGGCTAACCAAAGTCTAGTTTCTTTGTTTGCTTTATAAACCAAAACGAATACAAGTGTGTAGAGAAGAGATTGATCTCTAAGTAGGGGTGAGCTTAACGGGCAACCCGACCCGTTTTTGAGACTACCCAAACCGGACCGAACCCGGTTGTAAGGGAAAATGAAAACCGAAGACCGCCCGAGGGGAAGAAAACACGGTTTCGGTTATTAGTGTATCGGGTATATGTTCAGGTATTAAAAACCCTAAGACCGATGAGTTCGTGAATGAATCCTACCTACTTGCAGCTGCTTCACAAAACTCCACTGCGGTACTCCATTTTCGACCAGCCGGAATCGTCCCCCTACTCCTCCAATGACTACGTCGCCGGTTGAAACCTCTATGACCACCCTCCTCTGCTGAAATAATGGCAGAATTAAAGCTCTCTGGTTCCAATCGAGCTCATAAATTACACACAAGGGTTCAAAAAACAAAACCAACACGGTGATCGCAATCCTGAATTTCATCACCTTACGACGAGGCGAAGTCCCCGCCGGCGTCGGAAGTCCATCATCGTGCCCTCAGGAGCCTCAAAACGGTAAACTATTTCATATATTCTCCGATCTGTGTTTACTTTTTAACCTTTAAGTTTTTAATTTAAAATGAATAGTTGACCTATTTTTTTTCAAAAATAATTTCAAACCTTTGTTTATAAAAGTTTGTTTTTAGAATAATATTGTTTCAAGTTGTTTAATACTTTTAAAGTAAAATTTAGGTTATAAAAATAATTTAATTTGTCTTTTAAAAACAATTAATGTTGCATAAATAATTTGTTTGAAAATGGTTTGTAATAATAGTATACATATATATGTATTTTATAACTCATTTTATTACTTAAAATAACAAAAGGATAAAAGATACATACATATGTATTCTATAAATCATTCTATTGTAAAAAATAATAAAAGGCTAATTATTAATGAAATTAATAAATATATATACATATATGTATTTTATAAAAATTATTTTAGTATTTTATTTATATATATTTTTAAAGAAAATAATAATAATAAAAGAGTAATAGTAAACGAATCATAGTTTTAAATTTAGTTATTTAAGTTTATAATAATTATAATCAATTATTATGTATAAATAACTAGGAAAAAATGATTTTTAAATCATTTCAAGAGGCTCGAACTCACGACCATGCCCCTCAGCCGGCGGTGCTTCTATCGCTAGGCTAAGGGTTTTGTTTGTTAACTCAGATCGAGTCATTTAATCTAATAACGACACAAACATTTGTCCCAATTTGGGTATGAACCCTAAGCTGAATTCGTTTCCATTTCAACTAATGTCGAAATCCTACGAGTTCCAAATCTATACCTAAAACCGAGTGGGATGAAGCTAAAACTTACCTGGATTGATAACGAATTGATGCTGTTCGAGTTAGTACAAGCTTTCGGTTGTGTTTCGCTTTGATTCTAAATTTAGAGAGTTTGTGATTGTGTTTAGATGATACAAAAAGGTTCAAATGGAGTTTAGCAAGGTTCTCTAATCATTTGATTTAGGTTTTGTGACACCCGGCAATTTCAGGTAAATTGCAACCTTTACACTTCTGTATTTCACATTCATACTTGTTGCATTTCATTTAATTAGGTTTAATTGAATGAGTTAAACACAAACAACTACGAAACGATAGTTCGAGGAACTATCAAATCGTACATTGCACATTGGTTTTGGAAACCAAACATGGAAAACACAAACACAATCGCAAAATAATAATTCGAGTCTCATTGCACGAACGTTGGTGAACAAACAATAAACAAACAAACATATATGTCATTATCTGCTTACGTGCTAAAACATGAACTAAACGTTTATAATAAACGTTACGAACCAAACGCAAACGAAATCGAATCAACGAAATCGAAGAATTGGTGAAAAGGACCCTTCGCGGTACGCGAGGATCCCTCGGCGAAATCCTTGGCGGTACTCGAAGCTTTAAGCAGGATTTTGGATCCCGAAATCCTTGGTGGTACGCTAGGCCATGCACGATCGGCCTTGGCGGTACGAACTCACGACCATGCCCCTCAGCCGGCGGTGCTTCTATCGCTAGGCTAAGGGTTTTGTTTGTTAACTCAGATCGAGTCATTTAATCTAATAACGACACAAACATTTGTCCCAATTTGGGTATGAACCCTAAGCTGAATTCGTTTCCATTTCAACTAATGTCGAAATCCTACGAGTTCCAAATCTATACCTAAAACCGAGTGGGATGAAGCTAAAACTTACCTGGATTGATAACGAATTGATGCTGTTCGAGTTAGTACAAGCTTTCGGTTGTGTTTCGCTTTGATTCTAACTTTAGAAATTTTGTGATTGTGTTTAGATGATACAAAAAGGTTCAAATGGAGTTTAGCAAGATTCTCTAATCATTTGATTTAGGTTTTGTGACACCCGGCAATTTCAGGTAAATTGCAACCTTTACACTTCTGTATTTCACATTCATACTTGTTGCATTTCATTTAATTAGGTTTAATTGAATGAGTTAAACACAAACAACTACGAAACGATAGTTCGAGGAACTATCAAATCGTACATTGCACATTGGTTTTGGAAACCAAACATGGAAAACACAAACACAATCGCAAAATAATAATTCGAGTCTCATTGCACGAACGTTGGTGAACAAACAATAAACAAACAAACATATATGTCATTATGTGCTTACGTGCTAAAACATGAACTAAACATTTATAATAAACGTTACGAACCAAACGCAAACGAAATCAAATCAACGAAATCGAAGAATTGGTGAAAAGGACCCTTCGCGGTACGCGAGGATCCCTCGGCGAAATCCTTGGCGGTACTCGAAGCTTTAAGCGGGATTTTGGATCCCGAAATCCTTGGTGGTACGCTAGGCCATGCACGATCGGCCTTGGCGGTACGTGATGAGTCCCAGAAGACAAAAACTTTAAAAAAGCAACCCCAACTCATTTCATCCGGTCCTTTTACAATTCCACCAAGTTCTTACACTTCCTCTCGACCAAAAACCACTGAAATCAAACCCCAAACCTCCTGGTAACACCCTTGGAGCTATTCCTTGCGTTTGTGGACCCTTTGGAGCCTCAAGGAAGTCTTGGAGGATCGTTGAAGCCATCAACAAGCAAGAGGGTCATCTCCAGTCAAAAATAATTTCATACCTTTGTTTATAAAAGTTTGTTTTTAGAATAATATTGTTTTAAGTTGTTTAATACTTTTAAAGTAAAATTTAGGTTATCAAATAATTTAATTTGTCTTTTAAAAACAATTAATGTTGCATAAATAATTTGTTTGAAAATGGTTTGTAATAATAGTATACATATATATATATGTATTTTATAACTCATTTTATTACCTAAAATAACAAAAGGATAAAAGATACATACATATGTATTCTATAAATCATTCTATTGTTAAAAATAATAAAAGGCTAATTATTAATGAACTTAATAAATATATATACATATATGTATTTTATAAAAATTATTTTAGTATTTTATTTATATATATTTTTAAAGAAAATAATAATAATAAAAGAGTAATAGTAAACGAATCATAGTTTTAAATTTAGTTATTTAAGTTTATAATAATTATAATCAATTATTATGTATAAATAACTAGAAAAAAATGATTTTTAAATCATTTCAAGAGGCTCGAACTCACGACCATGCCCCTCAGCCGGCGGTGCTTCTACCGCTAGGCTAACGGTTTTGTTTGTTAACTCAGATCGAGTCATTTAATCTAATAACGACACAAACATTTGTCCCAATTTGGGTATGAACCCTAAGCTGAATTCGTTTCCATTTCAACTAATGGCGAAATCCTACGAGTTCCAAATCTATACCTAAAACCGAGTGGGATGAAGCTAAAACTTACCTGGATTGATAACGAATTGATGCTGTTCGAGTTAGTACAAGCTTTCGGTTGTGTTTCGCTTTGATTCTAACTTTAGAGAGTTTGTGATTGTGTTTAGATGATACAAAAAGGTTCAAATGGAGTTTAGCAAGGTTCTCTAATCATTTGATTTAGGTTTTGTGACACCCGGCAATTTCAGGTAAATTGCAACCTTTACACTTCTGTATTTCACATTCATACTTGTTGCATTTCATTTAATTAGGTTTAATTGAATGAGTTAAACACAAACAACTACGAAACGATAGTTCGAGGAACTATCAAATCGTACATTGCACATTGGTTTTGGAAACCAAACATGGAAAACACAAACACAATCGCAAAATTAATAATTCGAGTCTCATTGCACGAACGTTGGTGAACAAACAATAAACAAACAAACATATATGTCATTATGTGCTTACGTGCTAAAACATGAACTAAACGTTTATAATAAACGTTACGAACCAAACGCAAACGAAATCGAATCAACGAAATCGAAGAATTGGTGAAAAGGACCCTTCGCGGTACGCGAGGATCCCTCGGCCAAATCCTTGGCGGTACTCGAAGCTTTAAGCGGGATTTTGGATCCCGAAATCCTTGGTGGTACGCCTAGGCCATGCACGATCGGCCTTGGCGGTACGTGATGAGTCCCAGAAGACAAAAACTTTAAAAAAGCAACCCCAACTCATTTCATCCGGTCCTTTTACAATTCCACCAAGTTCTTACACTTCCTCTCGACCAAAAACCACTGAAATCAAACCCCAAACCTCCTGGTAACACCCTTGGAGCTATTCCTTGCATTTGTGGACCCTTTGGAGCCTCAAGGAAGTATTGGAGGATCGTTGAAGCCATCAACAAGCAAGAGGGTCATCTCCAGTCAAAAATAATTTCATACCTTTGTTTATAAAAGTTTGTTTTTAGAATAATATTGTTTTAAGTTGTTTAATACTTTTAAAGTAAAATTTAGGTTATCAAATAATTTAATTTGTCTTTTAAAAACAATTAATGTTGCATAAATAATTTGTTTGAAAATGGTTTGTAATAATAGTATACATATATATATATGTATTTTATAACTCATTTTATTACCTAAAATAACAAAAGGATAAAAGATACATACATATGTATTCTATAAATCATTCTATTGTTAAAAATAATAAAAGGCTAATTATTAATGAACTTAATAAATATATATACATATATGTATTTTATAAAAATTATTTTAGTATTTTATTTATATATATTTTTAAAGAAAATAATAATAATAAAAGAGTAATAGTAAACGAATCATAGTTTTAAATTTAGTTATTTAAGTTTATAATAATTATAATCAATTATTATGTATAAATAACTAGAAAAAAATGATTTTTAAATCATTTCAAGAGGCTCGAACTCACGACCATGCCCCTCAGCCGGCGGTGCTTCTACCGCTAGGCTAACGGTTTTGTTTGTTAACTCAGATCGAGTCATTTAATCTAATAACGACACAAACATTTGTCCCAATTTGGGTATGAACCCTAAGCTGAATTCGTTTCCATTTCAACTAATGGC
This sequence comes from Mikania micrantha, assembly GCA_009363875.1. NCBI lineage: Eukaryota > Viridiplantae > Streptophyta > Magnoliopsida > Asterales > Asteraceae > Mikania > Mikania micrantha. Next base: position 97,569,869 of record CM018691.1, read on the forward strand.
GAAATCCTACGAGTTCCAAATCTATACCTAAAACCGAGTGGGATGAAGCTAAAACTTACCTGGATTGATAACGAATTGATGCTGTTCGAGTTAGTACAAGCTTTCGGTTGTGTTTCGCTTTGATTCTAACTTTAGAGAGTTTGTGATTGTGTTTAGATGATACAAAAAGGTTCAAATGGAGTTTAGCAAGGTTCTCTAATCATTTGATTTAGGTTTTGTGACACCCGGCAATTTCAGGTAAATTGCAACCTTTACACTTCTGTATTTCACATTCATACTTGTTGCATTTCATTTAATTAGGTTTAATTGAATGAGTTAAACACAAACAACTACGAAACGATAGTTCGAGGAACTATCAAATCGTACATTGCACATTGGTTTTGGAAACCAAACATGGAAAACACAAACACAATCGCAAAATTAATAATTCGAGTCTCATTGCACGAACGTTGGTGAACAAACAATAAACAAACAAACATATATGTCATTATGTGCTTACGTGCTAAAACATGAACTAAACGTTTATAATAAACGTTACGAACCAAACGCAAACGAAATCGAATCAACGAAATCGAAGAATTGGTGAAAAGGACCCTTCGCGGTACGCGAGGATCCGTCGGCCAAATCCTTGGCGGTACTCGAAGCTTTAAGCGGGATTTTGGATCCCGAAATCCTTGGTGGTACGCCTAGGCCATGCACGATCGGCCTTGGCGGTACGTGATGAGTCCCAGAAGACAAAAACTTTAAAAAAGCAACCCCAACTCATTTCATCCGGTCCTTTTACAATTCCACCAAGTTCTTACACTTCCTCTCGACCAAAAACCACTGAAATCAAACCCCAAACCTCCTGGTAACACCCTTGGAGCTATTCCTTGCATTTGTGGACCCTTTGGAGCCTCAAGGAAGTCTTGGAGGATCGTTGAAGCCATCAACAAGCAAGAGGGTCATCTCCAGTCAAAAATAATTTCATACCTTTGTTTATAAAAGTACGTTTTTAGAATAATATTGTTTTAAGTTGTTTAATACTTTTAAAGTAAAATTTAGGTTATCAAATAATTTAATTTGTCTTTTAAAAACAATTAATGTTGCATAAATAATTTGTTTGAAAACGGTTTGTAATAATAGTATACATATATATGTATTTTATAACTCATTTTATTACTTAAAATAACAAAAGGATAAAAGATACATACATATGTATTTTATAAATCATTCTATTGTTAAAAATAATAAAAGGCTAATTATTAATGAACTTAATAAATATATATACATATATGTATTTTATAAAAATTATTTTAGTATTTTATTTATATATATTTTTAAAGAAAATAATAATAATAAAAGAGTAATAGTAAACGAATCATAGTTTTAAATTTAGTTATTTAAGTTTATAATAATTATAATCAATTATTATGTATAAATAACTAGAAAAAATGATTTTTAAATCATTTCAAGAGGCTCGAACTCACGACCATGCCCCTCAGCCGGCGGTACTTCTACCGCTAGGCTAAGGGTTTTGTTTGTTAACTCAGATCGAGTCATTTAATCTAATAACGACACAAACATTTGTCCCAATTTGGGTATGAACCCTAAGCTGAATTCGTTTCCATTTCAACTAATGTCGAAATCCTACGAGTTCCAAATCTATACCTAAAACCGAGTGGGATGAAGCTAAAACTTACCTGGATTGATAACGAATTGATGCTGTTCGAGTTAGTACAAGCTTTCGGTTGTGTTTCGCTTTGATTCTAACTTTAGAGAGTTTGTGATTGTGTTTAGATGATACAAAAAGGTTCAAATGGAGTTTAGCAAAGTTCTCTAATCATTTGATTTAGGTTTTGTGGCACCCGGCAATTTCAGGTAAATTGCAACCTTCACACTTCTGTATTTCACATTCATACTTGTTGCATTTCATTTAATTAGGTTTAATTGAATGAGTTAAACACAAAAAACTACGAAACGATAGTTCGAGGAACTATCAAATCGTACATTGCACATTGGTTTTGGAAACCAAACATGGAAAACACAAACACAATCGCAAAATAATAATTCGAGTCTCATTGCACGAACGTTGGTGAACAAACAATAAACAAACAAACATATATGTCATTATGTGCTTACGTGCTAAAACATGAACTAAACGTTTATAATAAACGTTACGAACCAAACGCAAACGAAATCGAATCAACGAAATCGAAGAATTGGTGAAAAGGACCCTTCGCGGTACGCGAGGATCCCTCGATGAAATCCTTGGCGGTACTCGAAGCTTTAAGCGGGATTTTGGATCCCGAAATCCTTGGTGGTACGCCTAGGCCATGCACGATCGACCTTGGCGGTACGTGATGAGTCCCAGAAGACAAAAACTTTAAAAAAGCAACCCCAACTCATTTCATCCGGTCCTTTTACAATTCCACCAAGTTCTTACACTTCCTCTCAACCAAAAACCACTGAAATCAAACCCCAAACCTCCTGGTAACACCCTTGGAGCTATTCCTTGCATTTGTGGACCATTTGGAGCCTCAAGGAAGTCTTGGAAGATCGTTGAAGCCATCAACAAGCAAGAGGATCACTTCCAATCAATTTCAGAGCCTTACAACCTCTGTCGAACTCGAATCCTAGCTTCTAAGGTAGTTTTTATGGTTCTTTAGTAGTTATATCATACATGCAATGGGTGAAAACCCACATGCATGAACATCCATCCACATGCACGAATTTGTTGGTGTTCTTGTGTGATTTTAATGTAATGCTAGTCCTTCTGCTTAAGTGTAAGGTCCATATCTAGCCTTAGATTAGTATCTGAAATACATGCAAAAACAAGTGTCAACTAAAAAGTTGATGAGTTCGTAGGTTTTATGTTTAATCAAATAGTTTTAGCAACAGTGTTTGCCATCCAGGCGCGAGTAAAAAAGTTTAAATCAAAACTAAGTAGGATCATCATCCCCTAGTGTGTTGGCCATTTAAGGCACAAGTAAAATGTTTAAGTAAAATCCAGTAGCATCAACAATCCCATAATGTGTTGGCCATTCCCGACACGATAAAATAGTGAAGTGAGTGTTGTTCTCAATATAAACACAAGGTCTTGAAGCAACTAACAGAAGTCGACAACTATACCTATATGACTTCTTGAAATACCCTGAGTGTAATGTCATATCACGAACACTACTTCTAGGTGGAAATATACCATTCATTTAACATAACAGTTATGGTTGGTGCGACCAAACCATGAATGGAGGTTTGTCAAACCCCGCTAGTACTAACTTATATTAATCCATCGGCTCATAACCATGAATTAAATGGTTGTGTAAGGGTCAGGGATTTAAATGTGATATATTCTTCTTTATGTAATATACTTCATCATAATATGCAATATCAAGTGAACAACTTCTATAATCAAATAGGGTACAATAGCATGCATAACCCCCAATTTATGCAAATGAAAATAGTAAAAAGGGGCTACAAACTCACTGTAATAGTGGTGAGAGTGGATTCTTGTATCATAGTAAAAATCAAGCATTGTAGCATGTATTTCCCCCAAAATATGAAAATGAAAAAGGGGCTACGAATACTCACAGTGTATATAGCAATGGAACCATGTCCATGATTTGTGATAATCAAAGTCTGAGTGATCACATGCAGCACATCAGTGCAAGTCAACTCGATATGTTTGATACGATATAGCAATTCCCAAAAGAGTAAAATATAAAGTCATGTTTGTAGATCAAATGTGTATCAATAACTAATATTGACAATCTTGTTTCGTGTGTCTATATGACGCAACCGACATACGTAATCTAACGCGTCCTCACTTGTGTTAAGTTTGATTAACCGATGCCTTTGTTGATTATAAGTTCATAAAAGGTTTTAACACTTGTACCTTTATTTCTGAGTCTCATGTTTAACAAGAATCCAATGCCATGATTTAGATTATTATTTGTTAAACTTGTAGTTTTCAAGCTTACATGTTGATAATACACTGTTAGTTGCGTTTTCATTTACAGTTTATGATTACCATTAAAGATTATTATCTTATTAGTTAATACTTGTTTATATAACCAAGTCTCAAATAATTAAAAGTGTTTGCTCTTATTAATAGAACTCCTTGTGATTAATAACAAACGTGTATATATCTCAAACCTCTTGATGTCGGTATACCACCCGTCTTTTATAAATTTAATCATTTTATTAAACACGTCATATTAATTTCTATTAATCCTTTATATGTTCAGTGATCGCTTTTTTTTAATTTAGTCGTAATTGAAAACACTCATAAGGCGTGAAATACGATAACATGTTAAAAATTTGTGTGCGGGTATACCTTCCGAGTCGGTTCGCGTATGCAAACTCGTTTTAAGCACCGAATACCCGATTCGGGATCCGAGCTCATTGATTGGCTCGGTTTTGCATCACGATCGTTTCCTAGCACTCGATTACTACTAGCTACCAGATCTGACCATGGTTGGTTGTTTGACCAGCTTCATGAACATAGTTTGACAAGGTTTGACCTCGTCAATTGACCTTGACTTTCACGAACTAGGATCTTTTCGCCCCGATCCATTTCTTTTATGACTATCCCATGGTCGACTACATACCGACAGAGGGTTTTTGACACCAAAACGCTCTCGATTGGCAGCTCTAATGAGTACATCCTCTAGATCGGTCTTTAAACGACTCGATATATAACCTACATTCGTGTTTTTCGAGTCCAAATTACATCCGACCATAAAAGTCGTTTCGAACCGACCCATTTTCACAGATCTGGTAAAAGAATGAGCAACATATGCAAACAAAGGTTGAATCAGATTTTTAGTATTTAAATTTCAAGGGAAACAACTGTACATCAGATTTAGATTGTTGTCTCTCACCTGTTTCTCTGTGAAATCACGCCTTAAATCACATTCATCGGCCAGCTGGTTTACAAAAGGAGAAGAACAAGGGTTGGCTTTGCGTATAAGATGGCTGGAGAGGCACGGTTAAAACCATAGTCATCTTTGGTGCGGCTGTCATGATCGACTCGTACTCCGCCATAACTTGTCACTGAACCACACACCATCATCACTGTTGAGGACAGTGAAAGTGTAACGAGCCTGAATGAGGAGGAGGAGAAGGACTGAAGAACCTTGAACTAAACTCGAGTGAAAGACCATCAGAGAGCTTTTCAGGCACCCGATTGACCATCCTAGTGATCTGTCATGAGTGTTTGGCCGTACAGAAGCTGTTTAGAAGTCACCGGAGCTGTTGGTCGTGAGAGAAATGAAACGGGATGGCCGATTGAAGAGCTCACTGAAGAAGGAGGCTTGTGTTGCCGAAGAAGGTAGTTGTAGGGGCTGACTGGAGATGGCAGCACCCTTTTCTTCCTGTCTCATGTACACATAACAGTCCAGTGGCGAAGCTTGACGAGGATCCCAGGGGGGGCGAAATAAAAAAAATTTTCCAGGGGGGGCGAAGTAAAGGTTTTTAAAAAATTTTACACCACGCATCGAGAAATATACACTACTGCGCGAAAAAACAGGGGGGGCGACCCCCCCGGTCCCTTGTATCCTTCGCCCATGCATAACACACCCACGCACCTGGCTGTGTTTTGCGGCTGCTGGAACAATGAGGGAGGGCTGGAGGTTGTGAGAGCGATGGAGGTGACCAAGAAGGAGGAGGCTGGAGGCCGCCGGAGGAGTGCTCACTGGAAAAGGAGCCGGCACTCCTTTCTTTCTCTGTGGTTTACGATTAAAACACACACACACACTCACTGGTGTGTGGATTACAACTGATAGAAATAAGGCACAAGAAAGGGTTAAGGTGATATTTATAGCTAGGGTTTTCAAGTGGTGAGATCGTGTATAAGTCGCGTATAGTCGCGTAACGAATCAGTTCGAGTCGCGTTTCTTACTCTTGATTAGTATTTCGTAACTGCAGTATTTTAAGAATGACACAACATTCTCGTAAATTATTTTTGTTCGTCGAATAAAAATTAATTTAGTGAATAGGCGAGTTTAAACTATTATATCTTCCTGTCTAACAGTTTAATCGTTTTAAACTACTTCCCAATTTAATAATAATAATAATAATAATAATTATAATAATAGTAGTAGTAGTAATAATAATATTACTATTATATAATGTTAAGAACTCAATTATCGAGTTTTGATAATAACTGATCATCGAACGTAAATCAATAATTCGTCTGTTTCCCTTCGAAACTCCGACTATTTATGTAACTGTTCGTTAGAAAAGCCTGTAAGTTTAACCGACTTATCTTGATTGATTGAGTATTAGTAAGGCCCGAGTTCTTATTAGGCCTAATTGGGCTTGATTGGGCCTACCATCGTAGTCCAGTTAATTTTAATTTATTATAGAATTTCGACAGTTGTTACACCATTGGTCAAGCTTTTGGTCCTACTATCAATGTACTATTAGCGCTTATATGTAAGATATACTGCAGCCAACGCACCGCACCGCACTACTAATACTTTGATAGTATACCAAATGCCTACCAAGGATAATAAAAACTTTAGAGAGGTTTGAATAGTTATGGGAGGCTTTGACTTGCTTTTAAGAGTTGTATGAGTATAGAGATCCTAGAGATTGAAAATTTTGCAATGGAATCTCTCGAATGTAGCGTATGAATTGATTTATGATCAATTTTGGATAAATGAATGATACCTTTGACAGTTGTGATAACTGACTATCACAAATCTTAGGTATAATATACTTGAATCTTTGATTCGCTGTCTAAAGATACAAATATAGAATAGTTTGTCTAAAAATCAACAGTATGATTCACATAGACTTCTTTTAAAATTTTACATGGAATCACCCATACTTAAATTTCGTAAGTTCAAGCCATGCAACCTTATCGAAATCTAAAAAGAGTATTAAATATAATAAGAAAGCATGGCGTCTTGGTTGGAATAATAAAATCAGATATCATTGTGTCTTGCTTAAAAACATAGGAGATGATATCCAGGATTGGACACTTAACGAATGTTAAATTATTTATCATTGATCTTAGGCATAATATCCTAGTGAGTTCATGGAATTTTGGATTGAAACATCATAAAAAATACGTGACATCATAGCTTTTTAGATTTAGTGACAAGTCACTAATCATGAATACCATATCATCAAATTTTCTATCATGAGTTTGAGTATGAGAATATGTAATATTATAATCTTTATATAGTGATGAATCACCTTCAATAAATCTTAAGTATAATATTACTAGTTTTGTTGAATTAAAACATACATCATAAATAAAAGAAAGGTAACATCTTAACCTTTTTGGTTTAGTGATGTATCACCATCACAAATCTTGGGTTTAATATTAGTTAAATCATAACATAAGTACCATAAAACAAAGAGAGATGACATCATAACTTGTGAGACACAATGATGAATCACCATTACTAATCCTCAAGTATGAATCATGTAGGTATTGAATCATAACATATACATTATAAATCCAAAGAAATGCAACACCATCGCCTTTAGATGTAGTAACGTAGCACCATTACAATCTTAGGTTTGGTATTATTAACTTTCTTGAATCATAACATATATATTATTCAACGAAGGAAAATGTCATGCCCTTAATCACATATACAATTTTCATTGAGTTTCTCACAAGAGTAGGAATTTTGTCGAATAAAGTATGTAATATTGTAACCTCTTAGAATTAGTGATAAATCACCAGCACTAATCTTAAGGTTACCGAGTTCTTAAATTTCAAATTATACATTATCAAACAAAGGAGTGTAACACCAACACCTTTTAGAGGTAGTAATGTATCACCATCACATATCTTAGGTATAATGTTATTGACTTCTTGATTCATAACATATGTGTCACAAACCAAAAGGGAGATGACATCATATCATGATATTTGTAGTGATGAACCACCATCACTAATCTCAAACATGGTATTTTAAGGTTAGGGTTTTGAAAAGGTAATGTATTGAAATCATTTTGAATTTGGTTATAAATCATGGGGAGTAGTGTGACACCTCGCAAATTCCAGGTTAGCAATTACTGTATTTAAATAATAATGTGTATTATTATTACTTACGTGGCACTAGAATTATTAATATTTAGTGTGACACGTGGCACAACAGTCTAAACACACAGATAATTAGAGGAATTATCGTAAAACGCTCGCACGTGCCTTGAATAACGAACGTTGGTGAATTAATCGAACCACAGTCCATTTCCACTACACTCAGGTTCTAGGGAACCTAATAGTTAGAACGATGCTAATATGTCGAGAAACGATGATCATAATCGAAAAATACGCGAAAATCGGTTCGAAACAATTGGGCTTCTTAGAGACCCATCGCGGTACGCTAAGGGCCTCTAATTGGGCCTTAGCGGTACGCGACGCGTAGGTGGGGAAATTTGAATTCTCCAAAAGTTGTCGCGGTACGCGACGACCGATCAACTTCCATCTTCGCGATACGCGGCGTGTTTCGGGAAACAAATGAATATTTTATTCATTACAGTACGCCGAGAAGCATTCTTGCCAGACTTGGCGGTACGCGACGACCCCAAACACGCAAAATCTTTATAAAACCAATGTTAATCATTTCTGCAATCTTTTACACCCAATCCTCTCGACTAAAAACTCCATATCCGACCATTTTGGTTCTGTGGCATCACCATTACTCATTTGAAGTTATCTTTGAGCCATTCTTGAAGACCTTGAAGGTTTGAAGCTCAAAGGAACTCCAAGAACACCATACTCCTTCCTTGCTCACGATTGAAGCCATCTCAGCCCCTCTAGAGCTGCTCCAGGCCTGCTCAAGCTCCATTTTGGTGATCTAACGCTTTGTGAGGTAGTATCTATGTCAACCTAGCTTAAAACCACTTCCACACACACATGCAAGCCAGTGTGGCTACATGCATCATTAAATCAAGCACACACACGAAATTTTGATGATATGTATCTGTTATTTAGTGAGTTTGCTACTGCTTTGATGATATTAGGATGATCTATGGTGATATTAATGGGATTTGATGATGATTTGTTGAGTTTGCTATAAAAGGGTGTTCTTGATCACATGCATGTACAATCTAGGTAGGTTTACATGATTATTGATATAGAGATATTGTTATAAGTGACATTTAATATGATTTGTAAGATTTAGAAGTGATATTGTTGTCAAGAAATGGTGTTTTGAGATAGTTACTAAAAATAGTAACTTTATTGTTACAAAATGTGAAAGAATGATGAAATGGCAACATGCATGTGTTAGGGTCTAGGATTTATGTTTAAAATGATGTTTGGAAAGTATTATGATGATTATTGATGCATCGGGTGGTTAGAAATGTTAGAAGGGGTGATTAACACCATTATTTTTAAAAATAAAACTTTTTAGTTACAAAGGATTATTGAGTAATGAACTTGAGATTGACGCATGTATAACATGGTTAGTTAGCACTAACATGATGATGTTAGATGTTTTGACTTGTTAGAATGATGAGAATATGTGTAATTGTTACAAGTTTCCATAAATGGAAACTTTTGCAATAAGAATTGTTCATACATCTTGAATCGGATAAGTTTAAGTTACAATGATAATGTCAAGAATCTTAGGATCACGTTAGAAAGGATTATTGATATCTAGGATAATGGGTTATGTGAACTTTCTAAAAATAGTAACTTTTAAACGCAAAACGTGCTTAAACGATTAAGTATGACTAAGTGCTATGTGATAACATGCTCATTTAGGTTAACTATGCATATTAGAATAATCGGAATGTGATTTCTTGTATGATTTGCCTCAAATGGGAACCTTCCCGAAATAGGAACTTACTATAAATAGTAAGTTACCTCAGGGACGCGACTTTGGTGCTCACACACATCACACGACACTAAATCGCACTTTACACGATCACTCGAACTATAAACGTCACCAACGGGTCGTTAGGTCAAACACGGTCAATGCAACCCACATAACAACTTAAAGTTGTTTGGACACGAACACGGTCCTGTGAGACCCACACGTATGTGAACACAAACTCATAACACCTATGTGATATAGGTAACCGTTAAAGAGGCGCACTACTCCGTTCTCGTACGAACACACTCTACTAAAACCAGGTGAGTTTACGGCCCACTTTTACTCTTTAATTGCTTTTGCTAAACTTTTGGGGTAAGAATACAATGCAACTGTTTTAGATATATAATTGGTATGTTACAAAACTATTTTGAGTGTAATTATTATTGCATTAAGCCCTCACCTACCCTTACCGTTAGTTGTGTAACAAACGAGTCGTTATTACGTAGTACTACTGGGTTTGACTAGCCCCACTCGGCAACAATGTTGACCGGAGGTCATAACGAGTGTAATATCGATACTGATTGCCGGGTTCAGTGATGACCCAGGGAGGCAATGGAAACAGTCGAGTTTCGGTAAGATGAACTGACACACTCACGGATTATAGATCCAACAAACAACTTAACATACCCAGTATATGTCTGTCTGTTGTTTTTATTTACTGTCTAAACTTGTGAACTCACCAATTTTATAGTTGACACGTTTTCGCATGCATTCTCAGGTAATTGATGGCACAAGCTAGGATGCACTGGAGGACACACGAGAGAGTCTCATGCATATAGACTCTAGTCCTAGGCTTGTATTTGATTCATGTGATTTAAAACAATTATTAACATGTAGTTTCTGAGACAATTTCTATTTCCGCTGCAACATTTATTTTGTTATGCTACTTTAACCATTTTCCGCTGCGTATTATTAAAACTTGCTTTATTTACAAAACTGTAAGTTTGTGTAACTCATATAGAGTCATTCTATATGACCGAGAGCTATGATCCTAGCCACATCACACCCGAGCGGTCTGACACCGCACGTGGAAATTTGGGGGTGTGACAAGTAGTATCCAAGTTGGACACCTTCTCTCTTATTAGAATTTATGTTATCTGCAAGATGTAACATGCTTTGGCCTATAGATAAAATACTCTCATTAAGTATCCCCAGGAAAGGTAGACTTGCCCCTCGTCAGGGATTATGAATCGCTTTACTGTACAGACATTCTACTAAACCCAACTTGTAAAATAGTATGCCCAGCTTGCCAATAGTATATGTCATCTCACAGGGATGAAGATAAAATACTTCAAAAATATAATTAAAAAAACAAGAAGAAGAAAGAAGAAGAAGAAGAAGAAGAAAAATGAAAAAAGAAAGATAACTTTACATACTCTCCTGACAATTCTCATGGTTATGAATTGTCATATGAAGACCAACTCAGCAAGGATATTATCGAGCTAACAATATGAGCAGAGAAGTTTTTCGTTCTAGTTCAACTTTTCAACTAAGATTTTGACATCTTACCTCATCAGGTACTCAGCTTGGTTGTGTGTCATAATAAAATACAAATTGCCTTGGCTCGCCAAGCAAAAGTAAGGCTTAAGCTCCATGATCTTTATCTCCTCAATGGTTGAAAAGAAAAGGCAAAAGGCACGCTAGAAAAGTATCATACACCGCCAAAAACACAAGAAAATTCGAATGTGAGAGGCCAAAATAACCTTATATAGCTAAGGACGAGTCATCCTTCTTATTTTGAAAATTGACATTTCTTGGTCACAACCCTAGTTATTTTGCTCGCCTAGACTCCTATAAAGAAAAAGAGGCTAAGCAAAGCCACCTTGCCTTGAAAGCGCCGTGATAAGCGCCGTGATAAGCAACAATTTTCCATTGATTCAAAGAAACTTAAGTCATGTTGCTTAGAAAGACACCAAAGTCACGTTGTTCAGCAAGACACCAAAGTCACCTTGTCAGAAGGCAGGGTCTCCATTTCATAAAGTAACTAAAATTATTTTACCTATCAAGAACTCCAGTCGTCTAGCCTACAAAGCACAACAATCGTTGGTCTTAAAAGATTTACAAAAATAATTAAAAAAAAGGAATGTCACCTTGTTTTAAAATATCTCAAAGTTTTATTGTTTAACAAAAGCTAGAGCCACCTTGTGTGACACAAAGCAATGATATGTTTCAATAAAAAAATGTCACCTCGCCTGACAGAAGGCAAGGTCATATCTATTTAGAACAGTCGTGGAGCACAAATCACCTAACATTCTTGTTGTGCATAACTCAAGTCATCAAGCTTAGTAGGAGTCTCGGACGAAAGGAAAGGTTATCTTTCCTTAGAAAAGCTAAAGACAACTTGGTCGCCAAGGGCACAAATCACATTTAACCATTACTAAATAGAAGTTTAGGTCATTTAGCTTAGTAAGACTTCAAGTTACCTCGTCTCACAGAAGGAAATGTAATCTTTCTTTAGGAAAACTAAAGACAACTTGGTTGCCAAGGGCACAAATCACCTTTAATCCTTATTGAAAGAAAGCTCAGGTCATTTAGCTTTGCAAGACTTCAAATTGCCTCGCTCAACAGACGCGGTCGAAGACATTTTGGTTGTAAAAGCATAAATCATTTTTCACCCTTCTTAGCTTCGTAAGAATTCAAGTCACCTTGCTTGACAAGAGCAAGGTCCTTTCCCTAATAAGAAGTCAACTCATCATACCTTACCAATTAAATTCAAGCCAACACCAAGGTCACCTTATCTTACCGGTAACAAGTTACATGTTTGGCCAGGGATTTCTCCAAGATACGTCACCTGTAAGGCGTGAAATTACATATTAAAACACATTTTAACAAGATAGCTAAACCCTCACATCCTAGCTAAGCATACCAAGATAACAGGGCCAAAGATGCTGATGTTGTAAAGGGGTTAATCAACCAAGTCTCAACTAAGCATACCCAATGATGTCGGACAAAGGTATTAAAGTGAAACTAGAAAAAACCTTTCAGTTATAACAAAAACTCATGGATGATAATTAAATTTGTCTAGTTCAAGTGAAAGGCAATATGGAAGAGGAAGAGGCCGCAGAAAAGGAACCGATAGAGGTGAAAGAGGAGGTGGAAGAGGCTTGGGTTGAGGTGATAAGAGCGGGTTTAGATGCTATGAATGTGGGGCGCGCGTATGGACATTTTGCAAACGAGTATACGAAATAAAAAGACACTGAGAACGAAGCAAATTTGATTCAAGAGGAAGAACCAGCTTTGCTATGATGAAGAAATGGGTTGAGTTTTAATCTTGAGGGGTCATGGGTCGTTTTTATTAATTAATCTTTTGTAGGTTTTATTTAGTTGGGTCACGTATTAAGTGTTTGAAATAAAGCATGTGATGATTCAATAAGTAATGTTTACGTTGGAATGTTAGGCAAGTAGTATTATCTGGGTCTTAGGCACACTCCTATTGAAAAGGTTAGTTTGAGAGTTTCTTTTGAAAAGGTCATTAACATGTATGCCTATATAAGGCAATTGAATGAATAAAGAAGTGTGGCCGTAAGCAACTTTCTTGTTTACTTTTCTTTTGTTAAGCATTTTCTTCAAAGCATTTCATTTCATAGTGAGTTTTGAGTGTTAGTGTGTATTTATCTTGGGCTTGTTACCAACAAATATAAGTAAATAAGTTGGGAAAAACTTGATTTTTATCCTAAATGTTACAAAGGGTAATTTGCATACGAAATGTTAGTAGAAAGACAAAATTATCACACATAGTTGAGTTACATTTACGTGATAAATATCACGTAGCAAGAAGGATAATCATTATTACGCATATGACTATTCATTTTTGAATGATATTCCAAAGGGTTTTTTTATGATAATTATCATGAAAATGTTAAACAAGCCAAGCTTGACTCTACTCGTTTACGGTCATGCTTGCTCTTTTAATAACTGGATTTGAGTTAACTTGAAATATTTTTTACGCACAAAACTTATTAACTATTTATAAACAAACAAAAAACACAGAAGTAGGTATCATCCATAGAAATAGAACTTTTAGACATCCCTCACATCCTTACACAAATACATCTCGTCCTTATCATAAAGATTTCAAATTTAGAAAGTATAATTGCAGCTTCCATCATCACTTCTAGCTGTTGGGTCAAAGTTATCTGCACCAGGGTCCGTGCACCCTTCTGGGACCGGAACCTGCACCTGTTGTGCTGCTTTTCCTGCACCCAACCAACCACATGAACCAATAATGTCACAAACAACAGTATAAAGCGTAAGCAATCAACCCATTTAAGGATCAATGGAACTAACCATAGAACTCTCCACGAGTTATGGAATCGCGGTTAGCGTCCCCAAGAGCAGCCGAATCCAAATAGGTCTCGGCTAATTGGACTCTCTTCACATTCTCTTGTTCTTGAACCAACATGTTTCCATACTCGAGAAGCTTCTCAATTGTTATCTTGGGCTGTTCAAATGATGGGGGTCCTTCCCTCGAGTTCACAAGCTTCTTTCCGATTGCCTCGACACCAACACCCGAGATCCACTTTCTTACTTCGTCGTCGTACACCCTGGCCCTCAATGCGCCGAAAAAATCTAAAAACATACATAATGGAAACGGTTGTGAACAGCATTTGAACATGTAAAAACAGGTTCGGGTTGTAACGTATAGTTTTTTAAGTGTGAGCCAACACAGGTCACCTTGTGTTTATTTCTTTTTAGATGACCAATGTGTTAATGGCTATAATTACAAAACTATCTTGTTTCTTTTTGGATAACTACTATGTTAATCATAATTAAAAAAACTAGCATGACTAAATAACAGTATAATTTAAAATAAAACATAGGACCAACATGCATGTAACAAACGTAGTTATTGACTTATGAGTATAATTTAAGACACGACATAGATATGATCCCAACAAAATAGACGGATTGGATCAAATCGGGTAACGGGTTAAGACATGTTCGGGTTAGGATGGTGTGGGTCAGCCGGTCAGGTAGTATTTTAAACAAAATCAATTTAGGTTTAAATAGGTTGGTTTTAAAAAACATTAATTTAGTTTAAGTTAAAATGGTTTATAACTAAAAAAAAGTCTTTCCGAGTAATCTTTAGTAAGTTTCTCATCAAATATAGTATTGATAATTTTAACTCGTTTAAATCTATTATATTCGTATAATTTTAGGTTACCTATATTGACTCGTATTATTTTAAGATGTTACACATCTTAATGTATTATAAGTTATGATGACACCTATATAAATATAATAATTGTGCACACAAACCAACTAATTAATTTATGTTGTTGTTTGTCAAGATTGCCTCTGCTATTTAGATATATTATATATGAAGTTCTCTTGTTTGAATTTAATCTAAACATGTCTGGTTTAGTACGGATGATCCTACCAACACATCTAACTAAATTTACATTTTCTTTCATTAGAAAATTAGCTTTTAAATGATTGTTTAAAAAAACACATTTAAAAGAGAAAAATTAAATAAATTTAATATATAAATTGTGATACACAATTCTAGTTTATTTAAACTTGCAATTTTAGACTATTAACAACTAATTAAAAAATAATGTAAAATAAAATATTAAACTACCAAGTCTTGTTTGTTTTAACACATAAAAACTCATTTTATGACAAACTAAATTTTAGATTCATGTCCATTTTTAATTAATTTTTAAGCATCTATCACACAACACTCATATATTTCTTTTATCTCTTTCCTCTAAATCACCACTAACAATAAAGTTAACGTCATTTTTAGAAAAAAAATTCTTAGTATTCCTTGTGATTATTTTTCTTTTACTAAAAGTCCTATTTAAAATAAAATCATCTAAATCACCACTAACAATATTTATAAAAAATGAAATTGGCCGTTCAAAAAAAAAAAACAAAATTTATAAAAAAAAAAAATTCTCAGTATTCCTTGTGATTAATATTTTTAATAAAAGTCCTATTTAAAAAAAATCTATCTTTTTTGCTTAGTTTCAGTTGAACTAACCAACCCATAAACATGACCTACTTAAGAACTCAAATTATTATTTGACTAACTTTCAACCGATTTCACATGTTTAAACCATCGTAATATTATGAGTGAGATTTAGTGAATATGATTGTTGTACGTTAATTTAACAGAACAAACATACCTATGGATTGACCGGGGAAAGTGTCAACCAGCTTGGTAACATCTTCTTTAGAGACACCGTCGGTCCGGAAGATACCCAGGCAGACGCCGATCCGGTCTTCTCGGGTCGGAGCCCAATAGAACTTCTCCATACGCCCGTCACGGATGAGGGGGGCATAAAGGGTTGAGAAGTCGTTACCGGTGACGATGATCGGAACACGAGGGTTCTCTTCCTTGTTGTACATTCCGGGGAGTTGAACGCTGGTGGGGTTGTCGGCGATGTTCATCAGAGTTGCGTTCACCATCTGGTTGTTGACGGTGTACTGGGTGGTTCCGCCCATTCTTCCGGCTCCGGCGTCAAGATCGTTGATGAAGAGGCAGCACATTTTCCCCTTTTTGATGATGTCTGCAGCTTCACGGTATCTTTGCCTGATCAGCTTTGCCGGTTCTCCGGCGTTTCCGCTTTCTAATTCTCCGGCGCTCATCATAATTGGTCTGGAATCATAATCGTTTGATAATGAAAAAATAAATAAATACAGTAAAAAAAATAAATAGATACGAGTAGAAGAAAATGTTGTTTCGCAAAAGGAACATTAATTTTTTTTATTTTAATATTTTTTTTATATATTTTAATATTTTTTTTCTTTTTTATATTCGTGTATTGTATTTTATTTTTTATATATGAAAAAATAAATAAATACAGTACAAAAAGAATAAATTTTTATGTTGAGTAATTTACGGTTTTGACGCAAGTCGTTTAAGTTATTTTTAACTATTTCAACTAAAAATATATTTTTTTTATCAATACAGCTTTTGTGATTTAAACAATTAACGGTTTTGACCTCCAACCATAACTATTATCACAAGAGAATGTTGGAAGCCAAAACCGTTAGAATATTTATGATTAGGGGCCAAAACCCATAGTCGTTTAAACCATAGGGCTACATTGATAAAATATTTTATTTTATATTGAAATTGTTAAAACATTTAAACCACATAAGCTAAAATCGTAATATACTCTTTTATGTTTTTTAAAAAAACTTGTTTTTAACATAAAAAATATTGGTCGTTTACAAACCAACATTTTGGTTGCATTTTTCATAACTTAACGTGTTTTATAAAAACAATCAAAGATTTAGACGCTTTTGTTAGAATCTAGGTTTTCTATAATAGTTACGAAGTCGCAACCAACTTGCGACTGTGAAAAAATATAATGCTTTGTTTTTTCTTCGAAATCATACCAGTGTTAAAGGTTGCAACTTCTAACTTTGTCTATTCTAAAAGTATTGAAACAAAGGAGTGCAACTTAACTAAAAAAACATGTTTTAAGAAAAAAAAAAAAAACTTGAAAAACCGGTTATAGTTTGTCATGAGACATCTAAAAATTAGAAAATAAGAGTTCAAAATTGAGAGATACTTACGTAATTCCCATCTTTGCGAAGACAAGCTCACATTGGAAAGATTTGCCCTGACCTTTGCCTCCCCAAACACCCAAAATGAGAGGAACCTATGGAATTAAAATGAGAATTATATATAGCAACTTAATTAATTTCTTCCATTAAAACCATATAATTAATTAACGAATTAATATGTGTGAAAACCTTGATGTTAGGCAAAGTCATGAAGTTCTTTGTGATGTGAACAACAAGTTTGTCCATAAAGGCTGGGGCAATGTAGAATCCATCCATATTGTTGTCCAAATATCTAATGTTATAAAAAGAACATCAAAAGTCAAAATATCATCTTGAATTTTGGTCAAACCCGTGAGCATGCTTATGTGAATGACTCGTGTTAGAGTTGACTCAATGAATTTACAGGTTGAATCGTTATATTTGTATTATAACTAAAGTTATTGAGTATTTTTAGCCAAAATTATGACAAAACTTAACTTCATGTTTGTAACTTAAAAATAGTTATTATTATAAACATGTGTATTTTTTTTTAAAAAATCCATAACTTTACATTATTAATATACAAAAAAAATGAAAAATTTCCTGTATATATACCATTAATATTTCGATAAACTAGCAGAAACTCATATCGTATTTAAGTTATTGTGTGTGACACGATTTTCGAGTTCGTGTTGTGTTTGTCTTTTAGTCATGTTTTCGTGATCAATCGGGTTCAAAATGGCAACCCAAAAACACAACCATTTAACTAGTGGTGTTTAATGGTTCGGTTTTTGGTGTGTTCTGTTCAAATTATTTGGTTTTTTAATCTTTTTAGAATTATCCATTAACTGAATTGGACAGAACCCGAAAAAGGTCTATCTAAACAGAATTTAGCAAAATTGTATACCAACAATCTTCACAAACCAAATTAAATATGGTATTATGCCCAGAAAAATAGGCGGGTTGGGACGAGTTGGGTAACGGGTGCCGGTCAGGATGGGTGCGGGTCAGAACAGGTTTTAAGCAAAATCAGTTTTGGTCTAAATGGATTGTTCTTAAAAAACATCAATTTAGTTTGACTTAAGATGTGTTATAAGTAAACAAATAGTCCATTTGGATAATTTTAAGTGATTTTGTTATCAAATATGTTATTAATTACTCTTAAATGTTTGAATCTAATGCATTTACATAGTTTTTTGGTAACTTATCTTGACCCGCATTGTGTTTAAGTGATACCCATATCAACCCATTCAATATTATGATGTTACGCATTTCAACCCATTATACTACAATTGTTTACCCAAATCAACTCATTTTCTTTGATATGGGTAAAAATTGTCCCCTCTAATAATTATCACTTATTTGGTTTATTCGGTTGATAGATACGACTAGGAACCAAATCGAATACCTAAGTAGTAACTCGATTTGATTAGTAGTTACAATTCAGTTCCATTTTTTCAGCTACGAATACTTGTTTCAGTCTCTTTTGATTTTCGGTTTTTTCACAACCATAAACATAAAACACTTATATTTGTTTTCTCCATTTTTACAGACAACAATAAAATCTCCAAAACTTTTCATACGAACTCAAACCTTCAACTATTTTATCAAGAAGCAATACTTTAGATGAACCAACACACTTATATAGACATCAAGATAGATAGATAGATAGATAGATAGATAGATAGATAGATAGATAGATAGATAGAAGCTTACGTGCGAAGACCGGTGCTAATGTATTCATATGAACTCATGATGGCATAATGGGTTCCGGAATCTTGTGGAGCTTGGAAGAGCGAATCAACCAAACCCTTACCTCTGGTGATGTCTTGTTGATCATCAGACATATCATATGCAAGCCCCCTCCATCTGTCTCCATCGGTTTGTTTCGATTCCTCGATCTCTTTTTCAGCTGCAAACACTTTGAAGGAGAAGCTCTTGTTCTTGTTGTTTGTAAATCTTGATGAATTCACAACCTTCTTCAAGCTGCTACCCAAGAAACCTGAGTTCGGGACTGCAGCACTACCAGTCATGCTTCCATTGAAGCTCATCTGTAACAACAATGGCGGATTTAACAAATCAAAACAAAATTACAAACACCCATTTTATGTAAACAATAGGTTTCATGCAAAGTTATGGAGATATCGATGAGTACTGGTATGCGGTTGACTGCTCCGACGGTGGAGACGGCTGCTGCCATTGAACTCAGGCGAGTGTCAAAGGAGGGATCTGTGAAAGTGAAGATGATTTGCAGAATGATCGATAAGTTATACACAGAGGTTTAGCTTTGAAATGGATAACGGCCACACAATCAAGATTGGCCCAGATGCCACATGGGGTTGAGATTTAATCTTTGATCATCACCACTTGTTTGCCCTTTCATTGGCTTATCTTTACCACAAATATTTTTCATTTTGTTGTTGTGAAATAGCTTTTTTTTATTTTTTTGGACCTTTTTATGAAAGTAATCTAGTATAGAACTCACTAGAGTAGACTAGAAATGTTGGTCACAATACTTAAAAAATAGAAAATAAATATACGAATTCAACAATAAAAACTGTTATAATAAATAAACAGCTAATGATTGTGTTGTCTCCTACTCTATTCAACCTTGTTTTTCTTTTCTTTTAGAGACTTTTTAGGAAGACGTGAAGCGTGATCATTAAACACCATCCATACAAGTCGTATGGACACATACAGGTGGTATGGATATTTTATTCCTAACAAAATCTGATACATCAAATCATAGGACTGGCATCGGTCCCACACGATTGTTGACACCATCTATACGAGTCGTATGAGGTTATACGACTCTTATTGATCCTTATCCTTTTATTTTTCAATTGTGAGCCAATTATTTGATTTCTTGGTTCACGTATCAATTATTTGACATGACGATTGGATAAACCCTCAGTACGTATTCACAGAATCGAGATAGTATTCATTTTCTTCATTCAATCTCCTTTTCCTTAAATATTGCTTGTTTGTAGTTTCGAAATCGTATTAAAAGGTTAACGATGTCGATGGGAAGCCACAACTTCGGAGATAATTAGTGTGTGTCTATGAAACTGATCAGTTATGAAGATTTATTTGTTTATCAGTGATTAGTTTATAAAATCGTAAGCATATGTTATTTTCAGGTTTTCTCTTGTATTGATGAATTGGTTGATTGGGTGATTGCTAGAAGACGTGAAATGGTTACGTCTTAGTTAAACGACGAAGTAAAACTAACGCAACCGAAGTCGTGATAAATGTGTGGCTTAAATGCGGTGGCGTGTATAAGGAGTATCAAAGTTATACGTTATGGATTGAAGAATACAATATGTGAATTTGAATTTGAATTGATTGGTAAATATACTAGAACTTGTGGTGGTTGGAAGTTACGTGTGGTTAACACTAAACATACCACCAGGGGCTGAACAACTAGGTGGTCATCCGTATGCAATGAGATTGAAAGAATCTGAAACCCGTCTAATTGAACTAACTAACCAAAACATGCTTCCTATGACATGCTTGCAACCATAAAGGATCAAAACTTCGAAAATGTTTCCAACCTAAGAACGATTTACAATGCATGACGAAAGTTACGTGTTGGGAAAAACGTAGGAGAAACTCCAATGCAAGTCCTTTTTTAATACGTTGTAAAACAATAATTTTATTTACCAGACTCAAGATGATGCGTCCACATATGTCGTGGAATAGATTTTTTGATCCACGATAATAGCTGACTATTGTGTTGTCTCCTACAATATTCAACCTTATTTTTCTTTCTTTTTAGGAAGTTGTTAGGGAGATGTCAATCTTGATCATTAAACAACATCCATACGAGTCGTATGGGCACATATGAGTTGTATGGATATTTTATTCCTGACAAAATATGATACATCAAATCATTGGACTAACATTGGTCCCACAAGATCGTTGACACCAAGATCGTTGACACCTATCTATATGAGCCGTATGGCCTATACGACTTGTATTGATTTTTATCCTTTTATTTTTTTAATTGTGTGAATTATTTGACTTCCCTGTTTACATATTAATTATTTGATACGACATTTGGGTAAACCCTCAATTTATGTGCAAGTAGGTACTATATAAGAAACGACATAGCATTCATTTACTTCATTCAATCTCTTCTTCATTAAATATTTCTTGTTTGTAGTTTCGAAACCGTATTAAAAGTTTAACGATGTCGATGGGAAGCAACAACTTCGGAGATGATTATAAATGTGTCTATCAAACAGATAAGGTATAAGATTTATTTGTTTATCAGTGGTTAGTTTATAACATCTTAAGCATATGTTGTTTTCAGGTTTTCTCTTGTGTTAACGAATTGGTTGATTGGGTGATTACTAGAGGACGTGAAAATGGTTATGTATGAGTTAGAAGACAAATTAAAACTAATGCAACCTGAGTCATGATAAATGTGTGGCTGAAATGCGATCGCGGTGGTCTGTATTAGGGAGAATCAAAAGTTATACGTTTAGGATCGAAGAAGACAAGATTTGAATTTGAATTGATTTATAAATATGAGAGAACTTGTGGTGATTGGAAATTACGTGTGGTTAACGCTAAATAGGGGTGAGCATAATATAACCATAACCGAAAAATAACCGATAACCGTTCCGAACCATTACCGATTTAACCGAAACCGACTTTAACCGACGGTTATGGTTAAGCGAAGCCATTAACCGAACCATTCGGTTATGGTTATGGTTAAGGCTAGTCATTAACCGACATTAACCGAACCGAACCGAATAATGTATATTTGTTTTTTAATATTTATATATTTGTATGTTTTTTTAAAAGTTTTGGCGCAAATCTAGTATAAAAGGTGAATTTTGCATTTTATATATGAAAATATTATGGATCATATTTGAGGCTCAATATACTGAAAATAAATTAAAGTTCACGTGGTTTTTTACTTTTTATTCACACATTATTAGTCACTATAAAGTTTTACAAGCTTCATTAAGATTTTCATCATTAATATATTTATAATTTACAAGTATATATACATGTTTTTCTTAGTTTTTCAACAATTCCATTATTAACCGAATTAACCGAAACCGAACCATAATGGGTGGTTAACCAATTAGTGTTAACCGATCAATTGGTTATGGTTAAGGATTTATAATTAACCGAAGTAGCGGTTTTGGTTATGGAAATGGTCATAACCGAACATAACCATGCACACCCCTAACGCTAAACACAATCACCAGGATGTTATATTTTCTCTTTTAAAGAAATATCTTCATTGAAACAATAATACATTAGACAACAATGTTGGGATATCATCCAAATTGTGAAATTAAAAGAAAAGGCCATAAAAGAAAGCTTTGAAAGAATCAAAATCTTTCGAATGACACATCGCAATATTGATCAATTTGAATAGTTAAGGACTTGTTCCGAGGCCGAGTACTTCCTGAGTATTACCCGAGTACTCCTGCCTAGGGTCGAGTACTCTCCGATTACTCGCTCCAAGGATCTGTTCCGACCTAGGAGCGCCTAGCGACTTTTGCAACCATGGTTAAAAGAGAATGTTTCTCATGTAGCTTTAGATCTGTTGGTTGGTAAACATGCTAAGATTCAGATGTTGATAGCATCTAATTCCTTATGCGGTTGACATTTCTTCACAAGCTGTGGATTGTCATGGCTTGCCGTCTATAGAATAGTATGAATTAATTAAATTTAATTACACATATATATTTTTTCACTAAAAATAATTATTTTTTATTCTTTTAGCACAGATGCTCAAATTCCACCGGATAAGATAGACGTGAATTGGTGTTAGCTTGATTTAAACCCGTCATTTCTTCACGAGGAAGAAAACAATAAAATTTATGTGGAAATGGATTGAATGATACAACATGTAAAGCTTCAGCCAAATCCAGCGTAGGATAATCTAATGTCCAAGGTTTTAAGTATAGTTTTTCTACTTAAATCAATGAAAAGATAACATGTTGAGCAAACTAATAATCGTGGGCAGCCAAATTTAAAGACATAACAAAAAAGATATAAACAATAGCCTGCTTGACATAGTCAGATATATGTAACACCAATACCACTTGTATTGGCCTATACGACTCGTATAGGTGTCATATGTGGTGTCCAAATAACAAGCCCTTTTTAATATTAAGGAAAAGAATACATGTTATTATATGATTTTTTTTTCTTATTTTTGTTATTAAATGATCATAATTTTAAAAGAAAATATATTTTTTAAAATTTAAATGTATTAAATTTTAAATAATCATTGTTGTAAAAATCAGGATTAGTCGTCGATTAAATGCTAGTTAGACCTGCTCCTATTAAATTTTAGCTAATTGGTCCAAAAATAGATAGTTGGTTTCAACTCAATCAAAGTCGGAGATAGTCGTTCCTAGAGCTAGGAGGATCTAGTTGGGTTAATCGATCCAAATGCAAGCAACCAGTCAACCTAGTTCAACAGGCCAAAAAATATTATATCTAAGCCCAAAATTTCGCTCCAAGCCCAAAAAAAACTGTGGTTTTCCATCAACGACCGTGAAAGCTACCTCACGATGGATATAAAAAATTGGGTTTCTCTCATCTCTACCAAGTTTGATCTACACAGTGCACATGATCGATCTGCTGACCTCACGGCCTGGGCCTGCACCTGCACTTCTCTCATCTCAACCTGCAACGGCAAACAAATCACGAACTCACAACCTGCAACATTAATGGTCGAACAAATTATGTTGACCTATAAGTCGACTTTTTGTTTTTGAGCATCTAGCAGTCGATTAATCATTCACTTTTGAGCATCTAGCTAACTTTTTGTTTTTGTTCTACAATTGAATTTTTTTATGTTTTTGTTTTTGTGTTCTACAATTTCTGAAATTGAGTTTATGTTTTTGTTTTTGTGTTCTACAATTGCTACAATTGACTACAATTGATTAATCATTCATTTTTTTTGGGTATTTGTTTCATGGTTATGAGCTTATGTACTTATGTGACTTTGTGTTTTAGTTAAATATAGCAATTGTTAATCGTACGGCATCAATAGAATTGACAGCTAGTCAAGGACTTAAACAAAACGCCGATGATATTGATGTTGGACTAAAGTTTGATTGTATGGTCAAAAGTTATCTTGCATATACATGTAATTAGGCGGGTCAAATATAAGATTTAGTTGGGTCAAATGGTAGTTATTGTTTCTGTTATTTAACTGTATTTAGCCGCTTTATAAGTGTCGTGGATGGGCTATAAATAGCCGGTCATATGTAAGAATTTCAATAGAACAATATATACTCATTCTGTGCTAATTTCGTTTATTCTACAAATACATATACATGTTTTTGTCGTGATTACTTCTTCAATTGGTATTAGAGCCAGACATCACAAGAACAAAACAACGAAATCCCCACAAGACCGGTGGATTCTAAACGAAATCTTAAGAACATCAAGACGACGGACTGTCGGACTAAGATTTGAGACCATACCTCGAAGTACAAAGGTTTGAGCGATCATTGGAGTCAGAAACAAATCGTCGTATAATCATCACAATCCGTGGATTCAACGAAGGAATGTTGATAAACATCACGATCCCTCGAACATCTTGATTCTTGACAACAGGACCATTGGAGGCAAAATAAGAGGGTCACCGGAAACAAAAAGTAAGCATGGTGCGTGGAGGATCCTTGATCGAGAGTTTTTTTCTTTAAACATTTTTTCTTTCCCCAAATCTGTTGCCAAGATGTCGCAGGAAGAACTGTCGGAAGAAAAATAGAAAGGAAAAATCGAAAACCATGGAAAATGGATAAGCACATGCTTATCAAATTATTTTAATTAATAAATTGTGTTTTCGTTATTGAATTTCAAGAATTTAAATATAACGACAAAATTAGAAATTGTTGATTTCAATTATGTTTTATAAATACTCAAATCAAATAATAATCATCTCATTATTTTCGCATAAAGTAAAGGTTTTATTTCATTTTGAAAATTGTAAGTCAGATTAAAAGTTTTGAGAAACAAAATTGCATGTTAAAAAAAGGTTAAATAAGTAAAGTTAAATCGATTAAAGTTTACTCAACAAAAGTAAGGAAAGAATATGAGGTTCAAATTATTTCGATCAAGGAGTAAACTAATCAACAGCAGTTTAGCAGGTTTGATTAAATCCGGAAGTGACCGAAAACTAGGCTATTCTTTCGCAAGAATCAAGCGGTTAGAAATTTGATCCAGGAATAATTTGATTAAACAGCAGTTTGGGGGGTTTTGATCAAATCCAAGTGACTGAAAAGCCGGGTTGTTCTTGCAAAGTTTTCGTAATTCAAATAGACAAGGATTAGAAGGGGGAATACCAAATTGATACAACATAGAAAGAAAGAAGAAACAAGCAATGTCTGAGAAAACACCCAAGAACACTCAAAATATAACGATTAAAGAAGGAGGAACTTCAATGACATTCCAATGTCTGATTCTAAATTATACAAATTATACAATTTGGGTGGTCAAAATTAAAGCAATCTTCAATGTTCATGGGATATGGGAGGCACTTGAACCAAAAGGAGAAGTCGATGAAAAGAAAATTTCAATGGCTATCACATATCTTTTTCAAGCAATGCCTGAAGAACTTGTTCTTCAAGTTTCTCAACACACAAAGGCTAAAGATATTTGGGAAGATTTAAAGGCACGATTTGTGGGCGCTGACAGAGTCAAAGAAACAAGATTACAAAGACTTGAATATGAATTTGAAGCGTTAAAGATGAAAGACTCTGAATCTCTTGATGATTTTACTGGGAAAATTAGTCAAATTGTATCAAAAGCCAACAATCTTGAATCGACAATTGATAACAAAAGATTGGTTCGGAAACTATTAGGATCCATACCAGAAAAGTACATTCAAATTGTTGCTTCCATTGATCAATTTGCAGATCTTAATACTATGCAATTTCAAGAAGCCATCGTGAGATTAAAGGCCTACGAAGAACGCATCAAGAAGCCAAACAAGGAGGAGGATACACATAATAAACTTTTATTCACAAAAGAAGATGCAAAGGAGAAAAATAAAGAACATAAATGTGAGCATTGTGGTCATGGGAGTTCAAACCTATGAATCTTTGGGCTTGGCCATGGGAGAGATCGGTGGTCTGGGAAAAGTAAGGTTGGTGAACGAGTCGATAAGAGCCATGTACGATGCCACAAATGCAACGAGTTTGGACATTTTATAAACGATTGTCCAAAATGGAAGAAAAAAGAAGAAGTTAATTTATCCCGATTCGAAGACAATGAACCAACGTTATTATAAAGAAAATTGGTTCGTGAACAAAGATGTGAAGATTCGAAGAAGGGAGGCATTGTTGCACTTAAGCTTTATTGTATGGTCAAAAGTTATCTTGCATATACATGTAACTAGGCGGGTCAAATATAAGATTTAGTTGGGTCAAATGGTAGTTATTGTTTATGTTATTTAACTATATTTAACCACTTTATAACTGCCGTGGATGGGCTATAAATAGTCGGTCATATGTAAGAATTTCAATAGAAAAATATATACTCATTCTGTGTTAATTTCGTTTATTCTACAAATACATATATATGTTTCTGTCGTGATTACTTCTTCAATTGGGTGGTAATATGGAAAGTTGGTGAATGCAAATAAATTAGATAGAGTTCAATGTATTTTATAGGACGATTGAAACAACATATTGGGAATATATCAGGGAATGTTGCATGTTGTAAAAAGGTAACAAAAGAAGATCAAATAAGGGTTCGAAATGCTCTTAATGATGTCAAGAACAAAAAAATGAAAAGCTAGATAGTGATGAATCTTTGAGAGCCGAGGTGGACATTGGTAGTGAACCAATCGACCTGGATGGTTGTTTTAGAGATTAGAAAGAAGGTCATTCGTTTGGTCCCATAGATAGATTTGCAAATGTCAAACAAAATAGCAAACAAAGCATCCTTCACAAATGTTTTTTGAAAAGAACAAATGGTTAATGTAAAAGAATACATTTGTAAGTGACCATATGAATGTGTGATTCTATTTCATGCTTTTGAAAGGGATAACTTCAAAACATTGGTTGAGACTGTTGGTCAATTTGGACCTAATGTCATACCTCCTGCTAGATATGAGATGGGAACTACTTTTCAAAAAAAGAGGCCTGAAGTACTAAAAAAGAGTTGAAAAAATACGAAGAGGAATGTAGATATTTAGGATGCTTTATTATGACTCATACATGGTCCGATAGAACAAGAAGAAGCATCATGAATATGTGTGTGAATTCAAAGTTAGGTGTTATTTTTAAGCACATACAAATGAAAACATATTTGAGTATGTAGATAAATGCATTGAAGTTGGTCCTAACATTATCATTCAAGTTGTGACTGAAATGCATCCAATAATATGGGGTGGCAATTTGTCGAATGACAAAAATTAAAAATCTTTGGACATCAAGTGCGTCACATACTATTTAATCCCATGCTTGAAGGTTTTCTCTTTTACTATGTATTTACAATTTTATTTATTTTTTGAAGCTATTGTTGGATTACCATGGTATAAGAAAAGTCTTGATCAAGCTAAAAAAGTAATTGTCTTTATTTTTTTCTCGTCACAAAAAATTGGTTATGATGAGAAAATATACAAAGAAAAGAAATATTATGAGAATGGGAGTTACAAGATTTGCTTATGCATTTCTTACTTTGCAAAGCTTTTAGGAAAAAACAAACTCAACTAAAACATATGTTATCGAGTGAAGAATGGGAGAAATATAAGTTTTCTAAGATGGTTAAAGGGAAATTTGTTTATACAACGGTAATATCTCCCTCATATTGGAGCGATGTGACAACATGTTTGAAAATTTTTACACTGTTAGTCAATGTCCTCCAAACGGTCGATGTAGATTGGAAGCCTTCGGGTGATACAAATTTCAATAATTAACAATATTATTGTCATTTATTAAGTTGTTTTATAATATATATTGTCATTTTAACAAATGTTTGTATAAACATTGTTGCAAATTGATGGGAAACATATGGTAACTCAACTCCAAATGCTATGAGGATACTTTCTTTGACTACTAGTTCATCATGATCTAAAAGAAATTGGAGCATATTTGAAGGGATAGTTAAACATAAAATATACTACTATAGTAAATGTGTTCCTACTATCTTATAAACTTATTATCAAATTTTATGTTTGTTTTTGAACTTCTTAGGTACATACCAAAAAAAGAAACATAAGGGAAGGTTAAAAATATAACCCACTAAATGCGCGCTAACCCAAATAACTTTGGGAAGATGAACCCGAATCTTGGATTATTTGTTTTAAACATCATTATAACACATTTTGAACACCATGTTCTTTTATGAGTTTGGGCTAATTCTTTTTCGTTTGAGATCCTACATCACTGTAGTGTGTGCTACAACACTGTAAATTTACAGTGTTGTTTACAGTGTTGTAGCACACACTACAGTGATGTAGGATCTCAAACGAAAAAGAATTAGCCCAAACTCATAAAAGAACATGGTGTTCAAAATGTGTTATAATGATGTTTAAAACAAATAATCCAAGATTCGGGTTCCTCTTCCCAAAGTTATTTGGGTTAGCGCGCATTTAGTGGGTTATGTAAAATTCCATGCCCAAGAAACATGTTAGAGCCAACTAAATTGAAAGATCTTCTTTTTGTTCAATTTAATGCAAATTTGTTGGAGAAAAACAAGAAAAGAAAGTTGAGAAATCATGAAGTACTTCTAGTATATGATTGAAATTTGGCTAAAGAATGGATTGTTGATGATGTGGATGAAGAAATTAAGCGAGGGATAACTTATGGGATGGTTAGTGAAGCTGTAGGTGTTGATGAAGTATTGTGTAATCGTACAAGTGCTAGGATAAGTACCGGCCAAAGTGTATCTAGAGAACTTTATGACGAAGATTTTGAGCCTAAGGATGCGAAGGAAGTAGAAGAGATGATGAATATGAGTTGGATGGTGTTGAAATTATTGAACAATATATATGGCCAAGACGATGATGAATTTTGAACTATTTGATCTTTGAAGTATTTGAGATAATATTTTAATGTTTGTATTTTTAAGTACTTTGTTTATTACCTTTAAGTTTATTAGAAAAGTATGTATTATATTTATATTGATATGTGTATATGTGTGTGTATATATAAAATTTTGAAAATTATATATAAAAATTTTAATCCGATTAATCCTGATTAATATCTAGTCCCTACCTCGCCGACTAACTAACGATTTTTACAACCATGTAAATAATTATTACACTCAAAATAGATGATTACGTTATATATAAGTCTTTTATGAGTATTTATTACATATACATGTGCTATATTTGATTATATTATTACACATTATAAAAGCGTCATGTTTATAAGTGTAACAAGTCATGTTATTTTTTTTTCTTTTTTTATATTTTTACAATAACATATATTGATTACCTAAATAAAAAAATTGATGTTTTAACGAGTTTTCTCAACTCAAGTGGTTTAATTATATATATATATATTCATAATTTATGGAAAATAATATAACCAATTTATTAATTTTAATTGATTATATATATATATATATATTCATAATTTATGGAAAATAATATGACCAATTTATTAATTTTAATTGATTGATTTCAATGATGTAATTTGAATTTTTTGGTACATATTAATTCTATTAATGAGTCCTGTCAAAATTTTTTGGAGGAGTCTGCAATGACTGTTGGGAATTATAATAACTATTTTTAACTTTGATTTAATCACATTAATTATAAAAATTAGATTTTTAGTAGCGGAAGCATTTAGGTTACAAACTTTTGTTTCATAAACAAAATTCTCAAAACTAGGGATCCAATTACATACGAATAAACATACTCACAACTATGGGGTGTTTAGAATTGACCTTAATGAAGAACATAAAAAAACACAGCTTGGATCCGATAGTAGTCTCGCTAGATGTCACACCCCCACCGATGGCAGAATCACGGGCGGTGAGACGATATGGAAATCAAGAGTTAAATGGTCAATCATATTCATATCAATACAAAATAAAACCCATCCCAAAATATTACATCAATCATTGTATCAAAATAAACTCTTACACCACTAGAAGATTTCAATAGATCATGGCCTACTCAACTAGGCTATAATAATAAATCTTCACGTGTAATATCCCAAAAGAAATGCAGTCATACCCAGGTTTTGCTTAATGACCTGAAAAACTTGAGAAAAATAGTCAACAAATGTTGGTAAGTCTCACAAGTTTTATAGACTCAATAAATCCTCCTTGGGTTCATCTCCCCAAGTGTTATGCTATCTGTAAAATATTTCATATGTTATTCATAAGTGTGATAGAATGCAATCTACATAAGTCCACAACCAAGTCTATGATTGATTGCCCTTGTTTATGATCTAATGATCAACAACTCTCCCCGAGTTCATAGTATGTGGAATGGAAATATGCATTCATCGTGATTGATCACGTCATTAGATGACTGTAGCTAGCAAGACCATCCAATAGATGAATGGGTTGTCAACCAAAATAGTACTATCCAATATGTCCACTGGCTCAAACCTATGAGTTAATGGTTGTGTCTAAGCATGAATACATAAGATACTTGCAATAGAATAACAAAACCTTATGCAATCTACATCCAACTAACTTATGTTTTAACAATAACATACATAGCATAAAGTCAAAAATCATTGAAGTATCATGCTTTTTACCCCAAAGAATAAAATAGTATAAAAAGGGGTTGTGAAACTCACTCAAGAGTTTGTTATGTAAGGGAATGATAGTCGGAGAGGCCGTATCACTTCACTACGCAATCCTTGCAATATTCCAAAGTTCCATATCAACATTTATGTTCTTGAGAAAACACTAGTTACCCCATTTGTTTGTATCACATGTTTATCTTTTTAAACATATTTATTATGTCAAAAGAACATTTGTAAATTAATGAGTACTTCTTTTCTTATTATGGTTTGATCTTGTAGGTACAATCTCCCAAGCTTAAATCACCAAACGTCGGTGGATTATGTTAAAACATTCTTCAGCCTAGACTTGGTCTTAAAAGATCAACTTGTCATATTATTACAACTTGTATATTTATTATTATTTAGCTTTTACAAGACTTATCACTTTAATCTTTTAAAGTTTCTTTAGGTATGACTTATTCATACACTTTTCATTATTGACACTTTTATGTGTATATGAGTATAGTGGACTCCAAATGGGTCTTAAACCACCCATCTGAACTTACCAAGAGTTCTTATTGTGTCATGACTGTTAGACATATGTACAATATTTAAGATTCTTTTTCCTTTAGTGACCTTTATCAAAATCTCAAGTATCACGTTAATGTTTTCAACTCTTGTGTTTGCTATGAAATTCCATAGGAGTCCTTGGAATCCATCTTAGCTTTATATTTATTCTTTTTTTAATATATATAAATTTCATAGTAATCACAAGAGTTTTTATGACTCATTATGAGCATGAAAATTACATCAAAGCATCCTTGTTATTTTAGTCTATGACATACCCCATTCCCTCAAGTTTCTATCTATGATATCACCTATATTTGTTTTTATTAACACCCAGATTTGCTAATTATTAACCGTTCATATCCCATGTAGATCCATGTTGTTCTTATGATCACATGCATGGGTTTATTACTTAACCATTTGTGTGCGTCTTAGGCAGCACAAGTCCGAATCTCTACCCTTTTTATATGCCGAAGCTTTCTGCCTTAGTCTCTTATATAACTTTAACAAGCCTTGATGTGTTTTGAAAAGAGTTCTGTAATATCACTGTATTTCAGGTTATCCGTACACATGTACGACTGTACTGTTACGACCTGACATGATAATTATTTATGATAATGAATTATTGGATGATATTATTGATAATTGGTATACATATTGAGAACACATGATTTTATAGCATAAACCATGGGGAGTTTAGTTAAGCGCAACTAAACAGAACCAGAGGGTTTATCGCAGATGGATTCACAAATATGGATTATTGATTTGGAATAGGAGTTTGTTATTGTTTGGTTGCTAAACATAGTCAAGGACACATGGTCATGGTTTATCGAAATAGCGGTGGGACGGTGGCTGGGGCAGTTGCGACTGACCCCTACATATGCCCTATACATATGCATATTTCGGTCTATCACGGATGTGTCAGTGATATGGTTTAGTGGGATTTGGATTGATATTTATAATATTAAAGTTAATAAATAATGGAAGTTGTATTAAAGATAAGTACGCGATGGTGAGGTTACGAACATGAATTAAACGCGAATGTTATTTTAGAAATATTAACTTAATAATGTATTCGCGTGGGTGACGATTCACATGAATATAATTATTAAGAATAATGTTCTAAAGCGATATTCCATAACTTGTAAATCGAGTCGAAATACGATACGAGCGTCGGATTCGCAAAGGTGACGTCCTTTACGAATGCGTACGCAAGTAACGCGTTTCGACGAGGTAATGGAACAATATTAAACGATATTAAATTAATAACTGGAAACTAATAACGTTTATTAGGAATCACAACATAAAACAAAACTGAATAAATCGTCTCATTTAATAAGTAAATTTACTGAAAATAAAACGGAATCGTTTTTACGAAACGATTTAAATAAAATCATTTTATAAAAATGAAATATAATTATTTTTAAATGTTTCGTATTTTAAAACACGATTACGACTAAAACCGAGCATTATTATAATTTTATCGCGATAAAAACGAGACCGGACACGTGGGGATGGAACGCGATATAAGAAAGAAGAGTAGCTTCTTCTTTCTCATTTCTCTTCATCTCACTCTCTCACTAAAACACCATTTTCGTCACCTACAATCCTCCCCAACTTCTCTCTAGCTTTTCTTGCTCATTTCTCGACGGATTCAAGAGATCTTGGTGCCAATACGTACGTGAGATCGAGGAGAACAAGGAGATACGAAGAAAACTAGATGTTGATCACGATTTGAAGGTAAGAGGCCCATTTTACTTTTCGGTTTTGGGTAAAAACCCTATTTCGAATATGGATGCCATCTTTTTACATCATCTTTGGGTTTTATATGTGTTAATCGGATTAGTAGGAAACCTAGAAAGGCCATGAACAAACCTGTATGATTTGGAACTCAATGATAAAGGAAATGAACAGCCATGGCTGTTGGGTTTGAAGTGCAGGTCGACGAACCTGTTACCACAACATGGGCTGCGAACCCTCGGCCATCCCATAACCCTAGCAGCTTGGAGCCGAGCCTGTTTGCTGTACTGACCGAACCTGTTTCAGTCGAGAAATAGGGGAGCCAAACCTAGCCCTACGCGAACCTGGGCACATGCTAGACGAACCCCTTAGCCGAAGCCGCAGACTCGCGAACCTGTTGTCATGAATTAGGTTAGGCGAACCTATGACCCATGATGGACGAACCTTGGGGCCTAACCCCTGGGTGCCGAACCTACCATGGCTGCCGAACCTTAAGGGGTGCGAATCTCATGGGTTGCGAACCCTTGGACCCCGAACTTCTCATCAGCAAACCTGCATGGCCGAACCCTACGAACCTTAGCTAGCCGAACCTTAGTGTTGGCCGAACCTAGGGGTAGATGGATTATAGGTTCGCTGGAACCTAGGTGAACAAGAACCAAATGTCGAACAAGGGTAATGGGTAGCCAAAGACTATTATGAAATCAACTATAATCATGCATGCATGAATATTACAAGAGCCGCCACCTTTTTCTCACACTAACCTAAATGTTCTCTAAAATTTCAGGGTTATATAGATATTGAAAGTGTTATGTAAAACTTAACTTTTCATGTGGACAACCTAACTACAATTCTCTTAAACACAAAGTGGATTTTATAGAGTTAGACAATGGTAGTGGAATTAAGTGATTACGCTTGTATGTATGGAAGTGGGTATGAATAAAGATAATACTATGTTGCTTATATAATTGTGGTAATACACATACGAAGGCACAAATTTGTTATCGTCATTAAAAGGTTAAAACTAACAAGTTGAATTACACTAATATGATGACATTCAAGAAACCTTAGTTGTTTCATTATAGATTGGCTTAAATAAACTGAGTATATACATACTATTGAATTTAAAGTAAACTTATATGGACACTAACTTGGTATGAAACGCATATACTTATGAATATGAAAAACATGCAAATTATAGATTGATTGAGTTGCTTTGAGTTACATACGTGAGCGCGCATATTACGAGAACACTGATTCTAAGGACTCAGGTGAGTTCTCATAACCTCCCTTTTAAACTATTTTGTTTTTAAACTCGGAGGTGAAACATGTATACCAATTTAAGTATTATTTTGATAACACATGGATGATACCTGTTTTATCACTATGATATTCATATTATGAGATTTTCATTGTTTATGGATTATCACGGATTTACTTTATTTCATGAGTTGTTGCTATTGACCTTGGTCAATCGCAACGATTGCATGTATTGTCACTTGGATTATCACAGCTCCATGAGTTCTTGCTGTTGACTTCGGTCATCCGCAATGATTGCATGTATTGTCACGTGGTTTGCCACCACTCCATGAGTCATTGTCTTTGACTTCGGTTAATTGCATTGATTCCATGTATTGTTACTTATATTAATTGAAAATGTTGATGATTGAGATTGGTTGATTGAATATGTGATTGATTATCTATGAGTTATCGATATATGTGATTATGTGTTTGGTTTATGTGTTTGGAATATGTGTTTGGGATGTTGTGTTGGATTATCTCGCAGGTGCTCATGTGGATTATCTCAGAAAACTATAAACTTTTATAATCATTTTGTAAAACATTTTTAAATATAAAAAACTCATGATTACTCACCAACTACTTCGTAGTTGACACTTGATTTTACATGTTTCAGGGAACGAGGAGAAGTAGGTAGGGCAGGATAGCTCTACATTCTTTTGGACATCATCATGTAGGATCTTGGACTTAGCTATGATAACTGAAATTCTGAAGATTAGAATTTAGTTAGTTAGCTAAATCTTTTGTGTATTTTGATGTATCTAATTCATGATGAACATGATTTTTGTGTAATTAATTTGGTTGATTAATTGATATATGATGATTTAAATTAGATGCCCACAAGCTTATGAACAATCTACACATCCCTCTTGGCATCCCGACATTTCCGCCATCGGTCGGGGTGTTACAAGTTCATTCCATGGTCATGTTATTCACTCTTTTGTTTCTTTCAAAACAGTGAGTTTTAAATAGTAATTTGTTAGTCATGGTCTTGCTTTTGTGCTAAAGAGTTTATAGCTTTATGATTTCTCACCTTCAGCAAGCACGGTTTAAGATAAGATCACGAGCTCTTGGGATGCAAAGGGCTGGTAGAAGCAAGTCGAGTTCCACTCTTCCGCTGTTGCTGCACTTCTGGTACCACCAGGGACAGGGACAGATCTACGTTGGTGTATACGGGTTCACCGGAACTCACCGTGATTCGAAAAGTTAATAGGAAAAATATTTTTCTAAATTGTTAAATAATAGGGTGAACCCATTAGTATTTTGAGGGTGAATCCCATGTATATAATCTACTAGTAGTCTGGTGGTAAGGAATCTGGATTTCATCCCATAGGTCACTCGTTCGAATCCCATATCTTTTTTTTTTTCCAGATTTTTTTAAGTTTTTCAAAAATAGAAAAGGGTGAAAATTTAGAGGGGGTTATTTTTTTTCAAAACCACGCTAATAACTCATTTCCATTTTCCCCCAAAACCACCACCCAATTCGATTTCACGCTTCAGTCAGCCAAGGCGCCCAGCCTTTCGATCAATTTGCCTTCCGCCCCTTCCTGCCCTCCGGCGACCACCGGTGACCGTGACCAGCACATCGGCCAGCGGCGCTCCCAGCTTCTCCGGCTCCCTGCTTATGCGGCTTCTCCCTGCGACGAGTGCAACCGGACCAAAAAAACAGGTATCTAATTTTGTGAAATTAGTATTGAACTATTGATTTGTTTAGGTATTTTGTGAAATTAATGTTGTTTTGTTTGGGTATTTTGTGAAATTAGTGTTGATTTGTTTAGGTATTTTGTGAATTTTGTGTTGTTTTGTTTAGGTATATTGTGAAATTAGTGTCGATTTGTTTAGGTATTTTGCGAATTTTGTATTGTTTTGTTGGTATTTTGTGAAATTGGTTGTTATTGGTGTGTTGTTGATCGAAATATATGTTGATGATGCACTCAAAATTTGAAATGAGTTTAATACGAGAACTATAATTTTTCCTTGGCTTGAAAGTTAAGAAATAATCAAATGAAATTTCCATCCATCAATCAAAATATAATAAAAAGTTGCTTAACAAGTTTTAATGAGTATTGATTTTGTGAGTAAATTTAATAAATAGAAGCTTTAATTCAGTTCGGTGATTAAATTTCATCTTATACTTTCATTTGCATAGGTTTTGCGAGTAAATTACAATTTTCATGTTCTGTGAGTATTGATTTTGCCTAGTTATTGTGAATTTGTGAGTATTGATTTTGCGTTTAAATATTTGACATTTGATTGTTTTGTTGTGTGTCTTAATGGATTAAGATGTTGACTTTAATGATGATGAATTGAAAGTTTCATGGCCTAATACACTCAAGAGATGGTTCAGTGTCAAGAGCAAAGCTGAAGATTTCTATTTTAATTTTTTGTATTATATACAGAGAACACTACTTTTCTTGTAGTTTTTGCTTTATTTTTGCATGGATCAACAATTTCAATGAAAACAAAGCTTGTACCGTAAAAAAATAGCAAACAAACAGGTTCAATTTCATAATTTTTAACAAAACCTAAATCATAGTGAAAAAATTACCAAAAATTGCTAAAAATCTCAACTTTTACAGAAAGATCGAGTAAGAAGAATGTTAATCGCTGGAGCCGAAGCATGATTGATCTTAAACGTTGCTTTCAATTATAGGTATGTTTTTTTTGAATTCGTAAAGATTCGTATTCATATTCTCTGACCCGATTTTTTTTGTCCGGTTCTATCTAATTGAAGTGTTGAAAATAGTGAACCCACTAAAAAAATTTCATGGATCCGCCACTAACCAGGGATGATCTTGGGCGAGAGCTTTGTGAGAAATTAAAGGGTTTAGAGGTGATTTTGCTTCAGCCGAGAGAAGTAAGGAGAATGGTGTTCTTGGGGTGGATTGTTTGAGGTGAATGGGGATTTATAGTGATTTATGGAGGTAAATTTTGGTGGATTCAACTATGTTTAGGGACTACTTAGCAAGAAAAAAAATAGAAATGATGATGCTTTTATACTAGAAACATGTGTCTTATGTTAGGTCTTTGAGGTTAGTACACCACCTTTTCTTGGTAATCCGATTATGCTCTTCTAGAGTTGTCCTACTGCAGCAAATCTGTCCGCATATCTTGAAGGCTGAGAAGATTTTAGGTGGCTGAAACATGGGTTAGGAGTACCTCCTTGTAGCCGAGCATGGGTGAGGAGGAAAATTGGTTGTTGTCTTGTCTCACTTTTTGTTGTTGGAGTTGTTGTGACAACCAGTACCAGATCCTCCTGAAATCCGTACGGTATGTGTACTTTCACCTTTTACTATGTGTAAATACAATGTGAATAACAGTTGTGTGACAACAGGACTAAGAAAACAAAAAATAGTTGTATGTGTTTAAGTGAAAATTTAAATACAGTAAATACAACAATTCATGTGAAACAACAGTGTGAGAACAAGTAACAAAAACATATCGGTTGCGATTTGATCTTCACATATAACAGAAATCAGATGGCCGATAATTCTGTGAGTAAACAAGGTGAAACAAGTGTGATTATGTGTAATTAGGTGTGTTTAGTTGAGTCCGACAGTGAGGAAATTCAATGCAAAACAGAAATTCAGTATCGTTTCGGAATAATAAACTGACAGTGTGTTTGCGTGGGTGACGATTCACACAAACATATATGTGAGTTTAACGTTCTGAATGATAACTGAAAAGTAGAAAACAAAAATAAGAAAGTGAAACCGTCGTCGTTTTCGTTCGGGTGACGACTCGAACGAATACGCGCGAAGGTGAAGCGATCTGACGAAACGAATAAAATAAACGTTTCGAAGCAATAAAATTAAGAAATGAATTTTAAAGCATTTATTAGGAATTATTACCTTAAAAAGATTTTAAGAAAACTATTTTAATTAAACGAACGTAAATCACACGTTACGTTACGAGAACGCGACGTAAACGTAAAAACCGAACAACCGAACGAAGTTGAACTTACCCGGGGTATAAAAACCCTTAATTATTCCATCTTCTTCATTAAAATACCCACCCACCTCTCTCTCTCACTCTCTAGAATCCCGTCCAAGCGCTCTTTCTCTAGAATTCTCACACAAAATCAACAAGTTATCCCCTCAAACCTTCACCAAATTGTGCAATCTTGGTATCAAATCGAAGCTCTTGACATTCCCTACACAAAGGTACCAAGGATCGGCCCTATCTCTAGCTCAAACTCCTAAATCTTAGAGAGAAGTTTTGGTTTTTAGGGTTTTCTACAAACCCGACAAAAACCGAAGTTTAACCGGTTTTAAACATCTCTTTTTCGACCCATACACCTTCTAAATGAGTTTACTCACATAAACCCACTCAAAAAGACTATATATACGACTAAAACTCAAAATCGTTATCTCCCATGGCTGGAAACCCGTTCGGGCGAATGACTCATTCGGATGACTGACTCATTCGGGTGAACACCCATTAGCATGATCCATTCTTACGAAAACCACAAGAATAGGTCGTTTTCACTACACGAACTCAGTTAACAACTCAGATTTCAAAAAAAAACAATCAAATAAGGGATCATAGCTCATATAACATTTAATAAAATACAGGACCGTGAATACAACATTAGTACGACAACAGTGAGCGCGTGCAGTTCTTGAGTCTTAATCAACCACTACAACAACAAGGTGAGCTCATATGCCCCTTTTCTAATCTTTTGATGTTAATTTCAGGGCTGAGAAATATGCTAACTCTTTTATTTAAAAGTTTTAGTACATATTTCAAATTTAATGCTATTAAGATAATAAAGGTTTCGTCTTTATTATCATATCTATGTGTATGCATGTGTGTGAATGACAATTATGACATATGAAATTAATCAAGTGTGATGACAATTACATAACATAACATATCAAGTATAGTAAGACTAGTTCTTACAATACTATGTTTATAAAATGGTAATGACTATGAAATAACATTGAGACAATAACAAGAGATAACAAGAATGGCATCATGATAATATAATTTCATGGTATCATTCAACACTTATACTTACATTGTGTATTAAGACTAGTTCTTATAACACATTGTTAAAGACATTGAGATAACATAATTCTAGAACCCAATGGATGGTAGATTTGGTAGTGTAGTGGTTTAACTAACGTTAACCATGAAACTGATCATTGAATCTACATCCATTCAATGAGTAGACTGACACCTCTAGTTGGGAATGAGAAACAGTAACCTCATTCAATTGAGAACACATAACAATGAGACAATAACAATGGGATAACACATAAAATCAATTTTATTACTATTAAGCCTGATTGCATTATATCACTGTATTCATGTGTCCATGTATTCAAGTTCAGTCGTAAGTCCCTTTCCATATCGTTTACCATTGATTTAGTAGAGACTAAACCGACCATAGCGTAGTGGTACCATAGGTTTGACAAACCCCCGGCGAGTGAGGTCGGTACGTTATGCATAACATTAAGACTATTGGCCGGTAACGTATGACCGGTGACAGGGCTGCACCAGTCAGGTTTGGTAAATGACCACATGGGTGATATTAATCTTCAGACACTGATTGTAATTGTACCCTTCGTTTCTATTGACTGGTAGACTGAGGAATTGATTTTCACTCATGTCATATTACTGGGACAAAAGATTCGTTGAGAAGGCTTTGAGACATTATGGGATAACAAAGTGAATACGTGTAAATTGGAGGCATTGTGGTCTGATTTCATGAGGACCACAGTAGGTCCCATTTATGCTCTATTCATTCAAGTGGGTGAACAACATAAATGGAGTGTAAATTTGGTGGCATAGTGGTTTAACTAACGTTGACCTCTCAGCCGATCAATGGATTTACATCCATTAAATGAGTTAACTATCACTGTCACACCCCCAATTTCCCACTCGTGGCGTATGTCCACGTGGATGTGATGTGTCCAGAATCACAGCTCAAGGTCATATAGAACACCTCTATATGCGTTTACAAATCCAAGTTTGACACATACACTTGATAAAATAGTTTGCAGCGGAAATAAATAAGTCATAACATGCAGCGGAAAATGATTGTTTACACAGCGGAAATTGTAAGTAGTTTAATACAACAACGTTTTAAGTAAAATAAAGTCAAATTGTTTTCAAAAGACACGAAAACAAATGCATGTAGGGCCCTATGCTCATGTCCCCTATGTGCTTTCCTGCTCCACGAGCCTGTCATGCTAGTTACCTGAGAATACAAGTTTAAAAAGTGTCAACACGATGGTTGGTGAGTTCACAGGTTTTGATATACATATAGTAATGAAAGTGTGTCATGCTGTTTATCAATGTTGGTAACGAGCCCTAGGCCCAAAGTGTCAGTGCGTCACTACCGAACTAGACTTGTTTGTCCTTGCCTCCGCTATGCCTCGTATGCATAGCAAGATAGGTCAGAATTTGCACGGGTTATGACACTCAGTCAACATGGTGCCCCGTAGGGTTAGTCATTCCCTAATGGATCCATCCAAATCTACCACGTTGTTTGTACATTAACGGTAAGACTTTGTGAGGGCTTGTAACGAGTTCAACACTTAATGTTTGTCCAATAAACCAGCATACACAAAAATGTTTGTAATAGCAATAATGTTTGACTCGATGCAACTAGTATTCTCCCCCTATTTAAAAGCGTTTGAAAAGAGTAAAGAGGGGCCGTAAACTCACCTTAGTGAAACGAATGTATGTAAGCGTAAGCTCCCGAGTTGTCGTGTAGCACGTCGGTCACCGGCAACCTATATCGTAGATCGTACGTGAGTTCGTGTAAGTGACCGTGCTAATGTTAGTGCTCGTGTTTGTGTCCAACAACCCTTGGTTGTTCATGTTTGTCCGTGTCGGTCCACAATGACCGTGTTTGCTCGTGTTGGTCCATATTGACCGTGTTTGACCATGTTTGACCATGTTTGACCGTGTTTGACCATGTTTGACCATGTTTGACCGTGTTTGACCATGTTTGACCGTGTTTGACCAAAGTTGACCGTGTCAAGTCAACGACCCGTTGGTGAACCGTGTGACGGTTTGTGACTCGTGTAGCAATCGTGTAAGTGTTTGTCGTGTGCAAAACGCGTAGGTTGCGTTTATGGACAACTTACTATTTATAGTAAGTTTCCATTTTTAGAAAGTTCACAAGCATGACGGTTTTATAGTTCTAGCATGTTCAATAGTCCTACGGGGTCATGTTAACACATAGCACGTCATCATACGGTTTCACATAAGTCATTTAGAACATGTTAGTGCACAAAAGTTTCCTAAAATGGAAAGTTTCCATTTTTAGCATACGTGACATCGGAAACCATCTAACTTAGCATCTAATCATCATGTTATAACATATCAAGCCATTTAGCAAGCTCAAATCATTCAAAACGTTCATAAGTTGGTTTTTGTAAAAATAAAGTTACTAAATATAGTAACTTTCTAATTTTGCATAGAAATGACCATTTAACATTTCTAAACCAATTTTTATATCACCAATCATCATAATAAACCACTTAACACCATTTAATCATGTCATCTCATCCCAAATTATCGTTTAACAACATTCTAACTAGAAAAGTTACTAAAAATAGAAATAACACTACATATGATCATAGACATCATCAAAACCTCTTTCTAACACATCAAATCATCATGATATCATCCTAGCAACAATTCTATATACATGCATGTTCATCATATATCCCAAATCATCGATTTGTAACTAAAAAGTTACTAAAAATGGCAAGTTTGTCTACAAATCACATTTTAACCATCCTAATCACAATCTAATCTTGCAAGGACACTTATACATCATCATGAATCATTTCAACATCAACAAGACTATCTAAAATGCCTTAGATCATAAATGCATGTCCATATCTCATCACAAAACATCATTCTAAGTAACAAGACCCATCCCCATCATCATAGATCATCATAGATCATCGTAGATCATCATCTAAACACCTTAGATCATCAAATACAGTAGGTTTATCAACAAACCCAGAAACAAAATTCGTGCATGTGCACTATAGGTGCTTGCATGTGAGATTCAACACTTGCATGTGTGTGTAGTGATGTGCAAATGAGTGTTTTAGTCACAAGAACTACCTCTAAAGCTCAAGAACTGAGAGATGTTGATCTTAGCAGCTTCTATAGGCTCCTGGGACTCGGATTTGAGCAGAGGTGAAGTGATGGTGGTGGTGTCAAGCTTCCAACGTCTTCCTTCAAGCTTCCAAGGCTTCAAGTACCTCAACAATGGCTTCAATGGCTTCCTTTGTGTGTGTTTTGCATGTAACAGAGGTGCTAGGGAAGAGAAACTCGTGCAATGGCGTCTGGAGTCGACTAAAATGATGATATAGAGATAATGATGGATTTTGTGTTGCTCAAGAAGATTTTAAGCTGTCAGAGAGGTCAGGCGTATCGCCTGGCGTGGTTGTGCAAGTGGGTACGTTACGCGCGGATCCAGACAGACGAGGCGCTCATATTTCATCCGCGCGCATCGCCTGTCGCGGGCATCCCGGGTCAGGCGTACCGCCTGGCCTGAATTTCAAGCCCAATAAGCTTGTTTTGTTGTTCTGGCCCATTCTTGCCCGTTTCTCGACTGTAAAACATCATTCGAGTGTCGTTTGGACTCTATTGGTCAATTATCGGCCATAATTGACTTGTGACAATGTTTCGTGAGGTTTCGAGTGTTGTGCTACACAATGTGTTAGACGTTCACCAACGTTCGTGTGTTTTGACACGTGTGTGCTGTTCGTCGATAATTCCACGAATTATCTAGTCATGTGTCAGTGTTCGTACTGTCGTGCCACGTGTCACACTAAATTAATCTAATTCTAGTGCCACGTGTATATAATGCATTTAAATAATCATTTAAATAAATAAGATGCTGACCTGGAAATTACGAGGTGTCACATCCTCCCCATGTTAGAAAGAATTTCGTCCCGAAATTCAACTCGTGTTGCTAGTGTTTGTCTGTTCCGCGAACAGGTGTGGGTACTTTTGTTTCATCTGGTCCTCACGTTCCCACGTGAAGTCCGGTCCTCGTCGCGAATTCCATCGTACTTTTACAATCGGGATTTTACTGAGTTTGAGCTTCTTGGTTTCCCGGTCCATAATCTCCACCGGTTCCTCAACAAAGTTCAATTGTTCGTCGATTTGTATTTCCTCGAGAGGAATAACAAGTGTTTCATCTGATAGGCACTTCTTGAGGTTCGAGATGTGGAATACGTTGTGTACGCTGCTCAGTTCAACTGGCAGGTTTAGTTCGTAGGCTACAGGGCCTATTCGCTTTGTAATCTCGAAAGGTCTGATGTAACGAGGGTTCAACTTTCCTCGTTTGCCAAACCGAATGACACCTTTCCAGGGCGAGACCTTGAGTAACACTCTGTCCCCCACTTGGAATTCCAACGGTTTGCGTCGTTTGTCAGCATAGCTTTTCTGTCTGTCCCGAGCTGCTACCATTCGTTTGCGTATTTGCACGATCTTCTCAGTTGTCTCGTGCACCAGTTCTGGACCAGTCAGTTGGCTGTCTCCAACTTCCGCCCAGCAGATGGGTGATCGACACTTACGTCCGTAAAGTGCCTCGAATGGTGCAGCTTGAATGCTAGTGTGGTAGCTATTGTTATAGGAGAACTCAACTAATGGTAGATGAGATTCCCAGCTACTACCAAAGTCAATGACACATGCCCGGAGCATGTCTTCCAGTGTCTGTATCGTTCGCTCACTTTGCCCGTCCGTCTGCGGGTGGTAAGCAGTACTCATGTCCAATCTCGTGCCCAAAGCCTTATGCAAAGACTTCCAGAAGTGAGACGTGAATCGACTGTCGCGATCAGATATGATTGAGATTGGCACTCCATGTCGAGTGACCACTTCCTTTAAATAAATCCGGGTGAGTTTGTCTAGCTTGTCAGTCTCCTTGATGGGTAGGAAATGTGCGGACTTTGTCAGTCGGTCTACGATAACCCAGATGGTATCGCATCCACTTGCCGTCTTAGGCAGCTTAGTGATGAAGTCCATGGAAATCTGTTCCCATTTCCACATTGGTAATTCCGGTTGTTGAAGTAACCCTGATGGCTTCTGGTACTCAACTTTGACTTTTGAGCACGTTAAACACTTACTTACGTAAGTTGCTATCTCAGCTTTCATGTTTGGCCACCAATAGGTTGTCTTCAGATCGTGATACATCTTATCAGAGCCTGGGTGTACGGAATACCGGCTCTTGTGAGCTTCATCCATCACTACTTCTCTCAATCCTCCGTAGCGTGGAATCCAGATTCGATCCATTAAATAGTAAGCTCCGTCGTCTTTTGCCTTTATTTGCTTATCCA
The DNA here is from genome assembly GCA_009363875.1 of Mikania micrantha. Taxonomy (NCBI): domain Eukaryota; kingdom Viridiplantae; phylum Streptophyta; class Magnoliopsida; order Asterales; family Asteraceae; genus Mikania; species Mikania micrantha. The sequence continues at coordinate 97,614,791 of CM018691.1, forward strand.
TGCCACGCATGGCTTCAAGAGTGAGGTTTTCAGTTTTCAGAGCTTCCTGTTGTGCTATCCGAATTTGGTTCGGCAGTTCGGAATGGATCGTAAGTTGTAGTGCGCGCACGCGTTTTGTTGTTTCTTTTCGGCTCAACGCGTCGGCCACTACGTTGGCTTTACCGGGATGATACTTGATGGCGCAATCATAATCACCTATGAGTTCAACCCATCTTCGTTGTCTCATGTTCAACTCTTTCTGGTCGAAGATGTGTTGTAGGCTCTTATGATCGGTAAAGATTGTACATTTCGTGCCGTACAAGTAGTGTCGCCAGATCTTCAAGGCAAACACCACGGCTCCCAACTCAAGGTCATGAGTCGTGTAGTTCTTCTCATGCACCTTCAGTTGACGTGAAGCGTATGCTATCACTTTCTCGCGTTGCATCAGCACGCAACCGAGTCCTTGTTTCGAAGCGTCGCAATACACCACGAAGTCATCACATCCTTCCGGTAGGGATAGGATGGGTGCAGTGCATAGTTTCTGCTTCAACAGGTTGAAAGCAGCTTCTTGTTTGTCTCCCCAATCGAACTTTTTGTCTTTATGGGTCAGGGACGTCAATGATTGGGCAATCTTCGAGAATCCTTCAATGAATCTCCGGTAGTACCCGGCCAGTCCAAGGAATTGCCGCACCTCAGTTGGAGTCTTGGGTGCTTCCCAGTTCTTAATGGCTTCGATCTTAGCTGGGTCTACGTGAATTCCCTGCTCATTAACCACGTGTCCAAGGAATTGGACTTCGCGAATCCAAAAGTCGCATTTTGAAAATTTCGCGTACAGTTGCTCTTTCTTCAGTAGTTCCAAGACTAACCTTAGATGTTCGGCATGCTCCTCCCGATCCTTTGAATAAATCAGGATGTCGTCGATGAACACTATCACGAATTTGTCCAGGTAAGGTTTACACACTCTATTCATGAGATCCATGAATACGGCTGGTGCGTTGGTCAGTCCAAAGGGCATAACCAAGAATTCGTAGTGTCCGTATCGGGTTCTAAAGGCAGTCTTAGGGATATCGTTTTCCTGTATCCTTAGTTGGTGGTAACCCGATCTTAAATCGATCTTCGAATAGTAGCTTGACCCTTGCAACTGGTCAAACAGATCGTCTATTCGCGGTAAGGGATATCGATTCTTGATCGTCACCTTGTTCAGCTCTCTGTAGTCGATACACATACGGAATGATCCGTCTTTCTTCTTTACGAACAAGACCGGTGCTCCCCAAGGTGAGAAGCTTGGTCTGATGAATCCCTTGTCTAACAGCTCTTGTAACTGGTTAGACAGTTCCTGCATCTCCGTTGGTGCTAGTCGGTATGGAGCTTTGGCAATCGGTGCTGCTCCAGGTGTAAGGTCTATCTGGAACTCGACTTGTCGTTTCGGAGGTAGTCCAGGTAGATCCTCGGGAAACACTTCGGGAAAATCGCAGACTACGGCGATGTCCTCAATCTTCCTCTCCTTCTTCGGTTGTTCTGCGATGAGGGCTAGTATGGCAGTGTATCCCTTTTGCAGGTACTTGTTCGCCTTCATGCATGACATGATGTTCAGAGGTACTCCCCGTCTTTCCCCCTGAATCGAGATCTGTTCTCCGTTCTGCAACGTCACTCGTACGATCTTCTCGTTGCATATGATCTCGGCCTGGTTAGTGGATAACCAATCCATTCCTACGACTACATCAAAGCTTCCGAGAGTCACCGGCATCAAATCGATTTCGAGTTCGTGATTCGCCAAAACCATGACGCATCCTCGGAAGATGTGTTGTGTTTCAATCAGTTTGCCGTCAGCTAACTCTACAGTATACTTGTAGTCTAGTGGCGTTGGGGTAATATCTAGTAATTTGCTAAACTCACTAGATATAAAGCTCCTATCGGCACCGGTATCAAATAATATGCTAGCATAGACATTATTTAAAAGAAACGTACCGGTTACGATGTTTGGGTCATCCTTGGCTTCTCCCGAGCCAATCACAAATGCTCTTCCTTTGGCCGCTCCTCCTCCGGCCTTCTTCAATTGAGGGCAATCCCTCCTCATGTGGCCTGGTTTTCCACATTCATAACACCCTCTGGAGGTGTTCTGGTTGTTGTTCTGGTTGTGGTTAGGGTTGTTGTTACTGGGAAATTTGGATCTGCAGTCTTTGGCCATGTGGCCATGTCGTCCACACTTCAAGCAACGATATCGTTCGCATTGCCCGAAGTGGTGATAAGAGCATCGGTTACACAAGGGGTATTTCCCTTGGTACACACCCTTCCCCTTGTCGTCGGGTTGGGTGGCAGTAAAGGCTCTGGCTGGTGCAGATCTTTGTTGTTGTTGAGGTTGATGAGATTGGTGGTGGCTGGGTTCCCACTTCCTCTTCTGGCTTTCTTGAGGCTTCACATGCTCGCCTCGTTTTGGTAGCTTGCCCTGAGCTACAGCTTGGTCAGTCAGTTTATGAGCCAGCCTGATCAGAGGTTGGATAGTGGTGAGGTCAGACGCAGTCACCATGCTCTGAATTTGTTCGGGCAGCCCACTGATGAACTGCTCGATTTTCTTGTACTCCGGCGTCACCATAGCCGGACATAGCTTACACAGCTCATGGAATCGAGTACAGTATTGCTCGATCTCAGAGCCCACCATCTTCAGTACCCAGAACTCAGCCTCTAGCTTTTTGATCTCATCACGAGGACAGTATTCCTCTTGCAGTAGTCGGGTGAAATCAGCCCATGGCATGGAGTTGGCACCGTCCAACCCCAGGGTTTGTACATGGGTATTCCACCATGTGAGTGCTGGTCCTTCCAGTGTACCAGTTGCGAACTTCACCCGGTTCTCTTCAGTACATTCGCACATGGCGAATACAGACTCCACTTTCTCCACCCAGCGGAGCATTCCCACGGCTCCCTCAGTCCCCTTGAATTTGTGTGGGTGGCAGTTCAGGAAGGATTTAAAAGAACATCCTTTGTTGTTGTTGCCTTGTGATCCTGTCAGTCAGAAACCAATGTCGTAGGTCAGAGCGTGTTAGCTATACTATGTTAGTCATGTTAGGCGAGGGTTAGTACCGTTGTTCGAGCCACTGGTTTCACTAGCAAGGCGGTGTGCCTCGTGCTCTGCCAGTATCTTGTTAACCCGTCTGTCAACCATCATCTTAATGACGGCTGCGTCCAGTGTTCGTCTAGGAGGGCGTGCATGTGGTCCTCTTCCCGCCATAGATATTTTCTATACGGAAGGGATAGAATGTTAGTAAGTCAGAATGTTAGTCAGATGTTGTGTCGGAAGTCAGATCATATGTCATGTTAGTTGTCAAGTCAAAGCAATCATGGTCAATATGTAATAAGTAAGACAAAACATAATTCTCATTAATAATAAGTTGGAAGTACAATAATTTCAAAAGGAAATACATAATAAGTTCTTCGAGCACATCCCGCTCGTCTAGGCTAAAATAAAGAAAGTACAAAATACAACAGTCCACTAGTCAGAATCCATGGAAACATGCGAAATATCGCTAGCAGCGTCTCCGTCGTCATCATCCTCCTCCGGATCCTCATTAGGATCCTCATCAAGGTCCTCATCTTCGAGGTCCTCGGCCTCGAACTCGGGACCATCCTCCTGAGGTGGTTCCTCAATAAACTGTGCAGCCCATGCATTAAGCATGGCATCACTGGCCTGCACCATGGCCTGAGTCTCGGTGATGTCCGTCCGATTCTCGGTGATACGCACGTCATGTTCCTGCACGACATCGACGACCTGTCCATGCTCGGTCAGTAGTTGGGACATTTGGAGTCGTAGAGCCTCCATCTGGGCTTCCAGTCTGTTGTTGCGCTCCTCTAGCTGATCGTTTCGCCTTTCTAGACGATCGTTTCTCTCACGAAGAGTCCGAAACTCATCAGTTAGTTCCCTACTCTTCCGAATCACCTGTCGTGTGCAAGCCACATGTGCCGCAAACGCCTGCTCTGTCGACACTCCGAGTGGTGGTAAACGATGGCCTGGAGTGGTGTCGCCGGGATATCGGTAAGGTGGTACTCTCTCCTCTATGATCCAGCTTTGTATGATGGCGGGTAGCCATCCCCAGTACCTAGCCCGTACTGAGTCCCTAGCTCTCCGATCCATCTCGGCATCGACCTGGGCTACGATGCTCTCGACGCGTTGCCGACTCTCGGCAGCTATGTCATCAGGGATCTGATGTCGGTCGGTGCTCCTGCTAGTGTTATTGTCAGCCATCCTGCAAGTTTTTAAGTTAGTAAGCAACAGTTCGATAAGTAATAATGTCATCATTGTGCAAGTTCTACGTGTAGTGTCTACAGTTGAGCAATGGCTATAGTCTAAGTTTACTACATGCAAACCTAGTTCCCTATAACCAAGGCTCTGATACCAGTCTGTCACACCCCCAATTTCCCACTCGTGGCGTATGTCCACGTGGATGTGATGTGTCCAGAATCACAGCTCAAGGTCATATAGAACACCTCTATATGCGTTTACAAATCCAAGTTTGACACATACACTTGATAAAATAGTTTGCAGCGGAAATAAATAAGTCATAACATGCAGCGGAAAATGATTGTTTACACAGCGGAAATTGTAAGTAGTTTAATACAACAACGTTTTAAGTAAAATAAAGTCAAATTGTTTTCAAAAGACACGAAAACAAATGCATGTAGGGCCCTATGCTCATGTCCCCTATGTGCTTTCCTGCTCCACGAGCCTGTCATGCTAGTTACCTGAGAATACAAGTTTAAAAAGTGTCAACACGATGGTTGGTGAGTTCACAGGTTTTGATATACATATAGTAATGAAAGTGTGTCATGCTGTTTATCAATGTTGGTAACGAGCCCTAGGCCCAAAGTGTCAGTGCGTCACTACCGAACTAGACTTGTTTGTCCTTGCCTCCGCTATGCCTCGTATGCATAGCAAGATAGGTCAGAATTTGCACGGGTTATGACACTCAGTCAACATGGTGCCCCGTGGGGTTAGTCATTCCCTAATGGATCCATCCAAATCTACCACGTTGTTTGTACATTAACGGTAAGACTTTGTGAGGGCTTGTAACGAGTTCAACACTTAATGTTTGTCCAATAAACCAGCATACACAAAAATGTTTGTAATAGCAATAATGTTTGACTCGATGCAACTAGTATTCTCCCCCTATTTAAAAGCGTTTGAAAAGAGTAAAGAGGGGCCGTAAACTCACCTTAGTGAAACGAATGTATGTAAGCGTAAGCTCCCGAGTTGTCGTGTAGCACGTCGGTCACCGGCAACCTATATCGTAGATCGTACGTGAGTTCGTGTAAGTGACCGTGCTAATGTTAGTGCTCGTGTTTGTGTCCAACAACCCTTGGTTGTTCATGTTTGTCCGTGTCGGTCCACAATGACCGTGTTTGCTCGTGTTGGTCCATATTGACCGTGTTTGACCATGTTTGACCATGTTTGACCGTGTTTGACCATGTTTGACCATGTTTGACCGTGTTTGACCGTGTTTGACCAAAGTTGACCGTGTCAAGTCAACGACCCGTTGGTGAACCGTGTGACGGTTTGTGACTCGTGTAGCAATCGTGTAAGTGTTTGTCGTGTGCAAAACGCGTAGGTTGCGTTTATGGACAACTTACTATTTATAGTAAGTTTCCATTTTTAGAAAGTTCACAAGCATGACGGTTTTATAGTTCTAGCATGTTCAATAGTCCTACGGGGTCATGTTAACACATAGCACGTCATCATACGGTTTCACATAAGTCATTTAGAACATGTTAGTGCACAAAAGTTTCCTAAAATGGAAAGTTTCCATTTTTAGCATACGTGACATCGGAAACCATCTAACTTAGCATCTAATCATCATGTTATAACATATCAAGCCATTTAGCAAGCTCAAATCATTCAAAACGTTCATAAGTTGGTTTTTGTAAAAATAAAGTTACTAAATATAGTAACTTTCTAATTTTGCATAGAAATGACCATTTAACATTTCTAAACCAATTTTTATATCACCAATCATCATAATAAACCACTTAACACCATTTAATCATGTCATCTCATCCCAAATTATCGTTTAACAACATTCTAACTAGAAAAGTTACTAAAAATAGAAATAACACTACATATGATCATAGACATCATCAAAACCTCTTTCTAACACATCAAATCATCATGATATCATCCTAGCAACAATTCTATATACATGCATGTTCATCATATATCCCAAATCATCGATTTGTAACTAAAAAGTTACTAAAAATGGCAAGTTTGTCTACAAATCACATTTTAACCATCCTAATCACAATCTAATCTTGCAAGGACACTTATACATCATCATGAATCATTTCAACATCAACAAGACTATCTAAAATGCCTTAGATCATAAATGCATGTCCATATCTCATCACAAAACATCATTCTAAGTAACAAGACCCATCCCCATCATCATAGATCATCATAGATCATCGTAGATCATCATCTAAACACCTTAGATCATCAAATACAGTAGGTTTATCAACAAACCCAGAAACAAAATTCGTGCATGTGCACTATAGGTGCTTGCATGTGAGATTCAACACTTGCATGTGTGTGTAGTGATGTGCAAATGAGTGTTTTAGTCACAAGAACTACCTCTAAAGCTCAAGAACTGAGAGATGTTGATCTTAGCAGCTTCTATAGGCTCCTGGGACTCGGATTTGAGCAGAGGTGAAGTGATGGTGGTGGTGTCAAGCTTCCAACGTCTTCCTTCAAGCTTCCAAGGCTTCAAGTACCTCAACAATGGCTTCAATGGCTTCCCTTGTGTGTGTTTTGCATGTAACAGAGGTGCTAGGGAAGAGAAACTCGTGCAATGGCGTCTGGAGTCGACTAAAATGATGATATAGAGATAATGATGGATTTTGTGTTGCTCAAGAAGATTTTAAGCTGTCAGAGAGGTCAGGCGTATCGCCTGGCGTGGTTGTGCAAGTGGGTACGTTACGCGCGGATCCAGACAGACGAGGCGCTCATATTTCATCCGCGCGCATCGCCTGTCGCGGGCATCCCGGGTCAGGCGTACCGCCTGGCCTGAATTTCAAGCCCAATAAGCTTGTTTTGTTGTTCTGGCCCATTCTTGCCCGTTTCTCGACTGTAAAACATCATTCGAGTGTCGTTTGGACTCTATTGGTCAATTATCGGCCATAATTGACTTGTGACAATGTTTCGTGAGGTTTCGAGTGTTGTGCTACACAATGTGTTAGACGTTCACCAACGTTCGTGTGTTTTGACACGTGTGTGCTGTTCGTCGATAATTCCACGAATTATCTAGTCATGTGTCAGTGTTCGTACTGTCGTGCCACGTGTCACACTAAATTAATCTAATTCTAGTGCCACGTGTATATAATGCATTTAAATAATCATTTAAATAAATAAGATGCTGACCTGGAAATTACGAGGTGTCACAATCACTTCTAACTAGACGTGATTATAAGTAAACTCGATCATTGAAAGGATAATTACAGAAATGACATTTAATAAAATCTTTATCTTTCAAACAGCAAGGGTTACCATAACTTCGGTCAAGGTAATATATATACCCTTCAATAATCTATTATCTTATACATATATCACTTGGGAATGAAATCATATCATATGGGAATAACATGTGAGTTAGAAATGGGTATCTATAGTTGCATTACAGGTGGTATTGAATTCAGTCAAGTGTGTGGTGGGTTGGCAGCTTCATTCGTGATACGTATGCCCTATATATAAGCATGCTTGTTTTGAGTGATACACTATCTGTAGATATAACTATGGAGAGGACATTGTGAGATACAAGACATGACATGTTCAATAAGACTTGTGCGTGAATCGATGATTTGTGAATGACAACTATAATCATTTTCAATTACAAAACTTATGAACTCACCAACCTAGTGTTGACTTGTTTTAAATGCATGTTTTCTTAGGTGACGAACATGTTTAGTCACCAGACTCAGGATACATTAGCTAGTGGACTTTTATAGTGGACCTAGCTACATTTTGTGTGCATAACTTTTGATGACATTTTTCGGTGAATCACTTTTGTACATCTTGTGCAGATACAAGATAGAAAACTCAATGATTCTTTTGGGTAGATTTACTTAGTTAAATTATGAACTTGACAATGTAATTTAACTTTGTAATTCTATATCAATGTCATATTAGCATTTCTCATTTATATATCATGGTCCATGTAAACAGTTTGATCCTTTTGATTATCACAACGATATCGCGCCCCAAGAAATTTCTGCCCGACGGGAAAGTCGATCCAGCCCGCCTGCTCGGGGTGTGACAGTTGTTACAATTCAAAGATTTTGCTGCAAATCAAGGAAGTTGGGGCTGCCATTCTGCCGAGGGTAAGAAAAGAAGAAAGAAATATTTTGGGCTATTAGGTATTAGTTGGTATGGTGTGATGATGGAGTCTCTCTCTTGAACAATTTCCTAGATCCTTTAGAGTTAAGATTTTCTGTTGGATTGCAACTAAAAGAGAGTAGTTTTGGTTAATCAAATCAATGTGTATGGTTATGAGTTCAAGAGCCAAAGTTGGTTTGGTTTAATTTAGTCAGATATATTGACGTTTCTTTAACTAAGGTTGTTTCTGTATGACATGATTTCGGAGCCTCCAACCTTTAAATCATGTATTGTTATGTTTAAATTTTTATTATTGTGGGTCGGTTTTATTCGCCTGTACACTAACGTATGTGTCTTTTACGTATGCGTGTTTTACATATGCATGTCCTCAAATGCATACTTTTCTTTCATGCAAGGTAAAAATATGTATTTATTTTATTTTATTTTTTTTGTAACTAGAGTTACTTTGGTTAGAAAAAGGGTTTCATAATTGTTTCGTACTTTATTACGAATATGAAGGTTTCCAGTTATGTTCATGATGGTAATTTTAAAAGTGAGTACCTTGCTTTCAATGCCGGTTGTTACACTAGATGACCGTATCACGAATCACAATCTCTATCGTCAATCATTGCAACAACCGCGTGCTCTAAAGCCACCTAGGGTGGTTCGACTATGGTGGTGGTTGGTGGTGCTTGGCCGAAAATCCCAAGAGAGAGGGGGAGGTGTGTACGACCAATGTGAGGGGAGAAGGAGAGTGGGAGAGTGTTGGGTGTTGGTTGGTGGTAAATCTAGATTTTATTCAAATTAAATTGACTAGATCCACAATTTTAGGAAATTTTGAATTTATTATTTCAAAATATAATATCCACCTTTATTTAACACTAAAACTCTTTTAGTAATCAACCATTTAATTACTACTCTCTAATTTTTTACCAACTAACAATTAATTAGAAACTTTAATTAAATATCCAAAGTTTAACTAATTAAAATTTATCAATTTAATTCTAATTAATTAACAAAATAATTAATTAATCCAATTTCATTAGTATTTCACAAATAATAATAAAAACACCACTTTATATAATTCGTGAAATTTAATATGTCTAAAACAAATTTAAGACATAATCTCATTACTATATTTCAAGGTATACCCAGTGTTGTAAAACATCAAATCCAACATCTGAAACATTGAATCATGTACTAAACATTGAAATCCATCTATAAACTTTGAATTTTGTGTTTAAGTTTGTAATTTGAAATACTTCACTTAGTATGTTTAAGTTTATTTTTTAGTATATTTGAAGTATTATATTAAATTATTGATATTAATGTGTGTATATAATAAATATTTGTAAAATTACATATAAAAATTACAATCTACCTAGCGCCGATTAATTTTTGGGCGGCACCTTGCTGCCCGACTGGCGCCTAGCGACTTCTACATCTATAGGTGTAACTATTTGGATCGTATCCTGATAGTAAAGTTGATATTATTGATGATCGGACATCCCATAGCCAACAAATACATTAATGTAAACGAGTTGTAACATTAAATACATATCATTATATTGTTGAAATCAAACTTGTCATGTAATAAAATTTTAATCTCTTACTTTTTAAAACGTTTATAACTTTTACATAATTATTATTTTTTTATAAAAAATTACACCGTTAAACTCATCGCCTTTTTATAGTTAATCCAAGTATAATCTCATCATTTTTTCAATGTACTTGCATGTACACTAACGTAAACGTGTTGTAACTATAATATTATAAGTTTTCATTATTTTTCAAAACATTTTTACTCCAATTTTGAAAAAGCTTCTCATTTAAAAAAAATCACTCATTTTTAAAGATATTCATAACTCTTTCATACAAATGGCATTTTTTTGAAAACAATTATGAAAAAAAATTTAGATTGTTACATTGATGTAATTAAAGTTCATTACGTAATTTCTAGTTTGTATTTCTTTTATACTCGTTATATTAGTGTAATTTATATTGATGTTACAACTCATTACATTGATCCTAACTAGTATTGATGTAAATTTACCAAACGGTCTAATTATTATAGAAAAATAACATTATATTTTATAATCAATATGATCCGGGGAGTTTATTATTTTTTTAGAAAAAAAGTTGATTAGTTTTTTGAAAAAGAAGAAGCTTAGTGTAGCAATATTACTGTTAATTACATTGATATAATTACAAATGTTTGGAAAAAAAATTCTATGACAAATGGATATAAAGTGAAAATTAAGACAAGATTAATGGTGTAATTTTTATAGAAAAATAAAATAACATAAAAAATTAAAAGCGCATAAAAATTTAGATGGTAAATCTTTGATTTAAGAATAGGAAAATGTACAGATTTTTAAAAGTGTAACAATTGTTTTTACTTTCACGCGACTTGCGTTTATCTTTATATACTTAATCATGTCAATTTTAACGTTTTGCATGAGCTTGCTCGCAACAACATATTAACATTGCTTACATGATTTACAAGCAATATCTTTACCATGTCAATTTTAGACGTATAAATAATGAAAAAAATAAATGTAAGCATTTAATTAATGATAAGAGGTTGAGCAATATAAATTACATAATAATTTGTAAGAATCTATTTAGTTAATCTATTTTGTAAATATATTCCTTTATATTATATATTTAAAAAATAATTTGTAAGAATCTTTTTAGTTAATGATATAACAATATTTAGATAGTCTGACACATGTCATCTTATGTTATATAATAATAAAAAAAAGTTACAGATGTGTTTCTAGTTCAAGTTATTTATCAGCGTAGATAAATAAATAAAAAAAAATAACGAACAAAATGTTAGTTTAACCGAATTTATGTGTCTTATTCATCTTGGAGTGATTCGATGCCTGATTCTTCGTCACCTGAATCGAGAATCTCCTCAAAACTCAGTGTCAATGGGCTTAACCTGATTTCCTTCAATCAAGGAAATAAATTTTTGATGGGCCCCTAAATATTGGGCTTGTGGACTTGGACTCCAAATAAACCTCTTTACCAACCATTTGGCCAATAGGCCCAATACCCATTTCATGCAGAACCGAAAGTTGAATCCAAAAATCCGACAGTAGTAGCCATACACAACCCTCTCGAAAGGTAAACATGGGCAAAAAAAAAAAACGGTTCTAAAACTGAAACCGACTACCGGAATCGGAAATGGTCCTGTCTAAACTTGCAGATACAGATGGTTTTGGTTTCTCAGAAGAAATCATAACCTGAACCGATTTCACCGTTACTTGGCCAAAGCTAGAACTAACCAAAACTCGATAAAAACTGAGCAAAACTAGGTAAAAAACCCAAACTTAACCGGAACTGATTCTTGAATTTGATGATTAGAACCGGAACTGATTTGGAATTCTCGGAACCGGTTCCAAAAAACCCGGTTTGCCCACCTCTATCAAATACGATGCAAGACATGGTCCAGGTTGATTGTCTCGGATTAACGTTGTAGTCTCACAGTTAAGTAATTTGTCCTCTAATTTACATGATATGAAATAGAAATTATGTATTAATGCTCGGTAATGGTGTACTCGTACAATGATTATGGTCATCTGGTAACCATGAAAATTTTAGTTAATCATACATGCATGCATACATAAGGGGTGGATTTACATTGAGTGGAGGAGTTGGCATGGCCCCAACTAAAAAAAGATTAGTATAAACCTCTAAATAAATTAAACTAAAAAACATTAAGCCGTGTAAAAACTTAGAGTTGAAAAAAAACTTAAAGATTCACTATGAATATGTGATTAATAAACCCGATTAACAACAATACAAAGAATCAAAATACCAAAAATATACAACTCAATCTATGAACAAAGACACAACCCTATGATCGGTAATACCAAAGTGTAACATCCAAACTTCTCACACGTTTACACTGTCTGATTTAGGTCCCAGTTTTAAAATTTAACGCAAAATCATGTTCGGGAGCGTGAAATTTCCATTATATAAGTTGAACACACTTAATTACATATCATTTACAACTATGATTAATAAAAACTAGTATGTTTAAGTTTAACACCACCAAAGATTTACATAACGCTTGATTTTCGTTTCCAAAACGTGCCCGATCGGATCGCCCGATGCATATCTACTTTTAACCTGTTACATCACATATAAACTCACAATTAGTTCATATGAACTAAGTAAACCTCCCCAAAGTTCCTAAAACTCATTTTAACACATCCATATACATATCATATGGATGTTTATCAAGGTTAGATCATAATATATCATATTCAAACATCTAATCGCACACAACCCACCATTATGCATTGATTTCCCTTAATGGGTCATTTTCACAATTATGATTATATGATTATATGATCTATATCCAACTCCATTACTAGCACCTCTAGTTAATCATCAAATTATATACACTGTTTTGACTCGTTCCATTACCCGCACTCTAGTGGGTTTTTATCAATTTAACTCCCGGCTCATCCGGTTATCCGCACTCTAGTGGTTTATCACACTATCTACAGACTCATTCGGTTATCCACTCTTTAGTGGTTTATCACATTATCTACCGACTCATTCGGTTATCCACTCTCTAGTGGTTTATCACATGATCTACCGACTCATTCGGTTATCCACTCTCTAGTGGTTTATCACATGATCTACCGACTCATTCGGTTATCCACTCTCTAGTGGTTTAATTGATCAATTTCACCGGCTCATCCGGCTATCCACACTCATATGGTATCATGAGCTCATCTACCGGCTCATCCGGCTAATTTATGCCATTTATATTATGCATACAACTCAAGCATAACATTCATATTGAAACTAAAAATGCCTTCTCATAGGTCTTTTAACTCAATTAGTTTCATCAGTCAAGTTATGCAAAATCAATATATAAACATAAAAAAATCAAGTAGACTCTTTCTACTACTTATATGTAATGTTACAGTTAGTTGGGTAACTTACTTTGTTCAAATGGTTGTTCACTTTCTACAACCTCTTTTCCACTTCTGTGACTTGTCCCTTGACTTTCACCACCCACACCTAATTGTAATTCACATATATACAATTAGATTCAATACACACAACATCTATACATATAACACATTGATTCAAACTCATTTGAATCTCATTACTCATTATGTGATGTTCATAAGTCAAGTTACCATTTTACCCATTATATTTATGTCAAAATCATTGACTTTCAAATCTCAAGTATTTAAATCAAATACTTGATGTGCACCCATTGATTTAACTAATCTCGGTGATGTTTAAACACTAACCAATCTCCTTTAAAACTCCAAACTCACCAATTAATTATTTTTATACAAGATTAGTCAACATTTGATGCATATCTCATTCAAAACCATATTTTAATCACACTACTAGTTATCAAAAACAATGATATGGATTTCATGATAACTGGACATTATAACGGCTCACAACAAAAATTTCACCGTTAAAACATCAAGTTCTTCATACCTAATTATTCCTAGCCATCATCTAGGCAATAATCAACAACAATAATCATTGTATTATGTTCATAAACTAGATTCAATCCATACACTATCAAACCGGTAGGATAGATCGAATCGTTACCCTTTCGAACGAATTTCTCCGATAAAAACGACGATCAGGACTTGTAGAATCGAACCCTAGCTCGATCAGGACGTTCTGGTAGCTTCAAAACTGAGATTTAATGATAAAAACTTGATTTGAACGTCTATGGAGGTAAATATGTTCGAGAGAGATGATAATTTTTATTCTGCAATGAAATCTGATATTTCATTCATTTTTTTCTAACCACCATTGTAACAACCAACAACTAAGCAGGTATTAGATTCTTTAATATAAATTTATATTTGTTAGAATAGAGATTATCAAAACAAAGCCTGAAAACACTATTAAAACAAATCAACATACCCACATATACATACAAGATTCCCTATAACTACTTGTAACATCACTATACTTCATGTCGTCCGTACATCCGTACGATTGTACTGTTACGACTTGATATAATAATTATTAATAAAAATGAATTATTGGATGCATTATTTGATGATTTTCACTGTTAATTGGTATACATGCTTAGAACATATTATTATACGCGTAAACCATGGGAAGTTTAGTTGTAACTCAACTAAACAGAACCAGAGAGTTTTATTGCAGATGATTATACGGATCATGGACTCTGTTTTGGAATGAAAGGAATTAGGAGTTTGTTATGGTTGGATTGCTAAACATAGTCAAGAACACATGGTCATGGTTTATCGAAATAGTGGTGGGACGGTGTAGGGGAGGTTGCGATCTACCTCTGCATATGCCCTATACATATGCATATTTCGGTCTATCATGGATGTGTCAGTGATATGGTTTAGCGAGTTTTGGGATTGGGAATTATAATATTAAGTTCATGAAAATAAAGAAAATATAATTGGAAATAAACACGCGATGGTGAGGTTACGAACAGTATTTAAATGCGAATATTGATTCAGAAATATTAACCTAATAATGTATTCGCGTGAGTGACGATTCACATGAATATAATTATTAAAATAATATTCTGAAACGATATTCCATAAATTGTAAATCAAATCGAAATACGATACGAACACCGGATCCGCAAAGGTGACGATCTTTACGAATACGTACGTAAGTAACGTGTTTCGACGAGATAATTAAATAATATATAATGATATTAAATTAATAAATGGAAACTAAAAATATTTATTAGAAATCACAACCTAAATTAAATCCGAATGAATGGTTTATTTAGATGAATAATTTACCATAAATAAAATGAAATCGTTTTACGAAATAAATTGTTTAAATCAATTTATTTTAACGAAAACCCATTCATTTAAACAACTTATGTTTAAAATATATTTTACAAGCAAAACCGAACATTTCATTATTTATACGCGATAAAATGAGAACGAACACGCGGGGGTATACACGGGTTAATAAAGAAGAAGAAGACTTCTTCTTCTTCATTACACATAAACCCTTTCTGTCTCTAGTTCACCCAAAAATACACACACTTTCTCTCTACCTTCTCTCTACGTTTGCAAGCTCGTTTCTTAACGAAATCGCGAGATCTTGGTGCCTACGCGTTCGTATGATCGAGGGGAACAAGAAGATACGAAGAAACGCTAAGCTTGGCCGACGATTTCGGGTAGATCTTGAGTTTTTGTTTCGGTTTCTTACACTAGTAATAAACCGGTTGCATCTTTATGGTTTAGACTATTTTGACACTTAGACAACACTAAACGAAACTTGTTGGGACTGTGGGAACCATGGACGGACCTACAATAGCTTAGAACCCAAGATGGTGAGGATGGACTTGCTGGTTCGCGAAACAGCAGGGAGGAGCCGAACCCTGCGTGGCCAGCCCCTAGCCGAACCTTCTTGGGGCTAAAAGGAGGTGGCCGAACCCTTAGATGTATACACGGGCGAACCATGCAATGACCCCGAACCCTAGCCGAACCTAGGGTGTTGTCTCGATGGAGCCGAACCTTTTTTCCTATTTAGTCACGAACCCTGCATGGGCGATACACGAACCATGGCCGAACCAAGGGCCACGAACCCTTGTATTCTCTGGCTGAACCCTTTAAGACTACGAACCCAGGGGTGGCGAACCCTGGATGCTCATTAGCCGAACCATGACTGAGACGAACCATATTATATGAGCCGAACCTAGTGTGGGGCGAACCTGATGCTTAAACCACGAACCTAAGGGTTTTCTGTCAGCCGAACCCTAAACCATCGAGGTCCCTAACCCACGAACCCATATAGGTAGCCGAACCTAGGGGAGAAAAGGCTAAAGGTTCGCTGGAAATTAAGAGAATGGAAACTTAAACATTCTAATGAAAGGTTAAGGATGAGTTATGAACAATATAATGAATTATGTGTATGCATGCATGAGGATTTTAGTCACCACCTTTTCTTAATGAAATAAACTATGAAATTTTGTATAATGAGAAATAATTATGAAAATAATGTAAACATAGATTCTCCTAAATCTTGAACTTGATTTTTTTATTCATATATAAATTAGATTAAGGTGGCCGATAAACTGATCATGCATGTATGTGTTAATGGGTATATGATTAAGATTATCATCTTGGAATACATATATATTAAAGGGACCACACATAAGATAACACAATTGGTTACCATTGCTAACTAATTTAACTCACAAGTTAAACCATATGTTAATAATGACTAATTATAAGATGTTTAATATCTCACTTTAAAGTAGGCAAAATAAACTGAGTTAGCAAGATGGTATTGAGTTTAAGTAAACCTAATGAACACTAAACTAAAATGAGATACATATGCTTATAAACACGAATATTATAATAAATTACAGGTTAATTGTGTCGTGACTGGTTACATATACGCGAGCGCGCATATTGCAAACACAGATTTTAAGGACTCAGGTGAGTTCTCATAACCTCCCTTTTTAAACTACTTTGTTTTTAAACTCGGAGGTGGAACATGTATACCAATATTTAAAATATTATTTTGATAACACATGGGTGACACCTGGTTTATCATTATGATATTCAGATTATTGAATTATCATTGATTATTGATTTAGATGGATTATTATTTATCTGTGAGTCATTGTTGATTGAGTTGACTTAGGTCCTCCGCGATGATTGAGTTACTGTTGGTGAGTTGACTAACGTCCTCCTCAAAGACTCCACTATTGATTGAGTTGACTACGGTCCTCCGCGGTGCACGTATTAACACTTATAGGAATATCGTTGATTGAGTTGACTGAGGTCCTCCGCGATGATTCCGCCGTTGATTGAGTTGACTGAGGTCCTCCGCGGTAACTTATATTGATATGATTGTGATGGTTGATGATTATTGAATTGATGAGATTAGTTGAATATACGTGGTTAAATAATTGTGATGATTGTGTATGTGATTACTTGGAGTGGTTTGGATGTTGTGTTATGTTGAGTTTTGGCTGAACTGGACTAACTTACAGGTGCACATGTGGAAACTCTCGGGGAAATTATAAACTTTTATAAACCTATTTATCAACTTTCAAAAACGTTTTATAAACATTTTTAATACATAAAAACTTATAATTTCTCACCAACTACTTTGTAGTTGACACTTGATTTTCTACATGTTTCAGGGAACGAAGGCAAGTAGGTAGAGCAGGATGGCTCTACATTCTTTTTGGACATCATCATATAGGATCTTGGACTTAGCTAAATAACTGAAATTCCGGCGTTTAGAATATGTTAGATAGCTAAATCTCTTTTGTAATTGATGTAACTATTTCATGATGAACATGATTTTTGTGTAATTAATTTGGTTGCTTGAATGATATATGATGATTTGATTTAGATGCCCACAAGCTTTTGAACAATCTACACATCCCTCGTGGCATCCCGACGTTTCCGCCATCGGTCAGGGTGTTACACTACTTGAGTAACTATAAAATAAATAGTAACGAACTTGCAAAAATAAATGCACATACGTAATGTATGAGAAAAATATGAATGCATACGTAACCCCCTCACCAAAGAAAACAAAATATATATAAACATGAAACTCTAAGATGGTATTATACTATACTAATTAGAGACTCATCACCCATTAATATCTTATGAAACTCAACAAATGTGCCTCCAAAACTATAAGGGTCTCGACCCAACTTGACCAAAAATGAACAAAAGATTACTCACAATACATCCAACGGGGTCCAACATTTATCAAAGAAAGAATTAACTAGGGCTGTAAACGAACCGAACGTTAAGCGAACAGTTCGTGAACCGTTCGGCGGGAAGTTCGTTTATGTTCGTTCATTTAATAAATCAACGAACACGAACAAGAAATTCTGTTCGATTAGTTAAATGAACGAACATGAACAGAGGTCCTGTTCGTTCATTTGTGTTCGTGAACGTTCGGTAACATGTTCGTTTACGTTTGTTTATGTTCGGTTAAGTTCATTTATTATATTTATTTATTAAATATGTTGTATATTTTTAATTTTTTATTTTAGTTTAATGCCATAATATTTAAGTTATTTTTAGTTTGATCCTATAATATTTTAATTTATATATTTGTAAATGATTATCTCCAATGCTTGAGATTAAGAATGTTGATTTTTGTTGTTTAAATTATATGTGTTCGTTAGCGTTCGTGAACAAGCTAAATTCCTTAATGAACGAACACGAACAAGAATCTTCGTTCGGCTAGCGATCTTGAACCGTTCGTGATCAAGTTGAAAGTTAAACGACCGAACACGAACAAGGGCTCGTTCGTGTTCGTTCGGTTCGTTTATAGCCCTATAATTAACACACAAAGTATACTACAAAAACATGTTCAAAGACCACCTCATATGTACATGTAAAAATAAGAATATGCCTAAGAAAGCACCCTAATTCTTTAAAACTAAAAACAAACAACCAATATATACTATGGAAGTATGTTTACGTGTACAGCACAAAGAAAAAAAAGAATGGCTCATCGGAATCCAATATCACGAAATGGAGGTTTAAGAGGAAAGTACTACATCTTGTCTTACCTAGAAAAGGAACAATTCTAAGGAATAGTATCACCATTCCATCACCTCCAATCAGCCACTACTATGGCAGCTTCTTATGCAAAAACCGTCAGAAAGGTCAGCCATCGTCACGTACATGGGGGCTGCCAAGAATGACCAGCTATAACCCTTCAACTTTTCCATGGTATGGACGGCAAAATAGGGACAAAAGTGAGGAAATCCTAGGAGGTAAGCTTCTTTTCTTGTAGCAAAAGTGACATCATCTAGATAACACAAGATTGTGCAAGATTTACTAATCTAATCACGGTTACAATTTCCTTGAACCCCAACTAAATTCCTTTCTAATCTAACCAAGAGGATAACTTAGGATCAAACTAATTAACCAACCACGTCTTAACAGGCAAAGAGGTCTCCTATAATTCCTATAAATACCACCCTTGTATTAAAGATCTAACCCACACCTCTTCCATTTCCCTTGCCTCACTCGAGCAGCTCCTTTCCCCCACATTCCTCTCAGTCGAGCAATCCCAAAATAGCCCAAGTACAGGACCCGGGAACCACCGGCTGAAGTGAGTTGAGCAGCCACAGCCACCAGCTGAGAGAAGTGGAGCCACCTCCGATGCAGCACCATTCAACCCACAACCAGTTGCCGCTCGAATCACCTCCCCGATACAGCAGCAGACGACGGACAACAGCACCCGCACCTCGACAAGATCGGAAGCACTAAGCACGGCTCATTCTCCTCACTTGCTCCAAGTATGTCGTCTACTAAATCCTCTGTAACAACCCCTTTCATAAGTGGAATCATCTGTAAAACTCTCAACATTTGAGAATTAGTTCACAATCAAGAATAAATACTACCAAGCGTAACAAGGGATGGGTAATCGGGGACCTGTTCGCACGAAGAAATATTCCTAGTTAACATGCATGAGACAGTATGATCCATGCATACGTAAAATCCAAGCCGAGTTTCACCAAATAAGCTCAAATCGATAAACTTGAAAATAACCAGAACATATACGACGTGAAAACCCAAAATCGAAAGAGATATGCGGTATGCAATAAAACGAACTTGAATTGAAAATGATAGATGTATTCGTTCAGACCTGGATCATCATATATATACACGACTTGACCCAAATATATTACAATTTGACCCTTGCTAATTATATAATTGACACTTCTATCTATAATACATAATTTAACTAAATCACATAAATAACCCTAGACTTGACTTAGGAGGGATTAATCTATCATTCCCCCTTAATCACGAACGATCAACTCTTGAACACCGAGCAGTTTCTGCATTGTTGCAAACTTGACTATTGCCAATGCTTTAGTCAGAATGTCAGCCTTCTGAAGTTCTCCACTGATGTGTTCAACCATAATGTCTTCATTTTCAACACATTCCCTTATGAAGTGATAACGAGTGTCAATGTGCTTGCTTCTTCCATGAAACACCGGATTCTTCATTAATGCAATAGCTGATATGTTGTCAACATATAGAGTAATCTTTTCTTCTTTCCATCCAGTAAGTTCACTAAGAAGTCTCTTAAGCCATAAAGCTTGACATGCTGCAGCTGTTGCAGCCATGAATTCAGATTCACATGAAGATAGTGCCACAGTCTGTTGTTTTTGCGTGCACCAAGTTATGGGAGAGTTTCCGAAGTTGAACACTATTCCAGTAGTGCCTTTTCCTTCTTCAGTATTAACTCCATAACTACTATCACTATAGCCAGTTATCTTACATCCTCCATTCCTTTTATAGATTATACCAAAGTCTTTAGTTCCTTTGATATATCTAAGGACTTGATGAATGGCCTTAAAGTGATATTCTTTAGGTTCTTGCATGAACCTACTAAGTAACCCAACTGAATAAGACAAGTCTGGTCTAGTGTGTAACAAATACCTTAGACAACCAATTAGACTTCTATATTCAGTGGGATCAACCGGTTTTCCACCTTCAGTCTTAGTTAAAAGTGTACCAGGGTTCATTGGAATTTTAGTCTCATTACTATCCATCATTCCCGCATTTTTAAGGATCTTAGTAATGTAAGCAGACTGTTTTCACAGTGATGCTTCCCATAATTCAATTTAGGTTTAAACTTCGCATTTCTCATTTCGTAATCAAACGAATCGCACGAAATAGAAATAATGTATTTCAAACACAGATAATACTAATTGACGATTTGTTCATTACAACAATCGAATATATATACTAACCAGATGTGATAAACGGTTGAATCGGTTGTGTAACTGCCGATCGTAGCACTTGGTTATCACCATAGTGCGTATTGCCGTTTACACTAGGTCGATTGCATACCATGGACCAATTTTGTTGGGCTATTATAATGTCTAGGCCCACTAATTAACTAATACACACTTAATTAAAAGTTTACATATTATTACTACAAATAACATATTAAAACCCAGCCCAAATCAAGGATTACGGTCCAACATTCCCCCTAATCCTTGAACCTTGTCTTCATCTTCAGCCACATCATCTTTGTTTCTTTCAGCATATTCCAGTAGCTCCAATTCGAAATCATCATCAAAGCTTGCATCCAACATTTCTTGAAAGTAGAGTTCACTATCTGGAATTTCACCATCTTCATGTTGTTTTTCTTCATCTTAAATTGAACTTGTAGTGGCCTCATCACAGTTCTTTGGGCTAATCCTAACTTCTTCACTTTCTTTCTTCACACTTGGGCCGTCCCCTTTGTCTTTCTCTTCTTCATTTGGAGTTTCATTAATCCTTGATTCCTTTTCCTTTTCTATACTGTACATCCAGTCAAGTAGTTCCAAATAGCCATCATAAATGATCCTAAGATTTGGACCATTTTCAACCAACCCAAGTTCTTTACCAACTTCAAGCCATTTGTTTTCTTTTGCAACAACCCTTCTTCCACCTAGACCTTCCACTGTCATGTAAAGATCAAACAAATCAATGGGTTCACCATTAGGTAAAGTTGGTGGGTACTCTTTAGTGTTTTGTTGGAAATATTCTTCGTAGAACCATTTTACCATCTTTGTAAAATGAGCCCTAAGATACTCCTTACTTGTCATTACATAATTTGGTATATGTAATATGTCAAGGAGAGTGACCCAACTCTTATTTTTACCATTCTTCATTTCTTGAGTTTTTTCACATTCTTTATCATAATAACCTTGGAGATATGCTTCAAACTTCTTTCTTTCGAGTTCAAAAACAGTTTGATCATCCAAGGTTTTATAGAATTTCTCAAGAAACTCATCATGGTCCAATCCTGTGTTTATATTTTCATGCTTCACAGGTTCTTTATCATCATCAAACATGTTTTTAATATAACATTTGTCACCCTTTAACGTGACAAAAAAACCTTGATCAACTAATTGAGACAAACTCGAAACATTTTTATTCAAGGTAGGCACATAATAAACACTTGAGATGTGAAGAGATTTTTCGCATGAAAATACTTTGATTTCACCAATACCATGAGAAGCTTTAGTAATTTTGTCATAATAGTGTATATCACAATCTCGAATGGATTTCATCCTTGTGAATATACCCCTATTACTCGTGGCATGTTTAACATATATAGGATCTACAAACCAGATTTCATTCCATTTTCCATTATCTGTTCCAGTAACAAGATAATCTTTTGGTTTGACATTCCTACTAATAATTCCAGAGTTAAACATAGAATCAATACACTTACTTGGACATTCAGAAATCTTATGTCCATATTCGTGACACTTGTAGCACCGGATTCTGGTCTTCCTTTTAGACCTTGGTTTGATATGACCATCAAAACTGGTTCTAACAGGAATGCATTCCTGTTCAAAGCATTTTGCTTTGCCTTTTGATGTTCCAGCCGTATCATCCTTCTGGAATCCATGTTCGAATTTGTGAGACACAGAAAATCTCGTTTCTGGGTGCAATTTGTGTTTCCCTTTCCATCCTGTTACATCACGATGAACGTGAGTTTTATCATAATCCGATTGAACGATTTCAATCTTCTGATTTTCAAAATGTTTTTTCGAATTGGGATTTCGAACATAAGTGGTGTATGGATTCTTACCAAGCCTTGCTCTCATACCACTGTTTTCACAGTGATGCTTCCCAGAATCCAATTTAGGTTTAAACTTCACATTTCTCATTTTGTAATCAAACGAATCGCACGAAATAGAAATAATGTATTTCAAACACAGATAATACTAATTGATGATTTGTTCATTACAACAATCGAATATATATATACTAACCAAATGTGATAAATGGTTGAATCGGTTGTGTAACTGCCGATCGTAGCACTTGGTTATCACCATAGTGCATATTGCCGTTTACACTAGGTCGATGACATACCATGGACCAATTTTGTTGGGCTATTATAATTTCTGGGCCCACTAATTAACTTATACACACTTAATTAAAAGTTTACATATTATTACTACAAATAACATATTAAAACCCAGCCCAAATGAAGGATTACGGTCCAACAAGTAGCTTTCGAACCTTTAAAATTTTCCCAGTGAACTCAACAATAGGGATATCATTTTATGAAGTCTCTAAACCCAACCGGTACTCGGTAATCTTAGGAACAAGAATAAACAACTAAGAGAATCCATGTGTTTTCAAATGTACGAAGAAATGAAACTCTGGTACTGTGGATTTATATATGAAGGAATTATTTAACAGTAGGAATTCAAATGAGAATGTATGTGTTGGGAACTACGTACTCATAATCAAGATTATTTCAAATAAATGAGTATAAATGTAGAATAAAGAAAGAAGTAGTATAATACATACCTTGTACTCCTTAACACCTACACAAAATTATATTTAGTATACAAACAGGTACCCATGCATAGAGACATCCTTGTATTAACAAACACGTACTTGCACACATGAATATACATACCCACACGTAATATGTAACATGGTTTAGGCACCAATAAACTAAGATAATAGTATATGGATTTTAACCAAAATAGTGGGCATAAGGGTTGAAGTAAACAATCATGACTCACACACTTTACATGAAATGGATACGAGATAATTTAAAAACAAATTCACAAAGAATAATACTAGAAGTTGGAATTTCCCGACAATCTTACTAGAATATGGACCATCCATTGACCTTATCAACCTACTATATTGTAGGACCTACATAGAGCAACACTCATTAACCCAAGAAATCAAGAAACCAGTCTCATCACTTGAACGGTGAGTTTTCGTAGCCCCTTTTAATACTATTTTAACTTTTGGGGTGTTATGCATGTTACTTAAATTATTCATACAAGAATATGCACATGGTTATGAAGTTGTTGTATAAGACAAGAACTTATCACTTAAATGACCCTACTCTCTACACAACCATTTAACTCACGAAGTTGAGCCGAAGGATTAATATAAGTTAGTACTACCGGGTTTGACAAACCTCCATTCATGGTTTGGTCGCACCAACCACGATTCCATGGTTTATGAATGGTATATTTCTTACAAGAATTAATGTTTTGTGATAAGACATTAGCAAGAAAGGGTGTACAAGAAGTCAATAGGTATGGTTGTGAACTTGTGCTAGTTACTTCAGGACCTTGTGTTTATTTGTAAACAATACTTACTTCACTATTTTATCGAGTCGTAAATCTATGAACTCACCAACAATTATGTTGACCTTTTTGAATTAACATACATTTCAGGAAATTAGAAGTTAAACAAGTAGCTGGAGAAGTAAGCAAGACTTTTGAATACAGCTGAAGATTTATTTATAATACCTAGATGAAATCAGGCTTTATAATTCTGAATCTTCAGTCTTGTATAAACACTACATTATTTTGTGGACATGTTTATGGTGATATTGTATGAGTAGTATTCTCTCATATGCAATGTGCTCAAGATATTCAGTTTTCATCTCATCCTTGCGATTCCGCCGTTGGCTAGGGTGTGACAGCCATAGGCCTCGCGCATCGCCTAGCGAGGTCTCTAAATCTCAGATATTTTTTTCATCCTCGCGCATCGCCTAGCGTGGCCAACTGCGGCAGGCGTAGCGCGCGGGTCTCCAGATTTCGATATTTTTGTATTTTCTTCATTTTACGATTCTGGAGAACCTGGAACCCCGTTTCACACACTGTTTTCACCTATACTTGCGATTCTCCTCCTTTCTGGGTTATACTAACACCCACACACATGAATTTTATTTATTAACCCACACATGACCATTAAAACCGGTCGTTACACAAAGATCTAGAGACCGAACAGTTTATATAAAGAACTGTAAAATACACATGAATAGGAATAGATCTAAGAACAATACACACAATGAACAGATACATATTCATTTAGGAGTTCTTTAACTCCTCAAATAGTTGAAGCTTCAATATGTTTTCTAGATTGGATTTGGCTAGTGGTGTTGCTTGTAATGTGTAATGAAACATTGAAAACTTTGATAAGGTTATTGATTTTGTCTATTTTGTTTTGTTTCTGAATAATTATTATTTTATTTCATACATCCTTTATTATATCGAAAAACTAAACTTTATATTGTCTTGTTTTTCATCTCATTTCTTGTAGAGATGAAAATTGTATCAATTAATTAATATAGTTGGTAGCATGGTTGGTCAAAGAGCTGCTGGCATGTAGAGATGAAAAATCTACCAATTCATTGCTTATTGGCTGGTATAAATGTTCAAGAACCTTGGACAAGCGTTCTTCTACATTTGTTTAGTCAATGGTATAAGTTGCCATAATGCATTTCTAATAAGTTAGCTTGAATTGTATTAATTTACAAATTCAGTTACATAATTGATTCTTTATGTTATGTTATGCATATTTAAATTTCACTCTGCTCTGGTCAGATTTGATGATCTCTACGAATATGATGTTTGTGACTTAGTGCACTTGTTGGAACACAATAACTTATTATTTTAGAGTTTATGGATCTTAAAATGTGTTTAGATTTTTATTATGATAATGGTGTTTTTGACGTTTGAACTTTGAAGTGTTTCATTTATGTGTTATATTTGCTAACATGTTTGATTTTAGGAACTAAAGATGGCAATTGATATCCAAAGGCACAAACTATCTGCACCAAACAATATCATCCACATGGCCTTAAAATTCATATCTATTGCCAAGAAATATTTTATAAATTCCCTTTTAAATTCTTTAATTAATTTGCAAGATAGTGTGGTTATTAACATGGACGGACCTTAACAAGGCCCCGGGAGGCGGGAGGCCCCAGCCCCTCTTTTTCCGGTCAGAAGGGTAGATTTAGTAGTACTTCGTTGGAGAATCCTTCAGTCCCCTCCGTTATCTTCCTAAAAATCCTTTGACCCTCTCTGTTTTCTTTCTAAAAAATTAAAAATCATTCCTCCCTCCCTCTGAGTTTTTTTCAAGCTCCGTCAATGGTTTTAAAGCTCTTGATTATTTTCTTTAATCTTTTCTAAACTTCCTTTAATTAAAATCATTTTTAAATTTCATTTTTAAAAACACTAAAGTGATTAAGTTCTTGGTTCAACTCTTTAATCTTTTGTACACTTCTAGTCCATTTCCTGTCCAGTCGGTTCAAGCATGAATATGGTAGTTCCTAGATCAGCTATGAATCCTTATGTTCATGCAATAAAGTTGCAAGCTATTATGAATTCCACTATTTTACATTTAGAAGATGAAGATTGTTTCTTGCAGCAATTATAATTACCTATGCATAATGCAGGTTCAACAT
Organism: Mikania micrantha; assembly: GCA_009363875.1. NCBI lineage: Eukaryota > Viridiplantae > Streptophyta > Magnoliopsida > Asterales > Asteraceae > Mikania > Mikania micrantha. The sequence goes on from CM018691.1 coordinate 97,641,360, forward strand.
TGACTGTATTATCAAGATCATTTGCTGAATATGTTTTAATCTTGATTGGGTCAAATGAGTATTTGTTTAGATAGGTCAAGTTATGAGTTATTTTAGCATGCGTTTTAATTAGATTATGCAGCATGTTTAGTCGGAAAGAGTCTTAGTAGTGGGGTCTAATTAGTGGCTAAGTTGTATGAAGTAGTGGGATTAACATGAGAACATGGTCTCACATGTTTGCATGTATTTAGCCATGTTTGAATCTATTTAATTTATGTTTTATGAATGAATGAAAGCAGAAAGTTTTAAGAAGGAAATTATTTCATTTACGTGAATTGAGTGTGTTTGTGTTAACAAGGGGGCCTGAACCAACAGAATATTGCATAATTGGTTACGAAAACTTACTGTGGACTCTCCTACTCTACTAAACAAATTTTGTTTTATTTCCTAAAGGATACTTTTGAACCATTATATGCAACTCAAAAGGCTACGAAAACCCCACATGTTAACTATGATCTTCACTACATTACATGGGACAAATATAGCAATTGATATATCCACACGTGAAACGCCCAATTTGCGGTGCACACATATAATGTATATATGTGTGGTTCCTCAAGAGACAAAGGTAGAATTGCATTAATTTAAAATGATAAATTTGAGACGGGACTCTTTCGGAAAAGTCATTCTATCCCAAATGGGATAGGGGTATGGTTTGTCTACATTCTTCCTCCTCAGACCCTACTGAAAAATGAGAATATACTGGGTAAGTTTGTTTGTTTGTTATATATCCACACGTGCAAACTCAATCTGAACTTCTGGAGTAATGACAACATAAACTGTATTGATCTAATGGGCTGCTTTAGATATATTTTATATCTATCTAACTTGTGGATGAATTGGATTGAATTCGGGTTGTTCAGTTTTATTCGAAATCAGAACCGAATCCTTATTCGGGTTGTTCAGGCCGGAAGACACTCAACCCAATTCGGGCTGGTTGGATCTCGGGTCAATGCGAAAAAAGTTTGAGCCCAAATAACTCGTAATTCAACTCGATGAACACCCCTAGTATAGTTCTATTCAACGATGCTTATCCTCCAAAAACATTGTCGATGATATTGCCTAATCGTTAAGCAAGGTGTCAAAAACCCCTAGGATTGACATCTTTAACCGATGCATTCGTCATCTTCGACTCTTCCCGAGTGTTGCATTATTCAATAGATTTAGGGTTCCAACTTAAACGCACAACCGATAAATTTGATTCAATTTTTCTGGTTTTATAAAGATCTAATTTCTAGATAGATTTTGAGATCCACTTTCAAGATCTTCAAGGTTTTTACACAATATATTAGGTGTTTTAGTTTGATTTTACAATAAGGTTTAACTTTTACACATGTTCATTTTGACTTAAAAATTTTGTATATAATTAATTTAAACTAAGCCCGATATGAATTTATACATATTAAAAGAGAATTACTCTTGTGTCTTTTGTTTTTCACAATTGTGTTTAAGGTTCTTTTAGAATATTTAATTAAACAATTTTTTTCTTCTCGTTTGTAAAAGATCTTCGGATATTTGGATGTAGAATTTCTCTTTCTAATTTGCGTATATGGGTTTTACACATGATGTGTGTTTGATATTACACATTTTTTCTTTCTTCCAAAATTCCTTACACTTGTGTTGGTTTAAAGATTACAATCGTTCTTTTGTCCCATGGATTATTTTAGTGATTACAATACATGGATTCTGTTCAACTAAATAGTCTCCTTATACTAAAAGGGATAAGAAAAATTATTGACCATTAAATCATGAGACTAAATTTAAGATGGAAAATTTAAAATTTTAGAAGAAAAAGTTGTTAGAAGGTAATTTAGTCATAATCACTTTCCCCTCACATTTTTTAAACGTTCATGACTTTTACATACGATATTTTTTTTAAAAAATATATCATAAAAACGAGCATTTTTTATCTTTAAGATGATTATAATTTTAATATAAAAAATGAAAATTTTTCAGCTCATTGTGTCTAATTATCGTCATTGTGTCTTTTTAAACGTTTGTGTATAATTATCTTTTGTGTTTTTCTTACAGATCATTGTGTCTAATTATCGTCATTGTGTTATTATGCTCGTCATTATGCCATTTTTGCTTAACATTATGTATTCTACAACATCAATGTGTCTTAAATTGTTAATGAAAACACAACATTTAGCAGAAACACAAAAGACACAATGACATGTACAAAAGACACAACAACATATACAAAAGACACAACGACCTTTATAAAATTGTTATACTCGTCATTGTGTCTTTTTTACAATTAAATGTGTTTTTATTTAAATATCATTGTGTTATTCATACTTGTCATTGTGTCATCCTTGCTTAACATTATGTATTATGCAACATCATTGTGTCTTAAATTGTTCAGAAAAACACAACATTGAAAAGAAACGCAAAAGACACAATGAACATGTACAAAAGACACAATAACCTCTACAAAATTGTTCATACTCGTCTTTGTGTATTTATTATAGTTAATTGTCATTTTAAAGATCATTGTGTTATTCATATTCTTCATTGCCACACCCCGAGCCAGCTGGCTGGATCGACTTTCCCGTCGAGCGGAAGATTCCCGTGGCTCGATATCGTGTGAAAATCAAAGTGATCAGATTGTTTACATGGCACATGATGTATAATGAGAAATGCTAAATGACATTGACATAGAATTACAAAGTTAAATTACACAAGTCGTGTTCATAATTTAACTAAGTAAATCAACCAAAAAAGAATTATGGAGTTACTATCTTGTAAATCACACAAGATTTACAAAAGATGATTAACAAATGTCATCCCAAAATATGCACAACACAAAAGTAAGCTATTGGTCCTCTAATAAGTCCAACTAGCTTATGTCATGATGTCTGGTGACTAAACATGTTCGTCAGATGAGAAAACCTTAAAAAATATGCATTTAAACAAAGTCAACAGTACTAGGTTGGTGAGTTCATCAGTATAGCAATTGAAAATACTTGTAATTGTCATTCGCAAGTTATAGTGTCACACACAAATCTTGTTGATATTGTCTTATCTTGTCTTACAACCATGTCCTCTCCATAGTTACCCTTACAAATAGTGTATCATTCAAATCAAGCATGCTTATATATAGGGCATACGTATCACGAATGAAGCCGCCAACCCACCACACACTTGACTGAATTCAATACCACTTGTAATGCAACTATAGATACCCATGTTCATCTCACATATGTTTGTCTCATTAGATATCCAACCTGTTATCCCATATGATGTGTTCTCATACCACAGTGTTATATGTATAGAATAAGAGTGTTTAAAGGGAATATATTATCAAGACCTAAGTTATGGTAATCCCTTAATGTTTTAAGGAAAATAGATTAATTTAATTTTATCCTTATTAGTTTTCTCTCAATTTTAAAATTAACTCTAGTTCACTTCCAATAATAAGAGTGACAATTAATTTATTTATATTGTTCCCAATCTTGAATGTATAGAGCCTAAATGGGATCCATTGTGATCCTCACATAATCAGACCACGATGCATCCAATTCACCTCTATCCTATTTGTAGTCTCAAAAAAATCATTGCCTTCAACGTATCTATTACTAGTAATATGACATGAGCGAAAATCAATTCCTCAGTCTACTATTTAATAAAAAAGAATGATTTAATTACAATCAGTGTCTGAAGATTAATATCACCATGTGTCATTTACCAAGCTTGACTGATGCAGCCCTGTTACCGGTCATACGATACCGGCCAATGAATATGTTATGATTAACGTACCGACCTCACTCGCCGGCGGTTTGTCAAACCTATGGTACCACTGTGCTATCGTCGGTTTAGTCGCACTAAATCAATGGTAAATGATTTTCTTTAAGGGACTTACGATTGAACATGTACGCATGAACACATGATTTTTGGTATATAATACAAACAGTCTTACTAGTAATTAGTTGTTGTTATGTGTTCTCCCATTGTCATTGTCTCAGTGTCATATGTTCTCAGTGTTATGTGTTCTCATAGTCTTCAACAAAGCGTTAAAAGAACTTGTCTAACTACACGATGTTAGTATATGTGGTGAATGATATAATCATCATGAAATTATGTTATCATGATTATCATTCTTGTTATCACTCGTAATTGTCTCATATTATCTCATTGTAAATAACAAAGTGTTATAAGATCAAATCTTATTTCACTTAAGTTATTTAAATGTTTGGATGAATTCATGAAGTTATGTTATCATGAACATCCTTGATAGTCATTGTTGTTAACGCACACATAAGCATACACATTTATCTTGAATAAAGCATGATAATAAACATGGCATCTTTATTATCTAAATCCTATGATGTTTGAATAATGTACCAAACAGTTTAAATAATAGTGATTGCCATTCAAAGAACAAGTAAAATGTTTCAATCAAAATTTTGTAGGATCGCAATCCCAAAATTTTATGCTGTCAGGATAATATGTAAATCATAAGTGTGATTTGTTGCAATCTACATGAGTCCACAACCATACCTATCGACTTCTTGTATTCCCTTTTCTTGCTAATGTCTTATCACGAAACATTAGTTATTGGTGGAAATATACCATTCATATAACCATGGAGTTGTGGTTGGCGCAACCAAACCGTGAATGGAGGTTAGTACTAACTTATATTTATCCATCGGCTCGAAACGCTGAGTTAAACGGTTGTGTAGGATACTGAGGATTTAGTGTGATAAATTCTTGTCTCATGCAACATACCCCGAGAAGTATGTGCATGAATATAGTAAAAGAATACTTGTATCATAGTAAAAGTCAAGTATTGTAGCATGTATTTCCCCCAAAATATTCAAAATGAAAAAGGGGCTACGAATACTCACAGTGTGTATAGCAATGGAACCCATGTCCATATGTTGTGATAACCAAGTCTGAGTAAACATAGTCAGCACATCAGTGCTAGTCAACTATGTATGTTTGATAAAGTACAGGGTGTCCCAATCGAATGAAATATAAGTTCATGTTTGTAAATCAAATGTGTATCAAAAACTGGCATTAACAATCTTGTTTCGTATACCTATACGACACAACCGTCGCACGTACTCTAATGCGTCCTCACTTTTGTTAAGTTGGATTAAGCAAAGACTTTTGTTTACCTATGTTATCTTCAGGTTAACAATATTTATTCTTTAACACTTCACTATTTATCTAGTCGAATGTGTTTATAATTAATATGTTTAGTGTGTGTGTGTCTATATATATATATATATATATATATATATATATAGGAGTGGGATCAAATAATAACCCACTCTTAAAGCAATAACCTAGATAACTTTGACAAGATGAAGCCAAATCTTGGATTTTTTTTGAACATCATTGTAATACATTTAGAACACTATGTTATTTTATGAGTTTGCGAAAATTCATCACCGTTTGAGAGTTTACATCGTTGTAAGTTTTCGGCCTAAAACAGTTACAGTGTTGTAAACCAAAAACTTACAACGATGATATCTCTTAAACGGTTATGAATTTTCACAAGCTCATAAAAGAACATAGTGTTCTGATTGTGTTACAATGATGTTAAAAAAAACTCAAGATTCGGCTTCATCTTGGCAAAATTATTTGGGTTATTGCTTTAAGAGTGAGTTATTATTTGAACACTTCAATATATATGTATGTATGTATGTATGTATATGTATGTATGTGTATGTATGTATGTATGTATGTATGTATGTATGTATGTATGTATGTATGTATGTGTGTTCTTAATTACTCACTTGATATTTATTGATATTATATATAACTTTGTTGAATAGTTAACTTGAATTTATAGATTAAAGATATTAAATACCCTTCAACGCATGCATGTGGTATCTAGTATAATAGAGTTCGTTATAGTCTGAGATGACATTATTATGTCAATCCATGTTATTTCTATTATTTGAACCTGTAACAAATAAAGTTTAATAAATGGCATGTACTACGTGTAAATGGGCTGATATAACCGAAACCAATTGGTATTTATAAGTGTTTCTTTATAAAAATACATGTTGTTTATTCAAAACCAATTTTATACATACATTCATTCCAAAATATGTAGGTAACTAACCTTAGATTATTGTTGATTATTATTTCATAAAATGTTTATAACATTTGTACATCTCCTTTCTAAGAATTAAGTTTTATAAGAATGTAATACCACAATTTTTAAGCTAATATTTGACAAACATTTAGTTTTGTAGACTAATATGTTAATAATCGTACAATTAGTTACGTTTATATTTACGGGTTATAATTTTTATTTGAAATTCGTTTCTTAATAGTTAATATTTGTTTATATATCAAAGTCTCATATAGTTGTTGGTTTGTGTCACGAACTTGTATTGAAAACCGGGAAGCTCGATTTGAGATTTGAATACCCCGATGGACTCGGAAGTTACACTGGAAGGGTCTAAGTTACTCTCAAGCCAGGCACATTATTGGACTCATAATCAGAAACCTTACCACCATTTGTCTCGTAAAAACCTTAGACCTTGCCTCAACTTGACGTCTCACTCACCCTTGTTAACGTAGAAGGAAGAGTTGGAGGTGACGATGCCACTGGAGGGTACCAGATTCACTACAAAAGTTTGAATCTCCGCCGTTTCATCTTAGCTAGTGAGGCTTTGCTGAAGGTGCGTCATGGAGTAGCTGAAGAAGGGTCCTCAACGGTGGTGAAGGGAACCGAAACCACCATCTTTGTCACTGCTTCTGGTGGCGGTTGATCCGGTTGCTTGCACAAGAATAAAAGAGGCTGTCGGTTCATGGGAAAGTTTGTACCAAGTGAGGTAGTAGGGGTACCATCGAGCCGTTGTCGTGTGAGATATGGTAGTCGATTTCGTGGCAGCAGTGGACTGATGTTGCTGTTGAAGCTGCCACCGGAGACGCAACAGTGGGTTGACACGGTGGAGTGGGTGACGGAGTTGCCGTTACAGGCACAGCAGAGGACCGGCGGTGTAGGCTTGATCGCCGGATCGGAGTTGGGCGGAGGAGGCCGGTTTCCTCTTTGGTTCACTGCTGAGCACACACATCGGTGTGTGTGTTTTTGTTGTCTCATGACTGGAAGAAAAAGAAAGATAATGAGGGATTTGTGAGTTTAGGATGCTTTTATAGCTACGGTTTTGATGGGTTCCCTCGCGTATAAGTCGTGTTTACTCGCATAATAATCTGCTCGAGTTAGATTTATCATTTTGATTATTATTTCGAGACTGGAATACTTTAGGAATAATAGATCTCTGTTTTTTATTAAACTTGCTAAATAAAATAGATCCGATGAGTAAACGGGCCTACTGGGTTAAATCGCATTTTAACGTATTTAATTAACTTGTATCGTTTAACGTAACAAAAATCAGCATAGATTTTATAATCGTAAAAATATTAATAATGTGTCATGTTACGAGATTAATTATCATATTTTTGTAAATAACCGATTACTGAATGTTAAACAGTTAATAGTTCGTTACTTTCGCAACTGCCAATTAGTTTCATAATGACCTCGTTGAAACAAACCTGCCAGTTTAAACGAGTTGTTCGTTATGGATTAGGCCTAGAGTGGTCAAATTTTCTTACTGGTTATTAATGGGCTTAATTGGGCCTAGCCCAATGTGGCCCAATTAATAAAAATCTATAATCAACTTTTCACGGTTGTTACAGTCTCCCTACCTTTAAGAAATTTCGTCCTCAAAATTAGATATCACTTATTTGAAAGGAGATTGTAAGTTGTCTAGTGAGTTAATTCATTGTAAGCGGCTTCCTCAAATGATGAGGCGGTGGTATAGTGATTTAATTTGCTTATAGATGAGTTTTTTTAGATGATGTGACCAATAGATCATGCTTGTGGTTTGTAAATAAGGCATACACAAGACACTCCTTTAGCTTGCATGTCTATACGATTCTTGATCCATTTTAAAGGTTCATGTGATAATCTGATTGCAACTAGTAAGTTGTTTCTCTTAAGAGTGAATTCGATAAGCAGTTGGTTGCCTTTATAATTAAAATAGTCAGATTTGAATAGTTGACAAGATTATTTTCGTTAACAATGTTAAACGAGATATTACTCGCCTTAAAAGGTGATTATATTTCGTCATTTAAGCAATTCTCTTGACAACAACTTGATGCTTCGGATCACCCATGTCGTCAACATTTAAGGATCGCATGAGCTAGTCTATAGAGTTTAGGAGCTACAATCTTCTTCTAATCCTTATAAAGGGTTTGTCTTGAAACGACCAAATCTTCCTTACCAGACTCCTGTCTATTAGGACATACCCATGAGTTCATTTGAATAATCTCTTTGATTACTTATTTGCGATAAGGATCCTTACGAGTTAAGTACATTATTAAGCACTTTTACTTGACTAGCTTCCAAACTAACTAGAGATCCTGTAAGATGTTATTCGCTCGTCAACCGGTTAAGATACTCTTTTGACATTCTTTCGAATAACGTCTTTATTCAAGTCGAGGGATATTAGGCATCTGTTCAAAAGCACAAGTCAAGTTAGGAATAGCTCGA